>CABFVZ010001390.1:147277-191463 GCA_902151445.1 Timema monikensis | reverse complement strand
ATAGTTTCCACAACTCCCTTTCCACCGCTCTCTTTCCACGTCTTTCTCCCTGCCGTTGAATTTATGTACTCAAAGAACAAGCTAGAAAATGAATACACACACTCACATGGTTAATTGAAATCTAAAAGAGGGGCTCAGGAAGTCAGGGGAAGAAGACCATTATGGTTGGAGGGGGGTGATCACAAACTCTTCTAATATTTTTTTCTTTCATGTGATCTTTATAGTTGATTTAAATATCTACTAGGGTTGGAAAAAACACACTGGTTATTCTTATGGATAGAGAGTCTTTATTGATTTTAAGAAATCGCTCGTTTTTCTTAGACTATCCACTTCTTGGTGTATATATATATATAGTAGAAATTTTAATTGTAATCCCATTATATACTATCAAAAACTCGAATTAACAATTTTTATGAGTATCTAGGTGGCTGGTATACAACAAATCGTTCAAAATATGCTATATATAATCACAAACATTTTATATATGGTATATAAAACACATACAGTATATACATACATAAAAACAATAATAATTCAAATGTGAAATATGAAAACTTGGAAAATTAACAGACGAAAATTGGAGACTTAAGTCAGAATTGATGAAAGCCAGCCGAGCCAACACATCCCCTATATTAAGAAACTCGTTCGCCACCGGTGCATATTTCCCCGATTTCTCATTTACTATGTCAATAGACCAACTAAACATTTATTTGGCATTCCCGGCATATTGGGTGGTTTAATAACGATCGTTAATTTGGTTTTGATATCAGTATAAGCTAAAGAAAAATAATTAACGTGTTGGCTTCGAATTATCCAAATATTTCTTTATAAAATTCGAATTAAATGGTTTTTTTTACCATGATTTAAATATAAATTTCATGGGGAATCATTGTGGGTTCAAATTTTTCAAATTAACCCTTCAACGGTGGACAGGAGATACAAAAACAAAGACAAAAGTTAACATAATATACAAAAATCAATGTAACACTTGTATAAAAACTGGCATAAAAATATGATTGAAAATGATGGCTGGTACTGTTTTGTTTTCATACGTTATTGACAGAGCACACCCCTAATCGCTTTCCATTTCAATTCAAATCTATTTAGTTTTTATGAAATAGTTGAAAATTTGGTGGTTTTGCACGTGGCTGCAATGGTAAATTAGAAAGAGGGTTTAAAGGAGACTGCAAAGGGGGTATCGGGGGGGTCAGTTTTGATACTTGCGGTCTTGAAAATAAACACATGCATATAAACGACTGTCTTAATTTTTGGTTGGTCCCCCACATTTTTAAAACTGGTAGGCACTTTTGCCAATACCGAAAAAAAAAAAAATCTTTATTACGTTGGAAAAGTGGTTGAAATATTCTAAATTCTTAACTGGATTTTTAACGTTATTTTCGATTTGATATAAAAATCACCCCCACCCCCTTTAGATGTGCTTCATGGCCCCCAGATTAATAATCAATGGTTTAGTGTAACAATTTGGCTGAAACTCAGAAACAAGGTCAAATGAGACATTCGTTTATACGATTTTTTCATTGTTTTTATGTCTTCTGTCCGCCGCTGAAGTGTGTCCCACATGTAAAGGTACGCCTGTATAATAAACTTAAATGGTTCAGTTGTAAAGAGCCTGGTTTTATCTCAAGTGTTGCTAAAAGTAATATTTACTACTTAGGAATTGATTTTCACTCTGTATCTGAAACGTGCACACGTCATGGTATAGATACAAAAAAGATCCGAAGAGTTGTTTGATGGATAGACCTTGAAACGTGACAACAAATAAAATCCCAACAAAACTAAGTATTGCGGCTGTTAATTACCAACACACTAGCAGAAATATCCAGCTTGGCCCTTGGTAACGCTTTTATTTACTTCAAGTAGACGAAAATATAAAAACTCTAATTTTATTCACTCAGACTAAGCTTCTATTTAATTTAAAAATATCAAATCCAAATTTAAAAATTCCGTCTTAGAGGTACACATATTCGTGCACAGGGGCTACAAATATATACATTTCAGACCTCTGCGTGCTTTAGATATCGTGCAGAACTCATGACAGATAAACTCTTCACTTTACTACTATAGGCTGGTACACACAGAACCCTAAGCTAAGATTTTATCTGCTAACGGTTTAGAAAAATAGCGGACCATATATTTAAATGTGCTGGTTCACACAGAAATCAAAGCCGCGCTATATTTTTTTCTATTGCTGGTCGGGCAATTTTTCCATCTCCCTTCTTGAGCCATCTTACGTTGCGCATGAGTATAACGCAGCTTGGTCTCCGTGTTGAACAGACGCAGTGTTAGTTTGGTGAAAATAATTAAACAAGTGTTGAATTTTTGTTTTCAGTTTGTTTCACGTGTATTTAAGTAATGTTCTATTTAGATTTTATATTTAATAAGGGTTTTTATATAAAAATGGAAGCGTTAGTTGAACAAGTTATACCTCAACCTTTTAATTTTTCTTCGTCTTCCAAAACAACCGATGACAGCTTCTTTTTTTTATTCCTCAGTATTAAAATCGGAGCTCAAACAAAACTTTTTGGAGAACGACATCATAACTAAACTTTACTGGAGCAGATCAGAAAGAAACAACCCTGAATTCTGGAGTTAAAGAAGGGACCATTGCTTAGTTTAGCTTAACTTAGCAATGAGTGTGAAATCAAAGTGGCAAAGACTTTTAGCACTGCAAAGCTTATATTAGTTTAGAATTCTGTGTGTATCGGCTTTAAAGATAAGAAGATAGATAGGTACATTTAAAATGATTTGTGATATAACAGGATACAAAAAATAAAAGTTTGTGGTCGAAACACAATACCTCATACAGCTAGGACGACTTAGATGCCACTTGTGTTACAAGTAGCATAAATTATATACATTTATAGATAATATAATTTACAATAATTACCAACAAGTCTTTATTTTAAATTTAATTTCTCTAAAAGGCAATTCTAATTCAACGTAAAATTAGATAAACTTTCAAGGGTTAGGTTTCGGTCAAACAATCACCGAACCCTCCTCTACCGCTGATTACATGCTTTACCCATTATACAAGATGTATATTACATAATAAATTACTTTATGACTGAGTTTGTTTTGAAATTTTACTAGTAATATTAATTAAAAAATATATTTCCTGTATCCAAACTAATTTTTGTGAATTTCTGTTACATTTTCTTTCGATTTTTTATACAATCATTTAGAAAATCACTGGAATGGTAATCGATATGTGAATTTGATCTATTTAAAACCTTGATCTGTCTATTACGAGATTGACGCTAAATCCGTGTATTATTATTATTATTATTATTATTAGCACCGCGTCTTACTACCCGTTCGGGTTATACGCACTTACGCTAATGTGTAATGGTAGGGTGATTGTGAGATGAAATGAAGGACCTACAGTTTAACGTGGAATCCGAACCACGGTGGAGACCTGGCATTCCTCACATTCACAAGATGTCTTGTCAGAGGTGAAGGAAGGGTTTGGTAATCAGATAAATCTGTGCCGGGACCGAGAATTGAACCGTCAGTTTTATTAAAGCTCGCTTCGATGGCTGCATGGTCTAACGCGCTACTATCATGTTAGACTAGACTGCCGATGACGGGTAGATCAAGGTTCAAATCTCGGTTGGGTGTATTGAGGGCGGTTTTTCCAAAGTAGCTTTTTATTCTCTCTCCACGTGAAAGCGGGTACACTTTCTCTAAATATAGCCTTCTTAATCCCTAAAACAATTAGCCTAATTAGTACATAAGCGTATAATCTGAACGGGTAGAAAGACGCGGTGCTAAAAAAAAATACAATTTTGTTGAATAATTATATCTTATTATATATATTTATCCATCCCTAGCACGCAATTCGCACAGAACCAGTTCATTTTGTGTGTATTTTAAGATAAACAAATGTTTCACAATATCTATCTCTCGATTGTGAGAGTCTACATTTCTAGAAGTTTAAACTCACGCAGTATCTTTTTGTTATGTTTCGGCTGTAAATTCTCCTCTCTGGTGGCTTATTACGTTAACATGGTACGCGAAACACTTCCTGTCAAGTGATTAAATTAGAAACCGGACATGTAAACTGTATTAGTTGGTTTTTGTTCATTCGTAGCAAGTGATTTGAATACATAAGTGCCAAATATAATTTCATGGCTGTGTTTTTCTTCTGGGGTAGATTGGACATGAACCAATGTTTTTTTTTAGTGGAATCTAGGTCCCCCCTCCGATCCTCCACTAAGTTTGAGCGGGAAACGGGATGGTGGGAGATCACAACATGTACTAGAATGGTAGAGAACGCTTTTTTGATGGTGAAGAATGTGAAACGACGTAGCTATAAGTGCATTTTACGATATTGATAGAAAAAAGAAGGGGGATATGTATCGCCACCATCTTGGCAAATGTTTATATGCGCGCGGAAAAACAGGAAACAAATCACCGACGTTGCAGTTTGTCAGCCTGGCACGTGTTCTACCTACCTTTTCTCTCTCTAGCGTCTATACCCCTTCCGCCCCTCAACGTTCCTTCCCCCCCCCTCCTTCAGTTCCCGCCATAACTCCCGCTCTAGCCACCCCTTAGTACTGCTAGAGTCAGACATATATCACGCTTTAGTAAGCCATAAATCTGTCGTGGTGGGGGCTAGGTAACGACACAGCATGGTATACTGTGTGCGTTGCTGCTTGGTACCGGGCGTCGCCGCACCGCGGCGCTGACTTCCAGTAACAACCCCTTCCTCTTGGTAGTCATCTCGTCTGTATAGCCTCCCAATCCTTCCTTTTTTAGTATTTTCAACGTTTCAAAAACAAACAATCACCGAATATAATATATAGTGCTCATATTTTACAATATTAGATTATTGCTATGAACAACTTTGACAAAATGAAACATTTGTTTGAATAAATAGGCTTACTTAATAAATAATAAAAGAGAGAGATTGAAAGGAAAGTTAGCACCAAACTTTTTTGATAGACTTTTGAGGAAATCCAGTAATTGATTTTAAACATATTATCACAATTTGTTTGTACTGATTTTTGAAGTCCTTTTAAAATACAATGCGCCCTTCATCTACCCGTCAAACCATTCTGTATGCTGCCCCCGGCACCAAGGAATAGTTATACATGATATACGTGGATACATATATATTGTAAAACCCACTTTGTTGAGTATGTGTGCGCATCAAACATCAACATGCATCCTAGTACCGAGAGAGAGAATTTTCACCATTACAATATTCTCTCTGGATGAGAAAGTAAAAGGACAATTAATAGTTTATAGAGAATACATTTATTTTTTAAAACTTTCCTTTTTTTGGCACTGCGCCTTAATACCAGTTTGGGCTATAAGCTTATGTACTAATTACACCAGTTGTTTTAGGAATTAGAAAGGTATATTTAGAGGAAGTGTACCTAAATTTGCCAGAAGGGAGAGTGGAAAACCATATTAAAAACACACTCAGTTCACCCGACTCGGATCCGAACATCAATCTCCCCGTTATCGTAAATCTAGTTCAGTGCAAGATCTATCTATTCAGTATCTATTCAGATACTTAAATGCTTATAATAGATTATAAATGGGGTAATGTAGAGTTATATCTAGATAATTTGTAAAAAAAAAACCTTTATAAACCCTAACATGAATAACATACAGATACTTTTAAACTGATTAAATAATGGTTGAAAAAAACATTATAATTAAAAATGTCTACAGTGAAAAACATTAAAAATTGATCTCCGCAACTGTTTTATTTTCAACATTCTTCTTCAGAATAAATTAATAAATTGTTATCACTGTGGAATAGAAAGCATGACGTGACAAACTGGCTCACTTTATAGCTATGAATCAAAAACAATTAGCGCACCACCGATGTGACACGTAATTAGTCCGGTGCACACAGGATGCTTTAATTTAATCCCAAGCATTGGGTGAGAGAGAGGGGCGGTGCAGGGGAGGGTAAGACGCCGTAATGTTGGTTGAATAGAATTAACGAATGAATCCTCTTGATGGCCACAACAAGAGAAGCGATGGATTGCAGAGATGAAGAGCCAACGTTGCTCGAGACAGATAGCGAGCGAGCTTGCTGTGTTCCATTAATTTACGAGTTCACTGCTCGCAACAACGGGCTTCGTTCGGAGACAGGGACAATACAAGTTGATTCAGCATCGGTGACGTCAAAATGTCATGAATCCTGGTCGACATTTAAACCATTCGAGTTTCTTGACAGTTCTTGAGGTTAGCGAGACTAACAACTCTAATATCGTAATAAGGCAGGCCCGGGGTTAGGCGGATAGAAAGTTGGGGATGATGGAAAGGGACTGAGAGGGAAGAAGAAATCTTGGCTAAGAAGGAAACCGAGAGGGGAAACAAAGAATTGAATCCATTTTTTTTTTGTTGGGATGTGGCTAGGAACTAGATTGTGTAGACAACAGTTTTATCTGTTCTAGTAGCAAAACTATTATAAGTTTTTTTTTAGCAGGTAAGAGAGTAAAGTGAATATAAAGCATTTATATCTACTGGCTCACATGCCTTCCTGCACCCCATGACCTCTTACTGGTATTTACATACACTAGATCATCTACTAGTGATGGGTCGTTCGTGAGCGAGTCATTCAAATTGAACGACTCTTGAACGAGAGCTGTGAACGAATGACTCTCGCTTCGCGAGCGAGTCATTCACGCCGCCATTACTCACGACTTTTTCGCTCTCGTTCATCCACTCTGGAAAGAGTCAAGAGTGTTTGTCATTCACGACTCTTCTGTCGTTCTTTGTTTCCTACTAAGGAAAAAATCAACTATAAATGCTTACTTCGCTACTAGATAGCAGTACTGCCTACAATATTAAACTAACTATTTTTCTTAACATTACTTAGACATAATTATATGAATTGGACACTAAATATTATATATTAAGGTTAATTATTATAAGTAATATGAGTAAGTAATAGAATTAAAGAATCAAACACAATAGTATTCGGATAAATTACACATAAAACTTAATTCGTTCATAAGTTGAAAGGAAAGGGACAGATTTGCACGCTCGGAACGGGAATTGTGAGAACTAGTTAGCACTCGCTCATCAAGTTTAGGATGGGAAGGGGTGAAGGGATTGGGAGCGAGCGAGCTATGTGGTGAACGATATGACTCTTATGAACGACTCTTCATGAACGACTCTTTTGAGTGAGCGAGCTTATGTGAGCTAGCTCACCTCAATGAGCTGGTTCGACCCATCACTATCATCTACACCTAATTTCATAGCTGAGGGAACTGCAGGTTATATGGAGAAAAGATTTATCATCGCTCTCTCTCTCTCTCTCTGTTACCGGTTGCCAAACCTTCTAGCTTCCGGTTGTGGGGAAGTGAGGAGGAAGGGCTTACTTGGAAATCCCTCGTAAACAATGCGGCATGGGGAGGTTGGGGGGTTCAATTGACAGGCAAAACATTTCCTATCGGTGTACAGCCTTTTCTAGAAACATTAACTATTTCCACATTTTTTTTTTCAAGATTGAAGTTTATCAACTTTTTCTATTCCCCATGTAATTATGCTTGAAACTATTTTATGTACAAAACTTTTTTACTCATTATTAATATACAAACAAATATATTACAACATGCATTTTATACTAAATGCTATGAACTACTTTTCTTAATCAGAAAATTAGGAAGGTCACTATCAATATCAATCAAAGCTTTAATTTTCTGTAGGGTAAGTCATTAATTGTTACGGTAAAGTGTATGTACCTTTCTGCAAATTGCTGCTTGAGTAAAAGTGTCTATATTTATCCAAACGCTTCATTTGAGTGCAGTTATTTCCTTTTTTGATTGGTGTCAGTAACTTTCCCTTAGTTTTGAATTCTTGTTTATTAGAGATCACTAACTTATAAGACACACCTGTAGCTTCTGCAGTCTGCATTGCCGCTTGATTTACTGAACAAGTTCAGTCTTAACGAGAATAGGTGTAAACTCTTAACACCATTGTCCTTTCTTTACTACTTAATATTTTCCTCTTGGAATGTAATTGTTTGTGACAAGCCGGAGATTCTATAATGTGTGTTATATTTTAACTGATAACAATACAGTATTATTCAAAAAAATATATTAATATACACATAAAACAATAATTCCGCAACCTTACTGAAAAAAAAAAACCCAACCAACCTATACACACAAAATCTTAACGTGATCAATAACAAATATCTATCTACACAGAGTACTAATAAAATATCAGTGTTTATTTAGTTAATGTTTTTGAGCTAGTTATTAGGAACACGAGACTCGGACTAATCTAACTTTACGACTGTGCTGGAAGAAGAAGCCTCAATTATTGGTAACAACGACAGCCCAGAGTTGCCAAATTTGATATACATTTAAAGAAAGACAGATCACAGAAAACTAAAGAATGACAACACTGTTGCTCAGTAGTAAGCATGCAGTTTTTCCCTCAGCAATGAAATTAGGTGTACTTGACCTGTGTAAACAAGCAGTTTACTTTCCAGTCCAGTATTTGAGAGAGTGAGGGGGCTTTGATGCTTTATGTTGGTTGTTCTCTAGATATTTGATGGTTTATATTATTCGCTTCGGTAGTCGTATGGTACCATATGCCACTCTCACAATATACTAGACTGATGATGATGGGGGCTTGAATCCCGGTCAGGTCTACTGAGGATAGTTTTCCCTAAATTGTTTCCCACCTTCCCTTCACGAAAATGCGAATACACATCTAAAAATTCAACTTTATTCATCTTTAGAACATTATCTCAATTAGTACATGTGTTTTACCTAAACGGGAAGTAAGATGTGATGTTAAAAATAGTTTAATGATCTATTTAAATTAATTATTTTAAATATAACTCATATTTGTAATATTTATTTATGAATCATGTCCAATAAGTGAAGTAAAAACACCAGTATAAGGTGTCTTTAAATTTACAAAGACCATGGATGTTTGTGAAAAATCTAGTATGTGTTATAGAAACAAAAGACGCAAAGTATGCACCATTATTAAAAATGGTGGCGTCTATAGAAATATAAGGATCTGGAATAAGAGTTGGTACACATTCTTGAAGTACAATTACAACCAAATTTTTCTTATTTACTTTGCCAAAATCTGAGCATGCAATATAGCAAATGTAGTTTTAATTATTTTTTCCAAAGAAAGTCTATTAATTTGTGACTGTTGACAAAAAAAAGAGTAAACCAAGTACTAAACACGTATGAACATACACTTAAAAGACTACAGGATTTAGAAAATATCACGCCATTAACTTGCTTCAATAGCCTGCCTTAGCACTCGACCACTATAAACGAGCCTTAACTCTATGTAGTTGCGTACAATTTATCAAATAATAGTCTTTGTCAGTTGGCTTAGGATTAAATAAATTATTAATACGAACCTCTTATCGTAAAGGGCATTTTTAGCTTCAATATATTTGTATTTTATTTATTTAAACTAGAATAGATTTTTTTAAATTAAATCTTATTACCCTTTTTTAAAGCATAACCTAATAAAATTACATTTTTAAAATTAGTAGGATTCCTTTTCCATTAACAACACAACCTAAAATAAGCTCAACATTTTTGAAAAAACGTATTCTATTTAATACAATGATGATTTGATTGTTGGAGAGTAAAATTTTTTCTACAATTAAGTTGGTTTCTAAGTCATGTAATGATTTGGTTCAGGAAGTAAACTGTAAGGTAACCACCCACCACCAACCATAAAAAAAAAATCCCGGTATAAGTGGTTTCGGCAAGACAAGGAAGAGATTGTTCGGGGATTTTGGAAATAAAAACAAGAAATAAAAATAAGAAAAATAAGTCGACAAAGAAGATAAGAAGTGAAGCCTGGGGTCATGGGTGAGAGGAAGACGAATAAGAAGAAAACGCACATTGAGAAATTTGCATAGAAATACCCTATTTCAAAGGAGGGGACGATAAAACACATGCATTTGGTTGCCTTTCTTCCCAACGCATACACACTTGGGTTGAAGTAAGTTTTTACATTTATGAATGTTACTTCCTTTAGGGCTAGTTTTATTATTGGAACTTAACCTCGTTCTTTCAGAACAATCGACGTTCTCCATTCCACTTTCATATATATCTATGGTAGAACATGAACATATTTTTTCAAAGGAAATATGTTAACGGTTAGGATAGTTTTTTTTAAAAAACAACACAATTTGACAAAATTGTTATTGCTAAATGAAAAACAACTGTTTACAGAAATGTATTTAGATATATCTTAAAAAATGGCGTTAGAACGGGAGTTGAACTCAAGACCTTTGACTTTGAGCATGTGACACCTATTTCAGGCAAATATAGTTTAAACTGTGCCTGTAGTATGTTCTCACCACTCAGACACCCTTTGGTCAGATATCAACGTACATACATTTACCAATACGAGATATTAATTAGATGAGACCAGTGGCAGCTCGTGTATAGGCACTGTGGAACTACAGAACCCCCTATTTCCACTTGACAATATCGATAACATTTAATATAATAAGTCCTTTTTTCTTTAATTCCTTCTTTATTTTTGTAGTACAATATATATTCATTAAGCTTCATGTCAGTACTTCAATAGCTATCCCCCAGTTTATGGAAAAGATACAAAAATATTTGTATGGAACTGTGCGCTTCACAGTGCCAGCGAAGTGGTGTTTGACTGTTGTGCGCATGCGCACATAGGAGGGGGTGGGGAGGAAGGCGGGACTGCCAGGCAGAGAGAGCACTGTTGCTTTCACAGTGCCGACTCTGGCGTGATGGTGGAAGGAAGTTTTTTTACTCAGCGTGTGTTGTGCTTAAAAACCGTGTATCATATTCTTGAATGTGATAAAGTGTAGAGGAGTGTAGAGTTGATTATTATTCTGCTTCCAGCTATTCTATTTGATTTTTTGAATCTTTTATTTTACAGAAATACTAAATGCGCTTGCAGTACTTTCAATGTAGAAAAATTTCCTCAGTTGTCATCCAGAGATCAAAGAGAAAATTATTGAACTTTTTTCACAAATTAATACAAGAAGAATGAATTTCATTTTTAAATGAATAGATCAAGCTTGAACTGTAACAATTTAAGTTAAAGTAAGTAAAACACCTTTGTTTGTTTTTGTTAAGATTTAGGAAGATCCTGAATACATTTTATTTCTATACATGTTTTTTTCCTTTTAAACAATTTTAAATCAAAGGCTAAACATTTTCTGCAGCAGCACCCCCACTAATTTTAGCTACGAGCCTCCACTAGATGAGATACTATGTATGATTGGTTCAATAGGTACTGAGAAATACGGTTTTAACAAGCTTGACATAGGTTGGCAACACTCCATAACACATCATTGTAAATGATTCATCTCGTGCTTAGGATCATTCGCTGCTCATACAGTAGTCCCATAGCTTCTTTGGTGCTGACTGACAGCTCACAGCTGACAGCTAAAAGCTTTAAAAAATTACCAGACCATATTATGTATCCCTACGCCGAACCATATTATGATCTGCAAAAACATGTGCTTAGCAGCTGTCACTTCTGACTGTCAAAATTGAGGTACAGTAGTCCCGTGGCTTTTTGGTGCTGACTGACAGCTAACAGCTTTGAAAAGTTACCAGACCAAATTATGCATTCCTACGTCGAACCAAGTGATCTGCAAAAACATGTGTTTAGCAGCTGTCACTTCTGACAGTCAAAATGTATGTATGTACCTAAATGTTGGCTGTCAGAAGTCAGCTGTGAGCTGTCAGTCAGCACCAAAGAAGTTATGGAGCTACTGTAGTTTTATTTTATACACAATAAGTCGCCAGCCCAACAAATAAAACTGAAGAGCTTTGGTTAGTAAAAAATATTTCGCTGCTAGGATCGCTTGTGTTCTCCAACACCAGAAAGTGACATTCTGATAGCCTAGAGGTAAACAGGCTAAAATCTTCTCTTTTTTCCTTCTCCGTCGCACTCTAAAAGACACTTTGAAAGGCAACAGGGCAATAGTCCTTTCCTCCCTCCATTCCTAATAATAGCAAACGACCTTGAAGTAAAGCATGACAAAAATTCATTGTTCCCTGGCAACTTTCCTTTGGTTCTTCTTTCAAACCCACTAACATAATTTGTTTTGAAATTCACGAGTTGTAGGCGGGCACCTCTGTCTTGCTTCATGCCATTTGCTTTATATAGATTAAATACTGTATTGGTTTGTATATTTTTGTGTAAAGTCGAGTGATATATATATATTGTTTTTTATAATTCATTTTCATTTTTAAAGAAAGATTTGTACTATGAAATAATGAATCGAGGACAAAAATGTGCATACCGCGGCTGCTCAATTACACGGTGTACTGATGGTAACTTTTCCTAAACGG
The DNA here is from genome assembly GCA_902151445.1 of Timema monikensis. Lineage (NCBI taxonomy): Eukaryota > Metazoa > Arthropoda > Insecta > Phasmatodea > Timematidae > Timema > Timema monikensis. The sequence goes on along the minus strand of CABFVZ010001390.1, from coordinate 179,134 downwards.
TTTCCCGCTATTTCCACGCAGACGAGGTACTGCTCAAAATTTTATCTTCCTCATACCTACCTTCTATGTGCTATTAAATACGGAAAGCATTGACTGGCATGAAAATACAATGAAAAAACAACACTACTAAAGATTACTCTAATTACTTGAAAAACATATTTTAGACAGTGAAAATACGTCATATTCAAATATAACAACAAATGTACATTTTCGTATAATTATAATTAATTTTAAACTTGAATTAACATTTTTAAGATAAATACTATACTTACTATATTGGCTTGATACTATAAAATGCGAGACTCCCTTAACACACTGGCACAAAAACTATTCATTGTTAACATTATATATAGTTTAAACCTTTTTTAAAAGGTGTTGAACTAAAAATTTAGAATCCTTTAATTAAATAAAAGCTAATGGATATACTTTTGATTTTTTCACTTAACGAGAAAATGAGGCATTAAAACCATTGAAATAACTGTCATATTTTATAAATTAATTATATCTATCTTAAAATACCCTTCTCTCACAAAGCATTTACTTAGAACCAGTGGCACCCCTATGGGAAATAAAAAAAAATTCAATGGTTATTGTTTTTTAAACGACATTTTATCATATTTTGATTGGCTCATATTTATTTCGTTAGAATTCACATTATTATTATCCACCCCTCAAGGCTTTATATTATATTCTTTTTTTTTAGCACCGCGTCTTACAACCCGTTACGGTTATAAGCTTATGTGCTAATTACGCTAATGGTTTTTAGGGACTATGAAGGTTATATTTATAAGAAGTGTACTAGTATTTGCATGGAGTAAGAGTGAAAAACTATTTTAAGAAAACTACCCTCAGTACACCCAACCGAGATTTGAACCTCGATCTCCCAATCATCGGCAGTTTAGTCTACTGTGAGAGTAGCGTGGCCACCGAAGCGGGTAATTATAAATTAAGCTAAATACTGTAGGTAGTTATGAGTAAAGTAGATTTTAGAGGAAATATACCCACGTTTGCGAGGAGCTAAAGTGAGACAAAGTTTACGAAAAACCTTCTCCAGTAAATCTTGTTGGGTTTCAGACAAAATTGTAGCCACCGACAAACCAGACTAGATAAGCTTGAAATTTAGTCCATATGCGTACTTATGTAGATTGCAAAACAATGAATACCTTGTATATAAAACACAACACTTATGAATAGATTTTGAGATGATTTTTTTTTAATTACACCTAAGTTAATGACTCAAGGTAACAAATATTATTTTTTGGTATCAATATAATACTACAAACTATGATCAAGAATTATTCCTTTCCCAGTCTTCAATAATACAAGAAAAACAAATATGCCATTCGACCTTCTTCTCTAAATGTCATATTTCTTCCCTCTCTTTTATCTAATCGTGATGGTCTCATTCTCTTTTCGTCGCCTGTGACGTAGTGATGATTGGACCGCCGTGGTTGGTCGACTATCTAGTGAATTTCAAATTTTCTTTCTCTGTCCCACAACCATTTACATATTTATTTTTTTTGTCTTTGCCTCCATCTCTTTATCACTAAAAGAAGTAGGTTATCTTGGCAATGTTTTTTTTTTATTTAAAAATTTTACTTGATCTTTTCTGTTGCATCAACAAGCAACAAAAGAGGTTTACTGTTGAGTCTTATCTTTTTGCGCCCTTATTCCTCCCCATACACCCAACCGCATACACATTCAAAAGACTCTCCCATTCACCCACTTTTCCCACATAAGAAATAGCACTATTCATTCAATAGTTTACCCCCACAACCCTCAACTTGAATGGAGATGCATCTTATCACCCATACGGTAAAAACGAATATTTACTTAAATAGTTTAGGGATGACTAATGTTGAATTGAGGGAAAATATACATTTATTGGCTTTTTTTCAAATACTTGAGAGAATATTTTATAGATCTATTTACTATGTGCCAAACAAAACTAAAAACCATACAATAACTATTTACAAATTGCCGTAGGTAAACTAAATAAATTAGCCTCTCAGAACCAATTTGACCAAATCCACTAAACTAAAAGTGGACAAAATGGTTGGTATTCATGCTCTGAGGTTATTAATTGTCTTTATAAATAATACAAAATGCTGCCACCTCTTGATATGCTAATAAGTAATGAAGTTGCTCATTTTGATCTCCAATTGAATTACTGTTTTGTAGTTTACGAAAGAATAATCCAAATTGAAAGATTATTTCAAATTAACTAGATGAACTGGTTCATATTACCAAAATGATATAGTTGAAAGGAATCTACAAGGCTACATGATCGTGATTCATTGACCAATATCGATCGAAAAATAAATCATTATAACAAAATATGATTAATTTGGGAGTGTAGCGGACTCGAGAAAAGTTAATTGTTGTTGCAATACTAAAATAATAACTATTTTTTTGCCAAAAAAATAAAATATTTCTCCAATAGAAACATAGAATTTAATTTTCTTCACATGGTTACTCCTACAGTTTTTGAATATTTGTCAAGTCCTAGCATTTAATGATTACTTCTTCCTTTCATTCAAAAATTTCTCATACAATATCGCTATGCTCATGACAGATATTCAACGACTGTTGCTATCAATATATGAAGGGAAAAAAAAGTTTTGTTATAAGACCTGCAAAAACAGTTATCTTTTCTCATGTCCCCTACATTCTCCTTTGAGTTACTCTAATCTGTTAGACTTGTTCGGGTTGAATGAAAGTTGAATGATTAACATGTTTCTTATTCAGAAAAGTGAAATAAACAGCTCCCATTAATAATAATAATTTTGTGATAAAGCGTGAATACACACACTTATATATAGTGTCATGGATGACTGTCACGAACTGTGCGAGATATTCAGCTACAAGTTTTATGTCATGAATGACTGACTTGCAAGTTAGAGTTCATGAACGACTTATCTGTAAATTCTAGTTATTTATTATATTATTATTTATTTATTTAGCAACGCGTCTTACTACCCGTTTGGGTTTTACGCTAATGGGTTAGGAATTGGGAATGTTGAATTTAGAGGAAGTGAACCCACATTTGCATGGAAGGAGAGTGGAAAACCATTTAGGAACCACCCCTCCCCCCAGTTCACCCGACAGAGATTTGAACCTCGATCTCCCCGTCGTCGGAAGTCTAGCTCAACACGAAACAAGTGCATTAGCTAAAGGCCCGTTGACACGGTTTTAGTTGACTAATGCAAGTACACTAATTTGGCTGCGCGCGCACAGCTTGCACCGTGTAAACAGACAAGCAAGCTACTAACATGCTAGTCCACTTGCAACTGAAAAAGTTGGTCACCTTCCAACTTTACTAATGCAAGTAGATAATTCAAAATGGCGGCAACTAAGTACCATAACATGTAGAGTAGTACCTATTTCTCTCAAAAGATAGGGGAGGTGGTAACTCCAGGCAAAATAAAATAAAATAAAATAAAATAATGCTGTTTTAGCACTTAGCCCCCTTTTTTTTATTTCCACGCTAAAAATGTCATTATATTACTTGAAAGTATCTATCATGTTCTATTCTTACCCCCATTCCTTAAATAAATTCATTTTCCCGTATACAATGAAAAATAAGTGATACGGTCCAAATTAAACAACTCTCCCCCTATATATATAAAAGGCTTAATCCACATCGATGGCACAGTTAGCTAACGTGCTAGTTTCATGTTTAGCTAAACTGCCGAGGACCAGAATATTTAGGTTCAAATCTCGCTCGGGCGAACTAGTGGTGGTTGTTCATAAATTGTGCTACACTTTCCCGCTACGCAAATGGGGGTTCATTTCCTCTATACGCAACCTTCTCAATTCCTAACCTATTATCGTAATTAGTACTCAAGCATATAACCCTAACGGGTAGTAAGACGCGGTGATAAGTATTATTTAACAAAGCTTCTGGAGTGTATATGTGTATGTGTATGTGCCGCAAGTATTACTTACTACCCATATGGGACTACCGCATATTTATATTAATGGGGTGTAGACGGGGAAGTTATAGTTGGGATGAACTTGCGTTGAGGCAGATTGGCAAACGATTTTAAAACTACATTTCTTTACATTCTGTCAGGATTCGAACTTTGATCTTCTCGCCACTGTCATCCCACCCACCCACCCACCCATCCACCCACTCACCCACCAATGCAGTTTTTTATTTGTATTTTATACTACTATTATTATTATTATTAGCACCGCGTCTTACTACCCGTTCGGGTTATACGCACTTACGCTAATGTGTAATGGTAGGGTGATAGTGAGATGAAATAAAGGACCTACAGTTTAACGTGGAATCCGAACCACGGTGGAGGCCTGGCATTCCTCACATTCACAAGATGTCTTGTCAGAGGTGAAGGAAGGGTTTGGTANGTGATTGTGAGATGAAATGAAGGACCTACAGTTTAACGTGGAATCCGAACCACGGTGGAGGCCTGGCATTCCCCACATTCACAAGATGTCTTGTCAGAGGTGAAGGAAGGGTTTGGTAATCAGATAAATCTTTGCCGGGACCGAGGATCGAACCCCGGCCGCCAGCATAGAAGTCTGACACCTTACCCCTAGACCACCAGGTCACCTTTATACTACTGATTTGGTATTCTTAATCTAGCAATTAAAATCTAACGAGGTCTATCTAGAATAAAAATTGCATAGCTTGTACAAGTCATAGACTTTAGTAAGTAGTTAGGTAGTAGCTTAGGTTCAGACGCTTTATGGATTCTGTAAAAACCTACAGCTTAATATAATTTGTGATGCAAGTATTTTTTATTAAAAAAATACAGATTATATATATTTTGGTATTATTCTAAAAATTGCCATTGAAAAAATAATTGACGTTTTTTGAAATTGTAGATTCCTTTTTGAATATTTCTTAAATTGGAAATATTTGGGCATATGAATAGATAAAATTTCGGAAAAAAGTGATCAAAATTGATTTGGTACCATTCTGGGAACTGCTTCTAGTTTTAAACACATTATAGATGACGAGATCAATTCTTTTTTTTTCAACATTACAAAGTCAACCGTTTTTTAAGATGAGTGTTGATTATCATGGGTTGCTTAACCAATCACAATTTAAAACGTTAAAAATCTATTACAAAAACCATGATCAATAAAGTTATTTGCTTTATCTTTTTGTGCCTAAATAGATATGATGTTAGTTAACAGGTTAGAATAATTTATATTATTCATTTTCATTTGTTTTGAGATAATTAACGTGCACTTTCTGAACCGACTGACAACGGACGATATTTATGCTAATTTAAATCTAGAACAGACACAACATCCAGCCCCCTGACTGTTAATTCATAACGTTGAGAGGGGAAACCCACATTCTACCGATGATAAATATTTTGGCCATTCCAGGAATCGAACTCGGGGACTCTTAGGTCAATAGACAGAATCGCTTCACTATCGACTGATCTAAGATGTCGGAGATTATACTTTTAAAAGTAAGTTTAATCTCAATATACAATCACATGATTATTGTTTGGAGATGTTAGCCTCTAACACAGTTTGAAATTAATATAGATAATTACCTGGTAAAGTAGCCGCATGGTCTAAGACGTAATAAGTCTTATGTTAAACAAGTCTGCTGAAGACGGGCAAATATGAGTTCTACTCCTGCTCGGGTCTACAGAGGCTAATTTTTAATAAATGTTTTTACACTCTCCTTCCACGAAGATGGGGGTAAGATTACCTTTAAAAAAATGCTTACTTCCCCATGCCTAACCCTATAATATATGGGTATAACCCGAACAGGCAGTAAGACGAGGTGATATAAAGAAAGTCTCAAAGTATAATTTTTCAACTAATTTCAATTTGGATATTTGATTTCTTATGGGTAAATAAAACAATACCTTATACATATATATTTATTATTTAGATAGAAACTGCATAAAACATAATAAATACATCATAACAGACACGGTTATTAAGATCAATAGGATGACACCATTATCCGTAGTCAATTAGTGTGAGTATCGTTATTGTTTAATTAATTGGTTCGATGGTAACGCTATCCATATTTGAAAAGTAATAAATTGTTTGAAGAGGTACTGTGTGGGAATCACTCGTTTGATAGGACACTTTTAGTAAATTAATGTCAGCATAACATAACTAATTGGGTTCACACAATTGTTATGGAGGGGTTAAGGGTTGTATTAAAGTATTATTAAAACATTTTACTACTGACAATGTTCGGAGAAGTCTAAGGGTACGTTTATGCTGCATCTTCGCTGCTGGCACATCGCCGAGATATGAATGCGGATGTATGGGCGATGATGAGACAAAACCAGTAATCTTTATTGGTGCATTCATCCTGAATCAGCGCTGCTCTCTTCATTGTCCGCTGTTATCCTCGCCACTGCGATGATGACAAATCATTTTGTTTTCCGAGCCTTGACTATCGTCGGGCATCTTGAAACTCGAGCTGTAATTGGTTCCTTCAAGTCCACTTTTCCCCCCCTCTCCCTCCACTACTCAATTGTATGTTATATGCTCACTAGTAATTGTGTTTTGTTCACAAGAAAGTTAAAGCAAGTTATTTTTGGTAGTTTTTTTCCGTGAATGTTTTTAGGAAGATATTTCATTTTAACTATCGCAGAGATATTTTAACTGGTTCACAATTTATGGTCCAATAAGATTAAAAATATACAGAAAGGTCGGTTATGACATCCTTAAGTGTCTGAAAAACCTCACTGGATAGTTCTTGATCTCTTTATATAATTGGTGAAAGTAAACTTGGAGATGGCGTTCTTGATTCAAACGGTGCTCACCATATTTTTTAATTTCTTCTCCTTATCACAAATCACATTTTTTTGGGGTTAAAAATGAATCAAGATCACTGTCATCAGATGACTGAGACAGTTTTTCCCTAAACACGAATCACAACAAACCTCTACGACAGCATCTTACAGCAATGTGAGCAACTGCAAGATATATCCTCCACAGCTGGAATCTTATCCACATGTGAGGTGTCTGGCGAGCAACCACGTGCTAGCAGAGAGGTTGCAGCATAAACGCACACTTACAGTATGTTTATAGCACCACAAAACCACTGTCACCACAATGGATGTGGTGTTCAGCATACCTATACGTTAAAAGCGTCATCTCACACCACAATTAATATCTCGTAGCTTCGGCAGGTAATTATGGTCGAACCAAGTGGTTTGATGTTTTCTCTCCATGGTATGAGTCTGCAGGTGAGGTATACCAACCGAGCGGCCGCCACCATCTGCGATGACAGTGTCAACATTTGCGGATAGAGGGTATCATGTGGTCAGCACAACGAGCTCTTCGTTCATTAATCTCACTTTTCTAAATTGGAGCTACTACTTCTTTATTCAATTAACTTTTCATTTGTCCTGACTAGGCTGAGGTTGACCACATTCTAGACCTACTGCTAAGCAAATAAATTTTAGAGTGCCAGGGATTGAACCCGGGACCTCTGGACCTGTAGCTAGGAGCTATGACCACTAGACCGAAGGGAATTGGGAACAGAAAATCTCGCCCTATTAATAGAAAAAAATTGCAACAAATCTAAAAATAATTGAAACATTAAACGTTTCAATTTTTTTTTTGTTTCTTGATTTTTGAAGCTACACTTATCAGTGAGCACATTATTTAAGACGTCACTCTCACAATATATATATATATACAATCTTATAAATGTGCTCGAGGCTCACACTCGTACTAAGGTTTCGGTCGGATGTACTGAGAGAGGGTTTTTCCAAGATAGTTTTCCACTATCCCTCCCCGCCAATGTGGAAAACACTTCCTCTAAATTTAACCTACATATGACCAAAAACCTAAGTCTATTTAGTACGTAGGTATGTAACCTGAACGGGTAGTAAGATGCGGTGCTAAAAAAAAAAAGTTAAAATAGTACACAGGTCTTAACGTTAAGGTGATGTCAATATTTGTAATTTTAAAAATATATTTGAAACAAACTTGGAAAGTTTCCAATGTGTATTCACACACCAAAAATGTAACCCTTAAAGGCCCAGTAATGTGTTACTTGGAGTATTATTTGGAGTCTTTGAATAAACTATAAGTTAATTTTTGATATATATATTATTTTCATTTGCACGTTTAACACCATTATTTTGAAATATTTAAAAGGTATGGGCCTCTGTGGTATTGGGGGGAAGTACTCACCTTAGGACCCGATATTAATTTGTTCGAACCCAACTGAGGTCAACGGAATTTTACCGTGTGATAAATATCCGTAGCTCAACTTTCCTAGTAGGGGAAGTAAAGTTGTCAGTCCCATGTTCCATCAACCGCTTCTACGAAACACTACTGGTAGAATCAAGGCCATTCTCGTGTTATTATGGAAAAGAGAACACGCAAGTCACTGCAAGGTCGAAACTGTCCTCTTTATATGTAAGAATACACTCATATCAAGATGAGTAATTCAAATAGAAATCAAAGTAACCTACACACTTTTCAGTTTGCATTAGATAAAACTAAAGACCACCATTTTCCAAAGTCAAAAAAATGTCGTTGGATTGAGTATATAAATTGTATAATTATATTACTAGAATGGCATGGGAGAATTACGTTGCTCAGTAGAAAATTAATGCTTGTGAATAATTAGGTGACATCCTTAATATTATGTAGGTGTCTATAATTTTTTTAAATGACTGTTCATACAAAAAGAAAGCTAGGATCTTAAGTAGAGTTGTATTATTAGACACACGAGTATAAAAAAGGTTGGCTATAAAATATCCCCAGTCATGCTTAACGACATTCTTGGCTATTTTTTTTAGATATACATTTATGGAAGCATTAAAATCTGTATGATTAATTCATGTCTTTTCACCATTGAATCAAATAGTTAATAATTATAAATTGTAGTGATAAATTAGACAGATATAGCTAATATACTGTTTTTCTTTTATAACGTCTTTGATATATGATTACATTATTTTTGGGAAGGTAGGTATTTATAGAAAATATCACTTTTATTCCATTTTAACTTAACTCGATTTATTAAAACTCACTGTATTACGTCACATTAACTAGCCTAAGTGTGTCCACAATTTTGACCCTGAGAATTATGTTAGTCTAGCAAAAGATTTTTACTAAGCATCAATATTTAAACATTTCCCATATTATGAAAATCGTCAAAAGTAAAAGAAAAAACATGATTAAATTGAAATACTATTTTAAGAAGTGGCTCTGAAATCGGTTAAACGTTCAGAAAAATTGTTTTCGGCTGATTTGTACTAAATTCCTGAACATAGCACCTACTTTATGAATATAGACAGTTACCATACCTGGCAGTTATAATTAATACGATTACTAATGGGATTTAATGGAACATCGATGCTTATATACTCGTCGCATTTTAGACATATGCCCGTTTTCAAGACTAAATTTTTATACGTGTATATACAAACAGATACACACACACAAATACATGTATATATATGTAAAAATACATGAATGTATCCTATATGTATGTGTGTATATGTATATATGTTATTTAGAAAATAGGATTATGTTTACATTGAGTCTAGGGCTCAATATATTTTTAATTGTTGCCATTTCCATTGGTATAAGTTCGTATGAATAGATCTACAGTTTTTAAAATACAGTAGGCTAACGAGTATCCGGCTGGGTATACAATTTAAATATTAATGTACTGTAATATACTACAGCAAGCTATGAACAATTTAATTCTAAATTAATTTGAAATAAATTGACTAAAATAAATACTTTCAAGTCTCTTAATTTGAACTATACACTACAGTAGGCATGTAGTCAATGCTCTTTTTAATTTTAAATGTCGTCCGATGCATGTAATCTTCGTCATATTTTTAAAATAAACTTCAAGGTTTTGTAAATATAAACGATGTTTTATTAAACTCTTTTTATATTTAGGTAAAATTCACATTTAAATATTTGTTTAAAAAGTATGCAAACTGGACGAACACAAATTTAATTATACTATTAAACGAAAATAACTTACAGTTATCACACGTTGTTGTTGTTGACGGCACAGAAAATGATTCACCCTCAAGATCCGGCTTATCTGACATTTTTGTTATCCGGATCGGCCAAAAATGGACAATTGCTAGCCTACTGCATATTGTAGTTGTTGTATAAACGTTATATGTTGTCTCATTTAAAGATTTATAATAGATTCGCCATTTATTTATAATATGGTTTATAACTATTATAAATATTATTTTTAGTTCTAAAGCTACCATTTTCTTGGTTATACCTTTATCAAGTAAAATCCTAAAATTCTTATATCTTAGCTATCTATGTAAGTGATGCGTTTTAGTGGGTTCAATTTCTGGCATAACCAAAAAAATGTATCATTCATTAAATTAGAGCTTCTTCTTTCATATTGATGGATTAATGATTGGAATACTGGTTGATGTGTGCGTTAGGCAATTAAATTGGTATGTGGAGAGTTAGTCAGACTATTCAAAAAGTGCAAGTAAACATTCCAAATAAATGCATAAATAAATAAATAAATAAATTTCACTTATACTGTAATTTAATAAACATCTTCATTTGATAGGTGGCCATAAATGAAATTTATTGTATAGTAAATTAATAATACACACCGTAATATGTAAAATGTAGTCAATAGTATTTTATAAGCTATATTTACAACTGTAATATATTTGACGTGTAGCTTGTCATTATGTATTTAATTTTAATTGGTTCTTTAAATAATATTAATACATATTTAATTGTTTTATGTTTTTATGTTAAATTAAATTTATTTGATTAATAAGTTTAAGCCTAAAGGACATGTACTAATTTGCAATTATAATTTTAAATGCATAAACACACACATTTGTTTGTTTTATCTTAATATAAATGTTTTAATCCCTTAAATTCACAATAGTACATGGTGGATGACCAAATTGCTATGAAAATGTAAGAAAAAATCTATACATTTAACAACTAAATACATTTCCTAAACAATTTTGTGAAATAAATCCTCCCCTAATCTCAATAGAAACTGGTAGGTGACCAAAGTGCTATGAGAATGTAAGTAAAATAAACATATTTAACAATTAATACATTTCATTAAACGATTTTGTGAACTAGATCCACCCCTAACCCTTGATCTTGTTAAAAATCAAAGGCATGCTACCCACGGCTCCCAATGTTGGGCTCGAGGTGACGAAAAGAATAGGGATCGGCGTTTCTTTGTGCCGATTCACTTCAAACTTGGACAGCAGATGGATTAATCCGGTCTTCACTTGCATCAAACCAAATCGCATACCTGAGGGAGAAAATAAAATAAAATAGTCTTAAAATGAACTCATTTAATTACCCACATAGGTGGGCACGTGGATTAATGGTCGGACTCGTCTAATCTGGTATACACATAAAGTAGAGATAAGGGCTTGAATTCTGACTAAGTGTAATGAGGATAGTTTTTTCCAAAGTTGGTTAACATTCTTTAGAATTGTCTTTTCAGAAATCTTTCGTAAGGCTTCATGTTTGTCATTAAAGTCCTGGAGAGATCGAAGCATAATATATAGTAATGACTAAGCAAGTGTGAAACTTCAAAATATCAGACCCAAATCTGAATATTGTGGTATCTCAATCTCCTTCCAAGAAAATCAGGTTATATTGCCTCTAAATTATACTTTGGTCGTGTCTACTTGACCAGCTCAATTGGAAATAGCGTAACATTGATAAGTAATAAAACATGGTGTGAAAAAAGCCAGGGTAATTTTCAAGAAAAAGAATTATATCTTAGGTTCCATCTATTTAAAGGAAAATGTACAATATTAAGATATTTATCATGAGAGATTTGGAACATTAAAACAACTAAAACAATCCTCATATGTTATCTTACAATAATAAGTTTATCTTAGGTTAGTTATATCTATGTTTCTTTTTTTTTTTTTATTAAGATCACGAGCTATCAGATAACACACCCACCTTCAACTAGGTAGTTGGCTTAATGCTGCCACTTGTACAATTATTATAATTGTAAGGGATTGCATATTTAAATATAAAATAGCCAAAGCTATTATTTATGTTTTTTATTGAGGAATTCTTCATCTAGATATCATATTATGAAAATTGAAAAATTATAATAATTGTACAAGTGGCTGCAATAAGCCAACTTCGAGTCGAAGGGGGCTGCGTTATCTGATAGCTCGTGATCTTAATAAAATCACACATTTGCAGCTGACCATTTCCACACGTCCATCATAGACTCTGCCTTAAAATATGAGTGAAGAATGACCCTTGGCACGGCAAGAAACCTGGATAGCCCAGTGGTTAGGACATTGGCGTACTAAGCCAAAGGTCCCGGGTTCGATTCCCGTATCCAGGTTTCAATTTTCATATAAAGTGATTATAGTAAATAAACCAATATTTAATTACTAAGTTGATACATTTTAGATAAACAATTTGAATACATTGTAAAACCGGATATCAAACATGTAATATTCTATCGTCAAATGTTTCTTGAGTTATTTTTCTTTTTAGTATTCAAGGATTTCTTAGTGTTGATTTTTATTATAACAATTTGATACAACTTAAAACTATGGATAGTTTAAAATAAAAAAAAATAGATAATTATTCCAACTAACCTATACAATTTCTTGGTCCTTCACCAAAGGGCAAATGAGCATATTTTGGTATGTCATTCTTATTTGTGGCACTAAATCTTTCAGGATCGAATTTTTCTGGATTGGGATAGTATTCGGGATCGTAATGAATTCCAAAAGTTGGAATGAAAACCGTCGTTCCTTTTTCTAAGATATCGTTGGTTCCAGGAATTTTGTAATCGACTTGTACATTCCTATCCAAGAATGGCAATGCAGGATATTTTCGCAGGGTTTCTAGAAAAACAAACACACATACATTTAGGCCTACTAAAATTCAGGTTAAAATTTTACTAAACATATATAATTAAATAAAATCACACTTTGTATATATAACATAAATGTTTTATACCTCTAAACAGTACTGTAAATCTTTGATTTTTTTTATAAAAAATAAGTTTTTTAATTGGTTTTTTCAAGCATTCCTATTATAAACTATATTGTGTGTTTTAATCATACACATGTTTTAGAAATTAGTGTATTATAAATATTAGCATTAAATATTATATAATTATTTATTATATACTATGTACGTATCTAATGTTATTTGAGGATTCATCATAATCACTGATCATCTTAACTAGGCTTAGATAATCTAAGTCAACTTTCTTGATTAGTAAAATTTCAGGGTTTGAAGTAAAGTCCAAAAACAAGTTTAGGAATTTTATGGGAGATTCTTCAGCTAAAGAGCTGTTCATTGTCCTTAAACACTTTTTTTTAATGAAATCAGTAACTCTCATACAAACGTCTATACAGACACATATTAACAAAAAATAAATATAGATAATATTCTCTGATACATGAGTTATATATAAATTGTTCTAAATACAATTTGTATGTGCATGAAAGGTTAGGCGTAGCTCTCACAATAGACTGGACGACCGATGATGGGAAGATCAGGGTTTAAATCCCAGTCGGGTGTACTGAGGATGGTTTTTCACGTTCACTCCACGCGAGTGCTGATACAATCCCTATAAAATTCAACCTTCTTCATCACTAACACATAAGCGTAATTTTTTTTTACATAGACACCAGGTTTAGTTGGCTAACGAGCCAGCTTCGTGTTGAGCTAGACTGCCGAGGACGGGGAGATCGAAGTTCGAATCTCGGTCGGGTGAACTTTATTTTTTCTAAATGGTGTTCCACTCTCTCTCTCCACGCAACTGCGGGTTCATTTCCTATAAATTCATCCTTCTCAATTTCTAATCCATCAACGTAATTAGTACTTAGGTGAATAACCCGAACGGGTAGTAAGACGCGGTGCCAAATAAACTCACAAGGGTAGTAAAAAGCGGTGTTTAAAAAAATATCTTCTGTTATATTTTGGAGTTCTAGCGTAAAGACGTCAAATACGCACTCAAACCAACAATAGAACATTAGTTTTATTTATGAGTTTATGTCATTTGTTACTTTCCAGCGATAGTTGTTTTTTAATTCGAGTAGTAACCGGTTTATATAAATACATCTCTAGGCTAGGTAAATGTAAGCTCAAATGAAATAAATATGTTTAAAGCTATCATTGACAAATTTCATTGATAAAAAAAACCTTTTTGTTGACTAATATGAATACAAATCTACCAAAAAATAGATACAGGCCACTACAATTTATCTTTGAATTTAAGATAGGAATTTATATTATTGTTTATTCTTGCTTTATAAATTTAAATAACACGACGACGAGTTAATGTAATTAGATAAATCACGTTTTTAATTTTAAATTTTTTTATTTTTGATCCATTTTAAATTTTGAAAAATTTGCTCACCTTTTAAGTTGTTCCTTGAATTTTCATCATATTAAAGCTTTCTATCTCATTGATAAATACTAAAAATTATCTGAAAAAATATACGCACACTGTAAGAATTTTTTTGATATAGATGAAATATTTTACATAAACACTAAACCTAACAGATTTATGTGGTGAAATATTTTTTTTTAAATATAGCTAACTGTTAAGTAAAAAATTAAAGTGGAGCCAACAATTTCACACAAGTTTCAGTTGGTCGAGGTTAAAATATTGTCCGAGTGTAATGGTTATTTCGTTACATATGATTTTTACATAGTTTGCATATTGAATAAATGATTCGTTTATTTAAATTGATTTCCTGTCCTTCTGTACCGTAGTTTAAATAATATAAAAATATAGTCAACTGTCACAATATTGGTGTTTACAACAGTTAATATTATATAAATAATACTATATTAGGTAATTATATATTTTAATTAAATCCAATACAAACATAAATATACAATAGAAACATACTAATAAAAAACTTAATTTTATTACAGGAGTATTATGATTTATCAAATCTTGTTCTATAGGTGTGTAAGAGACCTGCTATTGCAAAGAGAAGTGTCCTTGAAGTGTTGTACAAGGTGTACTTTGTACCCATTGTCATACATGCATCAGAAGCATGTTCATTGAATGCAAGCGAGATTAGGAAAGTGGAGGCCTTGGGAGTGAAAATTGTGAGGAATATGTTAAGAGAAACAAGATTAGAAATGAAGTAATCAGGGAAAAGAGTGGGTGTACAAGGAGTACATTAGATAGTACAGGAAGCAAGACTTGTATAAGATGACCAAATAATGTGGATGGAGAAAAGGAGGATGCCAAAAAGATGATGGAAATGAAGTGTGCATGAAAAATACAGCAAGGGAAGCCAAGAAAGAGATGGGAGGAGCAGATAACTGAAAGTGTTCAATTAAGAGGAGAAGAAGAATGAAAGCTATTAAAGGAGGAAGAGTGGTGAAAGAATAGAGGAAGAAGGAGGCAATTTACCTAGCTGGTCCGGCCACAGGCTGAGAAAAGATGATAGAGATGATGATGATGATGATGATGGAATAAAAAACCTCATTTATTAAATAATGGATAAAAATAAGTCCAAAATAATACAAGTAAATAAGCTATCTTGTATGAATATACTTTTGAAAATAATTTTTTTACGAAACAGAATTCCTGGATTTTTGACTATTGCATAGCTGACAAATATTTTGAGATATAGTAAGTGAATATATTAACAATTTTTTGAGAAATTCTTTTGCATGTTCATAGGGATTTTGATTCGCAAACTGAAGTATCTATTTGCTTACTTTTCATTAATATAGTAATTATTAATATATGTTTACTATTATAGTGCACATTTTATTTAATATAAAAGGTAGTGGTGTTAACTAGGTAGATTGTACTATGGCCGTTACTTATAATCAATGCCATATTGAAACAACATAAGATAAAGTTGCTACTTAGCAAAACAAAAAGAGTATATTATTTATAGCTGTAATATAATATTTATTTTACATATTGTTACTAATATAAAAACCAGAAATAAGTTTAAAAATGTTAGAAGCTTTTTCTAAGGAACCTATTTTAGAAATTCTTCTAAACAGTTATAAATAGAAGTTATAAAAACTACATGTTTTATAACTAGTGTAACACTAATTTCACTGTGACAATAGTGAGGGTCATTAAAAAAATTACTAGAAAATACATTTATTTTATATAATTTTATTCAAATCACTTTATTTGGGACGTTAAGTGATACGTTCAAAGTGATTTGCATGAAAAAAGGCTAACACAAGTTTTGTTAACATCTTAGGCCTTTGGTTTTTGGCCAAGCTTCCAACGCAGTGTGGAAAAAATAACTTTATATTATTTTGTATAGTTGATATTAAAATAATTCATGCATATATGTTCTGTTTCACCTAAGAAACATTCTAATAAATATTTACTTACAACATTATTTAATTGTGTAGTAGCCTTCAGATCTTTAAAATATAAAAAGGTTGGTCTGGCAAAAAGTATACTAACTCTTAGAAATCAGTGGTTGCCTCGTGCCGAGAAAATATTCCCGCGTCCTCAATGGACCGACATATTATAGGCCTATTATCATAATAGGACACAAAAGAAAGGGGTCAAATTATATTTAACAAATCGTAGGCTGGAATTTATTTAACGTGAGGGTTTCCAAGACTCATATTAGAGTAGAAACAAACGATTTCGAGTCTCTGTAGAGCCACCCAGTGAACTTTTTACATAACACTGATCAGAGTAATTAGTACTGAGACCATCTTGTTCTAAAAACTACCAAAAAAATTATCTATACTTTAAAAATATATATATTTAAAATGTACAAACAATTATCAAAAGAATACGAACAAATCTCAAGCAGACTATACAGAGCTTATTATATATATCACGCACTTAAATATAAACAAGTGATGAATTTGATTGCGGAAAAGCCAATTGGCAGCGGCATGAGACGTCAAAGCAATTTCTTATTGGTACCTGTTGTCAGACAATTCAATACCGCTTTCTAGTCATAATTTACACCTTTCCTTCCCGCCTGTTATGTGCTGAAGATTGATGAGTTGCTTACCTCCAAGGTACACACAGCTCAAATTTTGACGTCGCTAACAACTGAATGTTATTAACCATAGCCTGCTTGCACATGTACGGAAATGAAACAACAGTAAAGTCAGACTAAATAAAATTGACCCAACCTAAACTTAAATACACTAGAAACCAATTCAATAAAACGGGATCATTACAAGTTTTAATGCAATAATTCTCCAATGCCATAGAGTAATTAAATATAAGTCTCTCAAAAGTTTGTTATTTTTCTTTAACCTCTTAGGAGAAATGTTTGTACAACAATGATGTATCTCTATTTTGAGCGCAATAGTCAATATATACATTTTTTATTTTTCAAAATGTGTAAATGAGGAATTTAATAGCAATGCGATGACATTAAGATGTGCAACAACTAATAAAATGTCGAAAATTTTAACCGAAAGTTAAAATTTTAATACCAAGTGATGACCTTTGTACACCCAATATTGATATTTTTTTTATCGGTCAAAACATACAAATGAGGACATTAGTTCTTTAAAAATAAAATTATAACATATAAAACCGGAACACCAAAAAGGCTTAACATAGTAATAGTGCAATATATGCTTGGGTTTGCTAGTGTATATTATTTAGTTTCACATATATTACGAGTGTTGAGTAAATATCTCAATTTTTAAACAATAGAATGAGAAAGTCCGTGGTGAGTTCAGTACTATATATATATTTTGTAAGGTTTTGTTTGTTTCTGCATATTCTCCTGAAGATGACCTATTATATTTACTTTTTAAATCAAGTCTTTAGGGTTGGGCGAGGATTGATTAGGACCTACATTATTCATGCTATAAAGAGGATATAATTTTTGTATTTCAAACGTTAAAGATTCCAATTGCTGGAACATTTAGATCCTTCTGTTCTTCAACTATTTGAAGGTTATTTAGAGTTAATTTTTATGCATTACTATTGATGGAAATTTAAAAGGAATGTATTTTATACTATAATTGATTGCAGGTTACCAATTAGCCAATTTATATAATACTGAATAAATACAATAATGTATACAATTAATTAAGGATTTGCGCTGTGCTAACTGTTTTTGTCGCAGACTTAACTATGGATGCACTCTATTGTTTGTATCTAGCCTAGGTCGGGCTTTAAACGGTTCTTCTGTTAAATTTAAGTTTAATAAAATCTTATTGTGCCACTGAAATATTGAGTTTTCTTATTATCATGCTACAATAAGATAGGGCCATACTGTAGCACGCCAAGGTAAGCCAAGTTGCTACCTTTCAGAGTGTACTGTACGTAGTGTACTGTAGGCCTACATATATCTATATTTATGGAATTATTTTTGAATTATGTGCTTAAAAATATTTATAAAGTAATTAAAGTTATTCGGTGTAACTTCATTAATGTTTTCGATAGTTTGAGATGGGCCTTGTCTCATTTAACTCAAATTATAGACGAAAAAGAAGCGTATATAAGATTACAAGTTAAAACCATTTTTATTCGACTCTATTGACTAAAAATGAATACAAAATTCAAAACAGTCAGCTCTATGTATCTAATTTAACTCTTATCTCTTACCTGAAACCACCATATCCAGGTAATTCATCTCCATCATAGCGTCGTATGTGACTTTCCTGTCATGTTTCTCCAGCACTGTGATTATTTCATGCCTCAACTTATTCTGGATATCAAGGTTAAGGGCAAGTTCATAAAGGGCGAAAGTCGTAGTGGTAGAAGAGGTTTCAAACCCCGCGGCCAAAAACACAAATGCCTGAGCCACAAAGTCGTCACCTTCCAATTCTAAACAAATATCATATGAATTATATTTATAGACAGTATATATACACATTATATACATATAAATATGATCTTAGGGAAAAGAAGGGTTCAAGTATTGGATGACTTGAGGGAAAGAAGAAAATTCTGGTAGCTAAAGGAGGCAGAGGACAGGCTGTATTGACGGTCTACGTTCACTGACAAAAGGAATGGACCAGTCGTATGACAGAACAAATAAAAATAATAATATTAATAATGACAGTGATGATGATTATAATAATATAAAATGTGTATTATAATAAATTATAAAAACATTGACTAAACGTATATAGGTTTCAGATAATTTTTGTTAAAACATATTTATTTATGAAATAAAAATATTCAATACTAGCCTAAATACCCAGTGCTGCCTGGGATACATTTTTTAAATTGCCTTGCTTCGGATACGGTTTTTAATTAATTGAAAATCCAATTAATATTTTAGAATCGAGGTTAACACCTTAGTCCCAAGGGCCACTAATTTTTAAAATTTCAGAAATTTGCGTGCGGTAGCTCGCAATGGTCATGACAGAAAAAACTTTTAGTTTTATTAATACAGATAAAATAAGTTATAAGAAGATAAAATAAATCGCACAATTCATATTCAAAACTATAATATTTCTGGAATTTATAATAACGTCAAAAGATTATCAATAGTTTCTCAAATTAATGAGGAAATATTATAATAATAATGATTTACATATTTTATTCTACAGTAGGTTTATATTTAAACTGTGTTTTCCCATCCATAGTCTACAAAACGGCAGGACTAACTTGTTGAGGCTGGTAATAAAATATATTCTAAATTAACGCGTAGGAGCGTCATTATTGTTAGTGTTCTTGAAAACAAATTTATTTTTAAAATATTCACGTTAACGTTTACTTAAATTTGTTCATTGGTCAAAGAATTCTGTATTTTTAATGAAAGATTCACACCAACACATTTCAAATACCAACTCCCCTCTTATTTTTTTTATTTAAATCTGACTAACTCCCTTTAGTGGCTGCATGACCTAAGGCATCACTCTCGCAATAGATTAGACTGCCGATGAAGGAGAGCTCGCAATTCTATCTCAGTTGGTTATACTGAGGAAGATGTTTCCTATATGGTTTCTCACTCTTTCTCCACTCAAATGATGATACCTTTCCTCTAAATTTAAATTTAACCTTTCTTATACATAGCACATTAGCATAATAATTACATAGGCATAAAACCCAAATGGCTAAAAAATTTGATTAAAATGTTTTACGTTTATATAAGAGGTATGTTTTGTTTTATATATATAAAATTATTTATGTTCTCTTTGTAAAACGAAATTAATCCTGCACACATAATTAATTCGCTAATAAGATTAAAATATGAAAATTCATATACAAACGCAATAACTACAAAAATAGATGAGCTAAAAGTAGTAAAAAAATATAATTAGGATTTTGTTTGATTAAATATATTGAATAATATAATGAGCCAAAGACCCTGTGTGGAAAAAACTATCTAGCTACAAATGGCCATGCCTTGCCTGACTGAACAAATGATTTTACCACTTCATCAATCAAAAAAGGCTTCGAACCACTTCACTATAAGATATAACGCACTTCAGAGTTTACGGACGGTTAAATTAAACAATAGAAATGTATCAAACTTGGTAATACAGTTAACATCACTTCATTATCACGTGATTGTAAAATGCTATACATCAAGCAAGCTCTTAAATGAGATAACCTTTTCTTTACGAGCGTGGGTGGATTTGCAACGTAGCATCACAGGGTTTTACAACTGTGTATCAACAAATATATTACTTATTTAAAAAAAATCAACCATCCTTAATGTATAACAAATTCCCTTCAAATATAAATTGTATTTTTTTAAACTAGATTAAAATGTTATTATTATTATTATTAAATAATGAGTAAGTTATTCAATAAAATGTCAAATTTATCAAATAGATTACCAAATATCATAATATAACCAGTTCCAAATGGCTTCTGAATTCTTGATATTAAAGTTTGGTGAATTTTTTAATGCAAACATTGACCTAAATACAACAAATGGTATGAGTATAATGGTATGAGTATAATGGTAAGAGTTGTTAAAATATATATCTTTGAGTTAATTCTATATATATTAATTTAATATAAGTGGAATTAATGAAGATACATTACATAAATGAAAAGGTTATTGCTTCCATAAATTTAAAAAAAACTGTCATAATATATATAACTCTAGTAAAAACTTTTTATAGTTAATACATTATTTTCTACGTACCACAAACACTTTAATAAACACATACTTACTGAAATCTGGTGTATTTATTTTAGCTATATCCCCATTCTTAGTATTTTTGTTTCTTTCACTTTTCACTTTATTGTTTTCATTTGTAAGAAAGTAATTTTCTTTGATACCATGATCATTTTCATTGTCATCTATAACATCTCCAGAATCTCTTATTTGCATAAGTAGATCAACAAAATCATGTCGTACTATTCCATTCTTCTCTCTGTACTCTACATTATCCCACAAAGTTTTGCGAACAAATATAGCAATAGATTCGTCAAATATTCTTAATTTGAATGTTTGTACTATTGATGGTACAAAGAAAGCTAATGCTAATTTGATACTACAAAGCACGTCAAGTTCAAATATTTTCCTTAGTATCTTACGAAACTCGGAATTTGGGTCAGTCATTGCGTTGGACTTTACACCAAAAGCACACGAAGATATGACATCAGTCGTGAATCGAGCCATCGTTTCTTTAACTAGGATAGGTTTACCTGAGAACATAAAACATATGAATTAATACTTTTAATCACAGAAACAAAATATAGAAATAAATAATTATAAACTAAAAGTAATTTTTAATCCAAAATTGCTTCAGCGCAACTACCAAGAAACGTCCATATATTGAACTATTTGGACTGTTTATTCGACATCGAACTATAGTTGCGGTGTTGTCATATTTGTCAAATTTGGTTCTGAAAGAGTGAAGGGGGAGGGAACTAATCTGTTGTTTACATGGGTCAAGTTTCTTGGAAGGAAGAGGCCAGGGTGCGCTTTTATCAAAATCCACTCACTTACGTTGCAGAAGAAATCTGCTGCTTTATTTTTAGGTTGAACTCAAATAATCAGTAGTATGGTTTTCTTAATATTTCTTACCTAGTGGAAGAAAACATTCTTCGTTCGACTTTCTCGTATTAGACTGGATTGCTGATGACGAGGTCGGGGTTCAAATCCCTGTAATGTACCGAGGGTGTCTTAAAAGGGTTACAAACAAACAATTTCTATTTATTTATTTTTAGCACCACGTCTTACTACCCGTTCGGGTTTAACGCTTATGTACTAATTACTTTAATGTGTTAGGCATCGGGAAGGTTAAATTAAGAGGAGGTGCATCCGCATTTTCGTGGAGTGAGAGCGGAAAATTATTTAGGGCAAACTGCTTGACCGGAATCGAACCGTGATCTCCCCCTCTTCAGCATGTCTGTTGAACACGGCGGAGAACACACACTTTTAGACTGGATTTCTGGTGGTGGGAAAATTGAAGTTCAAATCCCAGTCGGGTGTAAAAAGGGTATTTTTCCCTAAAATTGTTCCCCACTCTCAATATACGCAAATGTAGGTACGTTCAATCTAAAATGTCACCTTCCTAATTCCTAGTTCATTAGGGTTAATGTATGCATGTGTATAACTCAAACGGGTAGTAAGTCACAATGAAAAAAAAAAATATTGGGATGACTACCAAAAGTGTCGACGAAACTTTATTAGTGTCGGGCGGGGTAGTTTGTAAAAAAAATATTTTTGAGAAGTTTTTAGGGGATTGACTCCAAGACAGTGGAAAATATTTGAAAATGGAATGTTACTAAAAACTATTCGGGGTGTCCCTTAAGCATTTAGAAATAATAATAGATGGTTATAGAATCTTTTTGAAATTTGATGCAAACCATCTTTCAGCTTCAAACTCAAGTATATCAGAGGGAAGTTTAACAAACTGTAGGAAGGCACATTTCGATGGAGGGGTGGGGAGGGGGAGGAGGAGAAATATGTGGTAATACCCTGCCCTATCAACCCTTCCCCCTTTACCAATTCACCCTCAATGAGTAACACTGGATATAAAACTATCGACACACACACCGTGGAATGTTGATCATTTCCTCAGCGTCTGACTTAACCCAAGCTATGAGGAGTGAGGACAGGTTATGAGAGTCACAATGGTTACTTAATTTTCTTTAAAAGATTCATACGTTACTTTTGTTGGAAAATATAAAAATCCAAATTATAATAACAGTAATAATAATAATGGTATCAGAAATATCTTATCAATTGACATAAATTCTATACACACATTTGCATATCATCTGCTCTAAGCCCGTTTTGATCAAATTTATTACAACTATTGTAAGTGACACTAAGGAACATTATTTTTTTTATATTTTCTTCATGAATGTTAAATTTTTATTCCATGCTTTGTATGATATTTAATTCATAACGATATCCTCATCGGTGATCAAATTCTAAAGCAGCAATCTTGAATTAGACTGAGTTATCGGTAACAGGGAGATAGTAATGTAAATCTATTATTGGGGGTGTATTTCGCTATAGTTTTCCTTTCTCTCTCCACACTAATGTTGGTAAATTTAGTCTAAAGTCTACCACGCTAGTACCCACCATAATGGTATGAATATGTGGATGAACTGTACACGCCTCTACTCCACTCTCCAAAAATAAATCATCATATAATAACGTTACATTCCCTGATTAAATTGTAGGTAAAACTAATTCTGTTTTAACCGTTGTAAATAATAATAATATTTAGCACCGCGTCTTACTACCAGTTCGGGTTATACGCTTTTAAGTACTAATTACGCTAATGGATTAGGAATTGTGAAGGTTGAATTAGAGGAAGATAACCCGCATTTGCGTGGAGGTAGAGTGGAAAACCATTTATGAAAAACCACCCCCAGTTCACCCGACCGAGATTCGAACCTCGATCTCCCCGTCCTGAGCAGTCGAGCTCAACACGACAAGCGCGTTAGTTAACTACGCCACCGAGGCGGGTCTCGAAGATAAAGATGGATTATGAGGTTTTAGGTGTCGTTGAACTCAAAAATTACATTACGCTTGAAGGATGATTATTTTAGGATTGATTACACTCGTAAAGAACTTTATTATCTAGCTATTGACTTTACATTATCAGATTTTCTCTAGTCTCTGGTTATGGTGAAGCCTCTCATACGTGTATGTTGTGGTTTCTCCTGAATTACGAGTTTGAGTTATTGCGTAGGGATCAAACTTAATTTTAAGTGCTTAAAATATTTAATAAAAAAAATCTAAAATCAGAATTATTGAAGTAGTAAACTCAAATTTTATTATTAATAATTTCAGGGGATTATTATTAAGAGTTTACGTCCTAATGTCAGCGTTTACAAATTTTAAATCAATTGTTTTTACATCTACCTGTGTGTCTAATAATTCTGAAATTAAAATAATAATACAAATGGTGCGAATAACTCCTTACCCCCCAAATAACGAGAGCCTTTAAATTTAGAAATAAAAACTTCCAATGGGGTGTGTATTTATTGTATAACCAAAAACTATAATTAATTGTATGAGTTCATTAAACAAATTTATTTCAACTATGTATTTTAGGTATGGTAGGTCTTTGGCAAGGTTTAATAAATCTCTACTTTAATAAAAACTTAATTTTTGAAATCTCTCTGCATAACAGTACAATTTCACGTGGAACCTAATGGATTATATTGATAGAATAAATTTGCCATTGGCCAAATTTGAAAATATTTTCCACCCACAGTTTTTATGAATCAAATTAAGATTTTGGTACTAAAAAAATAACTGGGAAGGTTTCGAATTTGAAAATATTCTCATATCTTATCACTAGTATAATAACATCAACCAAAAATTACTAGGCCTATTAAAATTTTAACAAAATCGATCGAATAAAAGTTATTCTTACTTTAAATCTGATTAATTAGGACACATATGATTTTATTAATTAAATAACTAACCTTGAAATTTGAAGTTAATTGTACGTATAACGTGTCATTTTACCAAGCTATTTCACAAATATTTTAAATTTTGATCAACAATTTATGAGTATGTCATACCTGGTTAGCTAATTACTGTTTATATATTTATGGCTATTTCATATATATATATATGCCATTATATATATAGGGAACAACCATAGGTACATAATAATAATTAGCTCCACATCTTATTACCTATTAGGATTATACGCTTAAATACTTATTACGCTAATGGGTTAGGAATTGGGAAGGTTTAATATAGAGGAAGTTAACACGTACTTGCACAGAGGGAGAGTGGAAAACCATTTAGGAAAAACCACCCCCAGTTCACCCGACCGAGATTCGAATCTCGATCTCCCCACCCTCAGTAGTCTAGCTCAACACTAAACTAGCACGTTAGCTAGCTACGGCATTGAGGCGGGTTATAGGTATATACTTAGGAAAGGAATATATGTTTATGGTTATTTCCTATATATATGTAACTTTTTATTTCCTATACATATAAATGTATAACATTTATTCTCATCTATAATATTTTTATATTTACTCTATATGAATATGTAATGAAAATTAATATATTATATATTCTGAATAATTGTAAATTATAGATGGAAAATAATGTGTGTTACCATGTAAGATAAAGGAAAATGAAATGGAAATGGAAAATCAAGAGACATATCCTGGCATCTGATCACGAGTTGGTGTGTAGACAATTCATTTATGCTAAGAATATCCAATATAATTCTTATCGACCAACCCTTGACGGATAAACCAAAGAAAGGACATAAGTTTAGCTGCTTAAACTAATGGAAAAAAACTAATATAAAAATATAATTTCCAAAATTGGTAATCGAATCCAAGAGTCGGGTTAGGCAACAAAAATATATAGCAAGCCAAATCCAAATCCAGATTCAATAATGTAGAGTCACAATCATAAGAAAGACGACGTGATGAAACGATCATTAGAATGCGTAAATCATTTTATTTAGTCTCGAGGAAAATGGATGATATAATCGCTGCGTGCTAAGATTTTCATGATGAAAGAGATAGTTTGCTAAACAAAAAGTATTATGCTTGTATGAATAATCATTTATTAAAAAATTACATACACCACTTATAAGAATTTTCATATAATTCGTAACGAATAAAGAATTTTGGATTCCATCTTGAATAATAAAAAAAACACTTTTTTTATTATAATTAATGAACTTGAAAACTACCATGAACAAAATATAAACAAAATGTCCGCATACTGAAAATGTTTGTCCACCATCATGTAAAGAGAATTTTGAAATTTTATATTTTCTGAAATTTACTTAAAGTCTGAATACATGGATTAATACGCCAGGTTTCTAGATCGTCTATAAGACGTGTGTTATAATATTTTTGGGACATACCCCGGTATAATGCCTTTTATATAAAGAGAAGTAGAAACTTTGGTCCACCATCTTTAATTTAAGAAAAAAAAAATCAGATTTAGCGATCTCATCAATCCTCATGTACCAAATTTGATAAAAAAAATTAGCAAAAACTGTGTTTTTCACTATAAAACTGACATTTTGACTTTTCGGTATATTTTCGAAAGTTTGACAACATGTCCTGAAGTAATAATATCACATATTTTATAAAAGTTGTGTTAGTAAGAAAGTTTGATCCGACAACTTGGAGCATCCATTTTGAAATTTGAACTAATTGGAATTTTTGTGGAGTTAGAGCAGATGACCTATAATAATGCAAGTTAAAATATTATAACTCGTATAAGTGTGGTATAATTTTGAGTGGACATTTTTCTAGGTATTGCCTTCTTATAAGTATAGATTCAAATCACTAAGGTACCTATATTAAGATAGTCAGAAAGCTCATGCAATAAATAATACCAACATTACTAATGTTTTTTGTGACTTTATTTTTAGTACCGCGTCTTACAACCTGTTTTTGTTATACGCATTATTTATTTGTTAATTACATATTAAATCGCATATATATTAGTATATATATATATATATAGAATAAATAATATATATAAATACGAATTTATATATATACTAATGGGAAGAGCTTAGAAGAATATTTACCTATGATGAAATATGCATGGGTAAATATTCCCCAAACACACATAAAAAAAACATGATTCTATTTATTTATCTCTTGATATATCTATTTGATATTTCTAATAGCTAAACATACCAGAATTGCATTAAGATTAGAAAATGTAATTTACTTTATTTGAAATATTATGATTTTATTTAAGATAAATACCTTCAACTGACTGTTGTTCTATAATTTCAGTCAGCATCTGTGCACATTCATCCACTAAGTAGAACATTTTCTTCATCTTTCCGGAAGTAAATGTTGGGGTCATCTTAACCCTTAAATGCCTCCATGTTGGCCCTTTTTGACCAAAAAGACTTTTAGCACCTAAAGGATCGACACTTTCATCCGGAGAGAAACTTCTGTCTGAGAATTTGTCAAAATCTTTCACTAATATATTCTTAATAAAATTCAAATCTTTAGCAACAATCACTGGTGTATCTATGGCGAACAAACCAAAATAAGGTTCGCCTGAAGTTTTTTCATATGCCGTTCTTAGATATACTCCTATATGTTGCTTGAGTAAAATGATGTCTTTCAAATTACCGAAGAATGGGGTAGGTTTCAGATATGGTATTCCCTTTTTCTTCCAGTAATTGAAATTTCGAGTTAGATATAGATAAAGTGCTGATATTATCAGAGTAAAAAACAACACGATATCGAGGCCAAGATACTCCGTTATGATAGCCATTTTCTTTAGTATCAATTGTTTATTTGTAATGGACCTGAAAAAATATGTTATTAAATTAGTTGCTATATTTTATATAAATCAAGTTTAATTTATCATCACAATCATAAACCAACAATATATATATCCTTCCTAAACTAACAACCCCAAGGTAGGTTTGATGCGATCTCTATATATCCGGAGCTTGGCACGTACTTAGGTCATTTGACTGGTTAGTGCTGCCTGCACCATCTGGTGAAAATCCCATGTGAAATGGGAGTTAAGGAAGTGTGGTGGTTCCTAGTTGCCTTCCACACTGAATTTATATGAGCGAGCGGGAAAAGGCCTACCGATTTTTTCGGGATGGTATTTTCATATACCTTCCAGGAATCTCTTACATGCCACTATCGAAGGATTTACCTCCCCTATAAAGGAAGTTGTTTTACGATTTATTATTGCTCAAGAAGAATCCATTGACCTCGGCCGAGTTTGAACCCACGTGCACTGGGTCCTGAGGCTAGCACTTTACCCCAAGTCCACAAAATTCTACTTATCAAATATCATCTATATTTAAATTATAAATTAGTGATCGAATTTTGTTCATCATCGCATCTTACTACCTGTTCAGGTTATACGTATATGTACTAATTATACTAACGAGTTAGAGATGAGTTGAATTTAAAGGAATTGTACCCGTATTTGCTTGGAAGGATACTGGAAAATTATTTTAAAAAAACTACCCTCAGTACACCCCGACCAATTTTCAAACCCCAATCTTCTAGTCTAAAATGAGAGTAACGCCTTAGTCCATTCGGCCACCAAAGAAGGTGTATAGTTTATTAAAATCTCTTAAACACATAATTAAGTGTAAAATATCATCAAATAAGAAACCAATAGAATGAACTTGATATAATATACCTTATGGTGTACTTTGTCCGCCTCCAAAGCCAGAGTAGTTACAAACACATCGTCTGCTATCACTCAACACAACTGCGAGATCCAAGGTTAGCCACGCCGTCTTATAAGAAAGAAAAACGTACAAGTCATTGTACAAATAAACAAGTTATAAGATCTAAAGGTGAAGTCTACAATTTCCTATCTTTAAAATCAATTAGTAAATAGCTTGTCATGCACGATACATTTTTCGTTGTCTGCATAGTCTAGGGCGTCACGGTTTTAGTAGCCTAGACTTCCAATGACAGGGGTATCAGGTTTTGAATCCTGGTTGGGTTTACTGAGGGTGGTTTTTCAAAATTGGTTTTTTCATTCTCCCTCCATGGCAATACGGGTAAACTTACTTTAAAATTAAACGTCCCCTCATTCCTAACTTGCTAGCTTAATTAGTACAGATGAATATAACCTGAACAGGGAGACGCGGTGCTGAAAAATATATTTTTAATAGTCAAGTAAACTAGGGGATTTTTTACTTTATCATATCAAGAGAAAGTGTTGTGATTTGAAAAAATTGATATTGAGATCATGATAAATCCTTACTTTTTATGTAAACACGAATAAAGAACATTTCATTATATAATTCTATCTGTACCCAGTAATTTGAATATTTTAAAAAATGGCTTTAGCAATTTGGTTCAAAATAGGTGTCATGGTACTATTTTACATTATTAATAATAATAATGTATATTTATATCTCTAAAATATACTAAATTAAGAGTTTACTTATCACAATGTACAGAAAGTTTGAAATTTTTGGAAATCTACCTTGAAAAGTAGATTAAGCCTGGGAATATATGATAAATTAAAATATTTATTTTTTATATATCGCATTAGCTCTAAGATAGCTTACGAATAATTTATTTTAGAAAATTTAAATTTAAAAAAATATTTTAACAATTTGGTTTAAAATAAATATATAAATAATGATAATTGTGGTTAACACCATAAATTATTTGTTTTTATGAGTAAAACATACCTAAGGGTAGTTAAAGAATTATATACGTTTGAACGTTTATATATTAAAAGTTACTTTAAAATGTTATATAGTAAATTAATTATATTAATACATTTAACAGATTTTTGATTGTTATACATAAATAGAATCAGAACGTCTGTATGTAAATATGTGTGTGTTTGTGTTTGTATGTGTGTCCAAAAAACAACTAACCACTTTTATATTAGCAAGAAAACTCAAATTCGGCAAGATGGCAAAGGGATTGCCTAATATAACCAGAAAAAGGTAAAAATGGTAAATTTCAAAATGGGGTACTGGTGATTTAGTGGTATTGGAGGGGTCTTAAAAATATAAAAAGCCTATTAGCAACCGTAGATAATTGAAATTTGGCAGGCAGACAGGCATTTAGAAGTACCACTCTAAAAAAAAGTCCTAAATTTAAAATTTCAGATTTGGGGATTCATTATAATCTCTAGGTCAAAAACTTTCACTATTACATTAATTTATATTGACATTAGTAAGTAAAATCAAATCCGTCATATCACGGTGATAACAAATAATTCTGATAGCAAACTGAAAACATTGAATAAATGAGAGTTATCATTTAAATACTGCGCTGTCATAATGATACTTGATGAAGTGATGTAAGCTTGATGATAATTATATTTAATTTAATTCAAAATTAACTTCTGGTCACAGGATTACATTATATATATGGAATGCATCAATATGAATAATTTTATAATTACCGTTACTTAAGTTTATTCCACTGCATTAGTTGTTATATTTAAACTAGTACTGAATTTAATAAAATTAAACTATTGAATTCTATTTTTACTGCACCGCATACAAATAATGATATGAAATATACTAATTTAATTAGCTAGAGATAAGTTAGGTAGTTATATTAATAGGGTAGGAATAAAATAGGTATCTAAACTAACGATAATATAGGTAACTATACTAATAGGGTAGGTATAAAATAGGTAGCTACGCTAAAAGCTAGATTTAAAGTAGGTAATTAACCTTATAGAGTAGGAAGCAAGTAGGTAACTATGTTACTGAGGTAGGGGTAAAATTGGCAACTCTGCTAAACGTGTATAGATAAGGTAGTTAATCACGATAATGGCGTAGGGATGAAATGGGTAGCTCCGTTAGCAAAGAATAGTTACGGTTGGTAATAAACGCATATGGAGTAAAGACATGGCAGGTAATTACACTAATGAGATAGGGATAAGTTAGGTAGACATTAAAGGGAATTTACCGGTCTGGTTTCCCACTTTTCTCACCACGAAAATGCAATTACATTCCCTCTAAATTCTACCTTCATCATCACTATAAAATGTCCATGTTTCTGGAACCACGGAACAAAGAGGGAAAGATATTTCTTATCTCTTATCTTTGTTCTACTAATATAACTGGTATAAAAAAGGCCATTTCATAATAATATTAAATAAACTGACGTTGGTGGCTACAAGGTCTAAGGCGTCACTATTATAGTAGACTATACTGCCGATCACGATAAGTTCAAGTTTCGAAACTTGGTCAGGTGTACTGAAGATAGTTTTTCCAAAATGGTTTTCCACCCTCCCTCCAGGAAAATTCATGTACACGTCTTCTAAATAAAACATCCTTATCCTCAAAATAATTAGCGTAATTTGTACATAAGGGTGTAGCCCTAACGGTTAGTAAGACTCGATACTAAAAAAAACTACATAAAAGAATTAATAATATTTTTTCTAAATCGGACTTAAATTATGCAACTAAGATTCTATTTTCTCTTCTAACAATTAATATCAATTAACATCTCAATTATTGTATTTATTGGATACTTTTATTTTACCTTACATTACATTATAACTCTAATTTATGATATATAAATATTACTTATAGTTTTAAAATTACAATATTAGTTAATAGTATAGTTAATAATTTTATGGAAAACTCCAATAGTCCATGCAGTTCTCAAAAATCCTAAGTGCACGCGAAAAAATGTCAACATAAATCATTTACATACTGAATATTTCAACACTGCTTTCCTATATTATTTTGTGTTTATACTTTGATTCAGAAACCATCTACAAAACGATGAACAACTCGTCCAGTAGTGACACTAAACCTACATTACATGAAATTTGCCATGTTATGAATAATAATGCCCTAAAACAGTTAGGATTTAGAAAAAAAAAAATGTATATATATATATAATAGGTCCACTTCATCGGTGCAGTACCATAAATATAACATCATAACGTATATGCGATCATTATTATTTGCGATGTTCAACTCTTTTTTGTTTTACTCAACCACAAAAAATGTACATAGCACCTAACCTATAGCATTTTGTATCCTGATGTAAAGAAGAATGGGAAGAGGGGGGTG
>CABFVZ010001390.1:66611-147272 GCA_902151445.1 Timema monikensis | reverse complement strand
GTAGGGAAAGGGGTAGTGCGGAATAGAGCGAAATGAATAAATGAAAAGCGCCGAGAGTATTGTTAAACGATGTTGTTTTCCATTAATCACTAATTATTCTACTCTGTTGTGTTTCAGTTTAGAGGTGGTGAGGGGAAAAGTGTATTTATGATTTATATTTCATCCCCTGTGATGTGAGGGTGTAACAGTCATCTGAAGGTTATTAATGGTTTGTACCATCATGAGATACAGTCCACCATCCAAATATTGGACCAGACTATTTTATGAACTCTTGCATGGGGCGTCTGTTGGGTGAATCGAGCAGCTCAGCAGCGTCACTGCAGGTCCCAAGCACGGATAAAAGAGAAGACCTGGAAGATCGAGGCGAAGATGGAAGGACAGCCTTTAGAGCCTATGGAGTGGAACAGGCCAAACGATTATAAAGAAGAAAGAAGAAAAAGAAGACTATATAATGATAGGCGAACTCGATATGAATTTATCGTATATAGCAAACCGAATAATATCTTTTAAAATTTATAACATTAACACCCGCTTCGGTGGCTCCGTGATCTAACACGATACTCTTGCAGTAGACTAGACTTCCAATGACGGGGAGATAGAGGTTTGAATCTTAGTCGGGTGTATTGACGGTGGTTTTTTCAAAATAGTTTTCTGCTCTCCATCCACGCATAGACAGGTAAACCTCCTTCAAATAAACCTTCCTAATTCATAAAAACCATTAGCGTAATTAGTACATCAGCGTAAATCCCGAACGTGTAATAAGACTTGGTGCTAACTTGTGTATTATATTAACGAAACCATAATGTGTTAGGGATGAAGAAGGTTGAATTTAGAGAAATTATACCCTTATTTGCATGGAGATAAAGTGTGAGAAGCATTTTCATGGGAAGTTTCCTTATTAACGGGGAAAAATCACATGTGGGAAACCACCCTAGTGCACTTAGCCTAGAATCAAACCTCTAATTCACCATCATTGATTGTCAAGTCTATTGTGAGACCAACACCTAAGCTCATGTTACCACTGGTGTTGGTTGTAGTAATTAGTCCTACCTTCTATATTAATAAATCGAGGAGTCAGCGTGTCTATCATGAGCGTTGCGTGATATATACCCACGCAGAGGGCTGATATTTTAAAATTTTGTTTCCCCTTTATACGAACATCTGCACCTTGAGGCTGGAATTTTTTAATATTTATTTAATTATTTTAAATTAATTTAAGGTCGGGTTGGAAGAAACAAAATGAAGCAAAAAAAAATTATGCCAGAGTTTGTGTTGTTACCAAAGGCAACGCCATGCACTTCTACTAGTTCACACAAATTAAAGGCAAATGATCGTAAATTATTGATTTATAGAATTATAAATTAGATTAACTCCAAATAATTTAAATTTTTTTAATTTATTTGAAATATTAAAGTGCATTTTCTGAAACTACTGTTATATCAGCACACGACTTATAAATTAACACACACAACACCTAACCCCCGGCAGGTAGTTCATCACTGTGAAAGGGTAGACCCACATTTCACCGATCATAATTTTTTTTATAGAAATCTAGGAATAGAACCTGAAACCCTTAGTTTAGTATATGCACAAGCTACCAACCAGGTTAAGGTTTCCGACAATTCAAAATCAATAAAATATGTTAATCAATAAATATTTGCATTTTGTTATGTAGTGTAATGAAACTGTTTTGGACCCCATGATATATTTAAAAATTCATGGATGAAATGTATTTTTATTAAAGTATTGTATGCAAATTTTCCTTCTAGTACTTCATCCATGGAAAATCAGGTGTTTTCAGAAATAATGTCAATGTAATACTCCTCTAAACCTTTTTTAATTTCCTTTTCAAAAGATCAA
This sequence comes from Timema monikensis, assembly GCA_902151445.1. NCBI lineage: Eukaryota > Metazoa > Arthropoda > Insecta > Phasmatodea > Timematidae > Timema > Timema monikensis. The sequence continues at coordinate 145,412 of CABFVZ010001390.1, read as the reverse complement.
CTCCGTAGCATAGGAATGATCTTGTGAGGCTGGCTCCCTCTACCCAATAGGAAGCCAGTCTTCACAATATCATGTTGTCAGGAGTCGTTCTATTAGTTAGTTTAACACTGTACACAAGGGGTCCAGGAAGCAGGGGGTAGGTCATATATAAGCCGTTTATGCGTATGAATACACAGAGCTATAGTAACATAAATCTATACAGCGCATGGTACTCAGACCCGTAAATTAACAAAACTGTATCATTTCATATTATATCTTCGTACTGAAGGTGTTATCATCTTAATAAATCGTGTGTGACATTGAAAGTCCAATTTATTTTATTCGAAATAATCAGATCACGTAACCGCGTGCAAGTACGCAGTGAGCCATGCTCGCGTTGTCTTCATCGTAAAACCATATATTAAAATAATTAGTGCTCGATCACGAGGTAAACATTTTAATAAATACAAGATCATAAAAATTGGTGCCCATTGCACAACCGTATCATAGTATTTGGCTCCCAATCATGGGACAATTATATCACAATAAATCTGTAGCATCATAGTAGGATACTTGGGGGTGCGGGCGCTACCTAGTGGGGCGTATGGGAACAGAGCTCTGATTGGCTTAGAGCTGGTCATGTGATCACACCCCTTCGCTCTATTATTGGCTGTTGGTTTTACCCCTCTCCTCCTCCTAACCCCCTTTCCAGTGTTCCAAACTTGTTTATTCTTGTCTAATTTGTTGTTTTATTTGTGCTCATGGTTATTTATGTATGCTCATTGCTTTTTTATTTGTGCTCGTTGGTTATTTATTAATTGTTTTTTTATGTCTGGGTAGGATTGGAATGGGGCAAAGGAGTTTTTTATTTATTTATTGGCATGCAGTCCATGGTGTCAGGCGCTCCTTCCGTAGCATCGGCATGGAGCAAAATGCTCTCCAGGACGGCAGTGTAGCGAAGAGTGTGAGAGAAGGTTCCCAGCCGTAAGACCCCTTTCACTTTTACCCTTACTCCCAACCCTCCTTACATCACCCCGGCACAGAACGAACTAAGTTACACTGGCTGCTCCTCCTCAAAAGACTCTGTTGGACTGCCTTTCACTTCACACCTCTCACCTCACTTCGTCATTCCCCTCTCTCTGTGAGGTTAGTGGGGTCATCAGATGTCGCAACAACCGTAACTTCTTATAAATTTTGAAAGAGGGTGGCAACGACCCTGTTGAAGATTCTTGAACCCCCCACCCCAAAGCCATTTGATGCATAGGTCGTGGCCTTCTGAAGGTCGCTAGTTCAGATATGCTTTCCCCCCCAGCACCAAGGCTGCTTGGTGCATTTGTCGTGGCCTTCTGAAGGCCACAGGTTCAGATGTGCTTTTTAAAGCCCACTCTGGGACTAAAGATTCAATTCCACCCCCACTAAATTATATGAGCCTGATATTTAGACGGCGTGCACACCGGGATTCGAACCTTGATATATTTAGCATAGATAATGTGTGTTATAATGGCCGTAATTCCTGCACCCCACACCATTTTACCAATCGACCAGGTAGAATGTGTACCCACATTTGCTTCAAACGTCGATCACCCGGTCCCCGGCCGTCTAGTGACACTTTAGACCCTGCGACCATCGATGCAAGTATATAAAAACTATTATAAAATGCATTGTGACGGTAGATAGCTACCCAAGAATCAAGTGGTAAAAAAGCAAACGATTTATTCCTCGAGCCACTTATAACAACATAAAAAATAATTTAATGTCCGCAACTATATTTTTTGAAATTATATATAACTCTTGCATTATTAATTTATAGGTAATAATGAACTGAACAATTTGAATTTAATGTTTGCAACTATATTTTGACGAAATAATATATAACTACATAAATTCGTGAGAATATCAGTGCTGAGGAAGATATAAAATGTATCTGCATTTGTGTGAAGGCCGAACGACATGGTTGACATGGATTCAATCCCCCTACCTCCCTGCTAATAGCCATGAAGTTAAGCATATTGGTATTCATAACTGCGTCTTACTACCCGTCAGGGGCACAAGCCATGGACGATGAGGGAGGAAACCAGCCTCAGTACATACGTACGACAAGAATTCGAATTAATCGTTTCAGGCAAGTGTGAAATAAGAGCTTATTTTGAACAGGCGAAACGTGTAATAGCATTTGCCAATGATTAAAATGAGAAGTTATTAGCGTTTGTTTCCCTCTAAGGGACTTGAACCCCTACATCCGTACGTCACAGGGCGATATGTGTACCCACATTTGCGTGTCTTTGACAACTGAACACGAGGGGGAATTAAACCCTCCAACACCGTATGGATATCTTTGCCAAAATGAGAGAGAGACAGAATAATAAAATTATTGATGTACCGTCATTTGAGCAGGGCTGAGATGTGAAAACAGCCAAAGCTATTATTTATGCTATTAGTTAGGATTAGCGTTTGTCGACCTTGCAGGGACTCGAACCATCTACCTCCTCCAGTCACAAGGCTAGATGTGTACCCGCATTTGCACTATTGGAAAAATACATGACTTACGGTCCTTATTGGTATATAGGATCCCCCCTCTAGACAGCACCGGAGAAAGACGTCCATCCTCGGCGGGAAAGCTAGAGCAAATGCCAGATAACTGTAAATAGCTTGGGCACGTGTAATCATCGATGCAGAAACAATATATCAACCAATAAGAAAACGACACCCTTACAATCGATAAACCCCGTTGAAGCGACTATAAATATACCTTGAAATCACTACATTCGGTCATTATAATTAATAAATTTAGCTAATAAACATCATAATGAGTTTCTAAGTGCTGTAAAATTGGCTAAAATCAGGTATGTTTTAAAACTTTTGTGTGTTTTAATGGTAACTATTTTTCTTATTACGTCTTTGGTATACAGTGGTATTTGTTACATTGACAGACTTTCAAGAAAACCCACCCCTTCACCTGCAGCGTCGGTAGTGCAGAGTAGCCCAGACACTTTAGAGCTTTTTAGCAAGGATGGAATTTTCCTGGCGGATGGTGACTGGTCCATGGGTAATTAGCGTCCTGCTATAAATTTTATAGAATCGTTAGTGTTTTTTCTCCCACAATCGTAATTAATATGTATTTATTTAATTGCAGAATATTGGGATCCATACGAGCTGGACACCGTCCTGAGAGAACAAGTGGCGCCCACCAAGGATTTAACAGTGTGTGAGGGCACCACCTCTTGATAGCGGTGGCGTGGAGATGGACCCTGTACTAAAGCACCTCCTGGAAGCGGTCGGTGCTCTGTACTGCGTAGCCGTCCTCATTCCACCGCCATTCTTTATCCCTCAGGACTCTACTGACGCTAACGGAAATTTGATCCCTAATGCTTGGGGTGAATTGGATGTCATAGACCAGCTGATATGTAAGTTTGGCAATATATATTTTAGCACTTCTACAAGTAAATATACTATAGCCACTAGGTTAAGAATAGACAGCTTATTACGCAAGAGTTATTAACGTCCTCTCTTACTCCAAACCATCGTTGTTTTGTCGGCATACTAAAACCTTTTGACAGCTGACCGTTTCGAGAATATTAACTCTTATATTCATGGTATAGAAGTTTATTATTACAAACAAACAAGAAAAGAGAGAGAAAATTATAATTGTAGCTTTAGCCGTGTTTGCAATGTGCTGGATAAAATTCAACCGCCACCTTAGCGCATTCGATAGCACGTCTGTATACTGAAACATTGGTCCCGGGTTCGATTCTCGACTCGTCTAAAAATGTCGGTCTGATAAATTAACAGATAGCAGGCTGGATTTGTGGATGTCCTTGTCTTTATTAGCATTTTATGCATAAAAAGTGACCACACACTCTTTTCTGGACCGGGTATCCATTTCATGAACGAAGGTAGCGACATCACATGGGAAGCCTTCCCTAAGGGATATCATCTCATGGCTTTCGATCTCACACCTAATCTGTCCGCCCACATGACATCGCATTGGAATTTGATGAGGCACGGCTCTCTGAGCTTCGAAGTGAGCTTCACAAGAGCTCTCACCTAAACCGTCCACTGTATTGTGTACGTGGAGTTTGCCAACATCACCACCATCAAGACGGACAGAAACGTCATGACCGATTATGGGAGTTTATATAAGCGGATTCCCGTCCCTTACCCTCGTCATTTAAATCATGGACGTTATTGTAAATTTCCAGAGCTTCATCGACGACAGCAAAAAGTTTTTCGTCAAGGAACTTAGGGTTTTATCTTTGTGGGGTACATTACTTCAACATTGGGTGTTAAAACCCCCATACGCTATCGAGGAACTTTTAGCCGCCGCTAATAAACAAGCCGATTATTTCGTCAACAAACTGCATGGCATTCCCTGGATAGTGTTGATGTGATTTACAGCCTGCTCGAATCTCTCATCTCCCGTGCCACAACGCGTGCAGAAACCGTCTACATCAAGAGCGTAGTAAAGAAAAAGCTTATAGTCAAATACACGCCTACGACCGTCATAGATCTGTACGACAGAGGTTGTTCGTCACTGAAAACACTTAAATTGGGCCACATCATGTGCATGACACATAGTTCTGTTTGAAATTTCTGTTCGACCTCCATAGTTTGAGGACTTCGATATTAGATGATTGAAGATGAACACGCACACCATAAGACGTGAGCTGAAAACAAACCCGTGGTTCCGTTCTGTATGGTAGGATGTTTTACTTGCTGATCAACTACCCGCAAGAATAGCTCAACCTGCCACTCTAGTCATCAACACTGGTCCACACACCAAGCCTGGGACGCATTGGGTCGCAATCTTTATCAACAAGAACGGAGTAAGGGAATATTTTGACAGTTATGGGTTTCCACCCTGTATAATGTCACATCTGGAATCTATATGCAAAAACACCTCCCGCACGTCTCATAACACGATACAGCTAAAAGCATCGCCTCAGAAGTTTGCGGCCATTACTATCTCATGTACCTTCTCTATCGCGCCCAGAACATTCCGATGAAAACTTTCCAAACCCTATTCTCGCCCACCAATCATACAGGAAACGACGCTAAGGTGGTGAGATATTACAACCCATTTTTCAACACTGTAGGGTCCTGCAGCCCCTCAAGAGTCTCCATCCAATCAGCGTGCACCTATAAAAGGGGCGTCCCGTAGAAATACCCACCATAACCGTGACAGTCGTCGAAGCAAACAAACATAATGGAAGGTCAAGACGTTTGCACCCGCAAAGCAAAGCCGGTGAAGCCGCTCGCCATCACCAGTATTTTCAACACTTTGTTCCCACTGGACGTAGCCGACCCCAAGCGAGTCATCGTCAGCATGAGTGTCAAGAACAACTTTACACTCTATATCCAGCTAGAAAATTGCGAGGGGAACTGTGCGGAGTTTAACAGCACAGAGTGGCAAGAACTGGGCAACTACAAGTCGGTCATATCAAGATTTTTTTAGCAACACGCAACCTCCTAAGAATATTAGTCTGACTAACCATGAAATGGCTCTGAGACGCATGTGCGGTGACCGTATGGTCGTCATCAGTGATAAACAAGACGCCAGATTCAAACGGGTTGCCTATCTAGCACCTAGCTAGGCGCGTCTTTGTGAAGTGTGGGACCTCACTGACGTGATGGGATATGTGGTCAATACCGGTCGCACGATATTGCAATGATTTGATTGACACACTTGTCTTGGCTATATGCGACACCCTAACAGAATTAACGGATATCTTTGACCTCGAACAGCCTATGGTAGACACGTACTTCAGAAACCTTCATCTTATGAGTGCTACCTACTGTACAATTCAAGTCGTCGGTTTGGAATAATAATACTGGATTGTGAACAAAAAACCATTTTACCAACGCATCTAAGAGATACTGTATAAAAACGCATGATCAAATATATTCGTCATTCCTGTAAAACTGTATAATTCATATTATGTACGTCTGTAAAACCTTTAATGTATGTCTGTAAAACCTTTAATGTATTTCTGTAAAATCTTTAATGATTAATAAATACATATTTTGTAATATCGTGTTTTATTCACGCAAAACCTGTCTGTCCTTTACACGTAGATATGAGTCTCGACTTGTCGAGCCGTCAAACTGGCACCAAACTGATTCAAGGTCGTGTTCTATTTCTGTCTCGACTTGTCTTGCCGAGCCGCCAAACTGGTGCCAGGTATGAGTCACCGGGAATAACCCATTACCTCATAAGGGGATTGCGACACTGGGAAATCCCATTTACTAGGGTAGGGTAGAGTAGGGTAGGGTAAAAGGGGTCTTACAGCCGCGATACGTTGTCAGCTGCTTGGTGGTCACACTCTTCGCTAAGCGGCCGTCGGGAAAGTTTCGTGCTGCGTGTTCCTTCCCATGCCACGGGAGGAGCGCCCGACTCCGTGGACTGAACGCCAACAAATAAATAAAAAAACTCCAACACCCCATTCCAATCCTACCCAAACATAAAAAACCAATTAATAAATAGCCAATGAGAACAAATAAAAAAGCTATGAGTATACATAAATAACCAATGAGCACAAATAAAAAAACAAATGAGACAAGAATAAACAAGTTAGGAACACAGGAAAGGGTGGTCAGGAGGAGGGGAGGGGAAAACCAAAAGCCAATCAGAGAGCGAGGGGGCTTGGTCACGTGAGCAGCTCTAAGCCAATCAGAGTGCTGTTCTCATACGCCCCACTAGGTAGTGCGGGTTCAGTGGAGGTTTCACTGAATTCGGTAACTTAGAAGGACGCGACCTAGTCTTTAGCAACATGTTTTACCATTTATGATTTTACATACTCTTCCCAGGGAATATTTAAACTTCTTGTACTAAGCCCCTTGAATTAATTTATTTGATAACATTAACAATATTAATCCAAAAAATTATATAATTTATGTTAATGGGTTAAGTTTAATTTAAAAAAACCTTTAATGTAGTGTATCATTTAAAGACTGGTCTTTGGTAATGTGGTCAGCTCCCCTAATTACTGATCAAGAGGTCCCGGGCTCGATACCTGGAGGCATCATAGATATTTTCCCCTAAAGCGGAATTATACCTATGGTCACCATGGTTTGGTTAAGTATGCTTTAGTTTGGTTTAAGATCCACACGGGCTTTCGAATCTTCATGATCACTGTCATTATATCAGCGCATTGCTAGTGTGACCTGTAAACAACCTCCAAGTTATGACTTGGGGCAAAGTTCTGTTCCCACAGAGCGACTAAAAGTCTACATACACGTCAACAGAACTAGGTACTGCATCTCTCAAGGTCAAACACGCCATGTTTAGAGAGCGTATGCACTTTGTTTAACCCCGTGGTTGAGTTGAGCTACGCTAGAGGTGCTGCCTAACATTAGCAGTGGCTAGCCGCAGTTTTCACTCTCGCACTCTTCCTCTAACATTCAAACAGTATTATAGTCTTTAAATGTTCTTTTTATATTTTTTACGTAGCCTAGATAACGAGCTAGTTTCGTATTAGCAAGGCTGCCGAGGATGGGAAGATCGAGATTCAAATCTCGGTCGGGTGAACTGGGGGGTAGTTTTTCCTAAATGGTTTTCCATTCTCCCTTCACATAAATGCGCAATTATTTTCTCTACCTTCATCTTTCCCAATTCTTAATCCATTAGCTTAATTAGTATTTCAACGTAAAAACAGAACGGGTAGTAAGACGTGATGCTAAATAAAATATTTTGTGTTAATTTTTTTTATGACCACGTCTTACTATCTGTTCAGGTAATACGCGAGTAAACTAATTCCGCTAATGAGTTAGGGATGAGTAAGGTTGAATTTAGAGGAAGTGTACCCGCATTTATGTGGAAAGAGAGTGGAAAAACACTTTGGAAGAACCAACCTCAAACCACCCAACCAGGATACGAATCTAGATCTCCCTGTCAAAGGCAATCTAGTATAGCACGTAGTAAATTGGTTAGTGACTTGGCAGTCTAGGGGTAAGGTGTCAGACTTTTGTGCTGGGAGTCCGTGGTTCAATCCTCTGTCCCGCCACAGTTTTATCTGATTACCAAATCCTTCCGTCACCTCTGACAAGACGTGTATTAATCACAACTTGTGAATATTTGGAGTGCCAGGCCTCCACCGTGGTTCGGAATCCACGTTAAACTGCAGGTCCTCCATTTCATCTCACAATCACCCTTACACATTAGCGTAAGTGCATACAACCCGAACGGGTAGCAAGACGTGGTGCTAATAATAATAATACTAAGTTAAAATTAATGTTTAATAAGTCACACATAATGGTACTTAATATTTGTATGTAAAATAATACTCTTCTTTGAGTCTTACTATCCATCCAGGCTATCTGCATATTTACGCTAAAAGGGTATGAATAAGGAGGGAACCCATTTTAGTGTCCTAACGCGCTATCCTCGTGTCAGACTAGAATGCCGAAGATGGATAAATCAGGATTCGATTCCGGTTGGGTTTACTGAGGGTGGTATTCCCAAATGGTTTTTTAATTGCCTTCCACGCAAATTTGGGTGTACCTTACAAATCCCTAAAACCATTAGTGTAATTAATACATCAACGTATAGCCCGAACAGATAGTTAAACGTGGTGTTAATAATAAAAATAAAAATAATAATAATATAAAATAAGGAGTAAGGTGTTATTTAGAGGAAATGTACCTTCATTCTTGTGGAGAGTAAGATTGGGAAACCTTTTTTGAAAAACTAGCTAAGAGTTGAGGCTTTAACCCGACATCCTCATTTCCAGCGATACAAAGAGGACAAGACTGATGCATTTATTCACATGCCACACTGTGTGGTTTCTGTTTTAGTAGAACACTAATTAAAGTTGTGCTAGTAAATGATAAAAAGGGGGTAGATTTTAATCCTGTACCTTTGTTTAACATTTCCTCTGTTTAATATTTGTATCACAAAGTTTAACACAAATTAAAGGAGTACTGAAAGTCAACTAAACTACTCCTCTTCAGTATCATGTTTGTACACAATCGACTTTCTCTTGTGCACCTTTCGAGTTAATGACCAACGCGTATTTTTTAATTAAAGCCATCACGAAAGTATTGTGTAATTAAGTGAAGCCTTAGGTAGAGTTACAAAGGTAAGAGAGTGGTTGAAGTACANTTGTAGGAAAGAGTATAAAATAGTAATTACGTTTAGCTAGTACTAGCGATTGTAAGAGGACACAAATGAAACACATTTTTTATTCTGATATCACAACAAAAAGATTTGAAAAAACACATTTGGCCAATTCCTGATTTTATCTCTCCTCCCCCCTAAAGCTCCCCCCCCCCTCGACATTAAAATTGGGTTCAATAAATTATTTTACGAGTCCTACTCATTTACAAATTCGAATCTAAATCTTATGGAAAATGATCAAAAGAGGTTCTAGCTATGTTACTAATATATTATTATAAAATATTTATTTTTATTTAGTTGAGGTGTATAAAGTGCACTTTCTTGATCGACTGATTATATCAGCACATGAGAATTTCTATGAGCGAGAGTGAAACGGCCTACTAATTTTGTCAGGAAAGGTATTTTCACATAACTTCCAGCGTTCTTTTACATGCTAATTTGACATGGGAACGACGTTTTTTCTTCCCCTCCAAAGGAAGTTGTGCTACGAATTTTTATACTATCCGTTGATGTCGGCTGGGTTTGAACCCAACGTACATATGTTATTGAGGCGAAAACTTTACCCCAATAACATAAGGTTGAAATTAGAGAATACTAACGGAATGTAAACATTTTTTACTATAATGCAATTACTATAACATTCAAATATCCAGTGAAGGGTTAAATTAATGGTTGGGGTTCTGGCTGTTAAGTTTGTCCTATAATTAGGATTGAAATGGACGACCAATAAGCAGTATAAGAACTCTAAAGGAAATTACAATCCATATATTATATAATAGTGATATTTTTAAATCTTGAATCCAATACTTTCTCGAATCAATAAATATCGAAAATACTTTTTAAGATTTAAGGGGTTGAGGACTAGAGAGTCTTTCCCTAATTATAATAATAATAATAATAATAATAATACATGCCTAATAGTAATAATAATACATGCCTAATAGTAATAATAATACATGCCTAATAGTAATAATAATAAATGCCTAATAGTAATAATAACATATGCACACTGTTTTCGTATAAAGATACATGTATATTTAAATACACTTTTAAGATTTACTAATATTTAAACGTGGCAGTGTAAGGAGACAAGAATTGATCTTGTTTAAATTTAAAAAAAAAAATGATTACATTTTACGATAGGCCTAGTGTATGGTGAACTCAAAAGGTCTACCTTTCTGTGTTCGTAGTTCTGCTAGGTTGGTTTCATAAACTACCATTGGCTTGATATTTCCACTCTCAACACATCAAACTATTTCTCTTCTCAAGGAGTAGGTGAACTGTCGGTCTAGGGGTAAGGTGTCACATTTCTGTTCTGCGGGTCCGGGGTTCAATCCTCTGTCCCGGCACAGATTTATCTGATCACCAAACCCTTCCTTCACCTCTGAAAAGACGTGTATCAATCACAACTTGTGAATGTGAGGAATGCCAGGCCTCCACCGTGGTTCGGATCCCACGTTAAACTGTAGGTCCTCCATTTCATCTCACAATCACCCTAACAATACATATTAACGTAAGTGCGTATAACCCGAACGGGTAGTAAGATGCGGTGCTATTAATAATAATCATCCCAAGCTTATCACAAATACACTCTCTATGGAGCACCGAAAATTCTAACTCTCATAGGTGACCGAAAGGTCTATAGCGTCACTCTAATCTCAGATCAGCCTAATGATGACGGGGAGATTGGTAATCTAATCCCAGTTGGGTGTACAGAGGATGGTTTTTCCTAAATGATTTGCACGCAAATAGAGCTAAATTACCTCTAAAACGCTTTCTTCCTCATTTCTACCCCATTAGAATAATTACCATATGTTTGTAAAGTCTGAACATTGAAGTAGATAAGCAAAGACCGGTTCTGCAAGTGAGACGCGAAGTAATTTTATTATCACGTTAGGACTATTGTTTTGTAGAAAATATACACTTTTTTGAGTACAAAATTGATAATATTTTACCATATTTTAAATGTCGATCTATCTAAAGTTAAACCGAAGATAGTGAAAACATGACTTATGAATGCGTGAAATTATATCTAGTAATCTTTCTAGTTGTCAGATACATCCATTCTTAAGAAAATCGAGGTATAGTTACTTTTATAGCCGTCAGGTAAAGAAATCTCTTCCATGAAGGTTGTACTATAGCAATATACTTTAGTAACTTCTGTTATTGTCACATACCCACCTTTCCTCTCTTATTTTTCGAAAAAAAAATAGCGCGAGAGTACCTTAAAGTTACTTGATACAATAAAATAGACTTTCAATTGATGCCATCGGCAACGTAACAAAGCACACAACAATGTACTCAAACTGAGAAAAATCAGGGAATGTAAACAACCCTCTAAAGTACCATAAATCTCGACTAACACACTTTTTTTCCGTCGATGGCGAGGCGTCGGCAAGCTCTCTTACAAGGGTCAACCCTGTTACCAATAGGTCATTCAGTATTTTGGTCAGGATTGTGGGAGGGGGGTATAGTAGGGCAAAGGGGAGGAATATGTCCAACTCTCTCGAAAGTCTACCACAGGAAGCTTCTACACAATGGCGTTCCATGTAGCCTCATACATCGCCGATCATAAATGTCATCGCCATTCAGTGGGATTGGAGAGTAGAAAGGGAGACAGACGGGGTAGTCAAAAGGGGGTAGGTGGGGGGGGTGGTTTTGAGTTATGGTTGACCAAAGCTTTAAACCTACTGTGTGACATCATTATGTGCCGTGTCAGCGAGATTGTCCCGAATCCCTCCCTACAATAGACCTACTGCTGGCTACCGAGCTATATCTCAAAGTCTGAGGGAGGGGGAGGGAGGGAGGGGGGAGGGGGGGAGATGAATTGATTTGGTGATACGGGATCGTAAATAATTTAATGTTAAATATGTTTTTAATTAATATATTTATCCGCATTGATAGTCGCATGGTCTAACGCGCCACTCTCGTAATTGAAGGTTCTTAACCGGTGACTGGAATATTGGAGTTCGAACCATGATCAGGTGTGCTGTGGATAGTTTTTCCATTCTTCCTCCACAAAAATGTGGGTGAAATTCTTCTAAAGTTCTGCCTTATTCATCCCTATTTTATAAGCAAAATTAATGTATTAATATTACTCTAATAATGAGTACTAAGATTCTATAAAAAAACAAAACAATAATAAAGATAAATAAATAATTTCCGAGCTATTACCGTGCGGTTCAATTTTCAATGGAAGCCAAAAATTAGAAAAGAGATTAGATCTACCTTCAAGTATATGTTAAAGATGAAAAGTTTGAATTAAGGGTAAATGTAATCGTATTTGCGTGGAGGGAGAGTTGAAAACCACCCTCAGTACACATGACCAAAATTTGAAACACAATTTTTAGTCATCGGTAGTCCAGTATATTGAGAGTGTTAAGCCTCAAACCATGTTTCCACCGAAAACAGGTATGTATATTATCAATACCTATAGAATAAAAATAGTAAACGAGTAGAATATTATAGTTTTGACTGCAACAAAATATGTCTGTATTTTCTGTAGTTAAATAGCTTTACATTAATTTAAATATTTATGAATGCTTTCCAGCATCTTTTTACAAAGCTTTTGGAGTGTGTGTATGTATTGTATGTATGTATGTATGTATGTATGTATGTATGTATGTATGTATGTATGTATGTATGTATGTATGTATGTATGTGTGTGTGTGTGTATTATTCACCCGACCGGAATATCCACATATTTACACTAGTGAGGTGTTAACAAGGAAGGCATCTTTATTTATTTATTTATCACCGCGTCCTACTACCCATTCTGGTTATACGCTTAAGTACTAATTACACTAATGGGTTAGCTATTGGGAAGGCTGAATTTAGAGAAATTTAACCCTCATTTTCATGGAGAGAGAGTGTAAAACCATTTAGGGAAAACCACCTTGAATGCACCGACCAAGATTGGAACCTCGATCTCCCCCTCCTCGGCAGTCTATCTCATCACGAAACTAGCGCGTTAACTAACTACGCCACAGAGGTGGGTGAGGAAGGTATATTATTATTATTATTATTATTAGCACCGCGTCTTACTACCCGTTCGGGTTATACGCACTTACTCTTAATGTGTAATGGTAGGGTGATTGTGAGATTAAATGGAGGACCTACAGTTTAACGTGGGATCCGAACCACGGTGGAGGTCTGGCATTCCTCATATTCACAAGATGTAGGAAGGTATAGTCCAGACAAACTTGCATTGAGGCATATTGTCAAACAATTTAAAAATTACATCTCACTACACTCTGTCAGGAATCTGGATTCGAACCCTGATATTCTTGTCACTATCATCCCATTTAAGACGTGACTGACATATTTGTCCCACCGGTACAGGTTTGGGATTTGTATCTCATGCTACTAATTTGGTATGCTTAATCTAACGTGAAATGCTCCCAAATTAGAATCTAACGAGGTGTATCTAGGAGAACAATTACTTAAGTCACCTTTATAGTTTGCCCAAGTAATACAGTTTTTTAAGTACCACTTACCCTAAGCTAAGACGCTTTGTGTTTTCTGTGAAAATCTACAGTTTAATCAAATTTTCGATGCAAATACACTTATTATAAAAAAAAACTATATTACATATTTTGGTTTAATTCTAAAAATTGCCTTCGAAATAAATGGTTGTTTTTTAGAATTGTAGGTTCTTCTCTGACTATTTTTTAGATTTGAAATTTCTGGGCACTAAACTAGAGATTAAGATTGATTGAATAGAATTTTGGAAACTACTATTGAAAGGAACGCTTCACGTTTTAATTATATATATGATATACCGTTTTTGCATAGTTATGTAACTGTTCGAGTTGTTTAACCCATAACAAGTTTAAAACAATCAAAATCTATTCCAAAAACCATGCTCAATAAAATGCATTACTTTATCTTTCAGTGAATATTTAAATATAATGTTACACGTTAGAATACTTTATTTCAAATAAATGACAGTAAAAATATAACTAACGGAACTTTATGAACCAACTGACGACATATATATTAACTTAAATCTAGAATCGACACAACACCCAGCCCCCAGCCGTTAATTACTAAGTATAAAATCGGAAACCCACATTTCACCAATAATTGATTTTTCAACAATGCCAGGAATCGAACTCGGGATTCTTTGCTTAGTAGACAGACTCACTTCTGAATTAGTTAAGATGTCTGAGATTATACTTTATAATAGCAACTATAAACTCAATATACATTTGCATGGTTATTGTTTAAAGATGTTGGCCTTTATTTAACATAGTTTGAAATTAAGGTGCGGTAGAATAGAAGACCAAATTCCATTTTGTGTCTTATCTTATCTTTCTTCTCGAACTGAGTACCTGCTTGAAGAGAAGAAATACCTACACCCTCTGTTAATTACCCCGCCCTGGCGTGAGTCACTCTTTTGGTTGATTGTTTTTCTGTATTCTGAAATACAAACAAGGCAGAGTCCGGTCGGCCGCCTATACCTGAAGTTTTAGACTCACAAAATGTTTGAATAAAGGTTACATTGAATAAGCTTTGTTTCTATATATAATAATAAAAGAAAGTGTTTTCCTGTGTTTGTTTGTTTGTTTGTTTGTTTGTGTGCGATGCCTAGACAAATCTACGGCACGCAGAGCTCTGACATTTTTAACATAGGTGGACGGAAGGGGGTCCGAATTCACCCCGAACCCGGATTTATAAAATTTATAATTAGCTTCTTAGTTAGCCTATTTCTAACAAATTTTTGAAGAATAACATCTAACACCTTGTGGGATTGCTAGTTACTGATATACACTACTTAGAAAACTGCTTTATTTTTACAGTAAATTGAAACAGTTTTAAATCTGCGTTTAGTGAAAATATAATTATTTTATGCCTATTGCTTATTGCTATGTTGTTTTTTAAAAAAAATGTCACTATTAATATAATAAAATGATTCTCTAGATTTTTAAAATCAATTGGAAAGTTATTCATGCACGTTCTACCTTGAGGCTGTAAATTAATCAAAATATGATAAATATTAGTCCTCCAACGGGAATTAAACAATAAGCTTAGTAAGAGGACGCGCTAAGTATTCGGCTCAATTATCTAGAGCAGCGGTTCCCAAACCGTGGTACGTACGCCGTGAGAAGCCAAACAAAACAAAACAAACAAATTCAAGTTGTAAAAAGAGAATGTCTCATCAAATACCTTAAATATATTAATACCAAGTCAAACCAAAAGGAAAAGAGATTTAAACAGTTGTTGGAGGGGTAAAACAATATAAGTGTTTTTTTATATTTCTTTGATACCTGTGCCCTATTATCCGTATCGATTGAGTAAAAATGTTAAAAAATTATAAATAAAAACTATTAATCTATAAATAGTGTTGTATCATATTCCTGAGTGCCATTAAAATAGAGCTAAATATCAAATATTCAGCACAATCTCGGTGGCACTCCAAAATACGGAAATTGTTTGGGTGGTACGCCATTCAACAAGTTCGGGAACCAACGATCCTAGAGCTTAGATAAATGCGTAAAAATAAAGTTATAGCCTTTATTCATATATTCATCATTTGATAAAAGTACATAGTATATTCAGGAGATACTCTCAAAATGGTGTGAGCCAAGCACGTAGGTATGATTTAATCTTTTAATGTGGGAGGGTATTTGGTTGGAAAGAGATTTTTTTGGGGGAGGTAGCTGCCCTCCACCCCCTGAATTACCAATGGAAGAAGTTTTTTTTTACATTATACACTTCTCGGACTTATTTAAAAGTTTTTATTGTAGCTTTGTAATGGGGTTAAGTCTCCCCCCATTGTGTAAAAAATACACATTTTATCATAGCTTTTATTAGAAAGCGTTACTGTTGAACACATTTTGGAGAGGCACGCTCTAGTTGCAGTTGAATAACGCATGTGTTTCTTATTGCACTAGACCACAGGAACAGATCACAATTATATAGACATATCTAGTAGCCATTACAATAAAACACATTTTTAATAGTTTTACTGTAAGAAAAGTGTAAAGCTGCAAACATTCTGGAAGTCATTACTAGAGCTGGGATTTCTATGTAAAGATATATTATATTCTATTCCTCGCTATTTAGATGTTCAAAAAATAGAAATTTCAACGAATCACCATAACGTGGGCTTGTTGGAGAAACTCATTAAGTCAAAATTCTTAATTTGTGAGAAATGCAATTTTTAGTTTATGAGTGAATGATACTTTTAATTTTTTTTCAAAAATCATAAATCGAAATTAAACATTTTTTTTTCATAATAATAGACACATACTTTAAAACATTAAGTGTCAACAATTTTTACCATAATCTATTGTGTTTATTAAATTAAATTAATTAATTACTTTCACTTGACTAAGTGAGCTTTCACTGATAAGAGAATATACTATTAAAGGTTGACGTAGTGATATGATTATTACTGAGTGAGATTTTCCTGATTAAAAATATGTGTTATAGAAGGTCGATTGAGTGACAGTCATTATTTTAGAATCATGATAACTACTGGTTAAACTATTTATTCTAATAATCATTCAAATACAAATGTTTTTAAAGGTCTTGAATCATAACTCAAGATTTATTACTGATATCAACAAATTATATCCACTTATACATTTTAATGTTTACTTATTCAAATATCAAATAAATGGCATTAAATTAGAATACAATTAGAAAACCAACAAAAGGAACACAATTTTTCTCATGTTCATTACATAAAATCAATTGTTGAATTTCAAAAATCAAAAGGCATTTTGACTGTCATTAAATTAGAAAATAAATAATACTATATTAATTAATAACTTTAAACACACTCTGTTATGGTACATGGCATAATGTCTATTATTTAAAATGTCAAATTAATCTGGAACCTCCCTCCCCTCCAACACAGTAGTCCAACATTACATTCTTATCTTGTAATATCTCCAAATGATTTTAGTTTCACATGAGCGGTTTAAAGTGAAAGTCTAACAATAAGCGATCATAAGATATTTTATTTTATTCACCATGACACCAGGTGAGTCTTGCTGAATACAAAATTAAAATAATGAGCTGGGATCAACGACTCCTTCACAACCGACAGTGAAGTTATAATGTGTCAAGATTGCAACAAACATATGGGACGTTCTATTATTATTATTATTATTATTAGCACCGCGTCTTACTACCCGTTCGGGTTATACGCACTTACGCTAATATGTAATGGTAGGGTGATTGTGAGATGAAATGAAGGACCTACAGTTTAACGTGGAATCCGAACCACGGTGGAGACCTGGCATTCCCCACATTCACAAGAATTCTTGTCAGAGGTGAAGGAAGGGTTTGGTAATCAGATAAATCTGTGCCGGGACCGAGGATTGAACCCCGGCCGCCAGCACAGAAGTCTGACACCTTACCCCTAGACCACCAGGTCACCTACGTTCTATTAAAACCACAATTGGAGCAACATGTGCGGCGTACGTACACTTTGCACGTAAAAAAAATCTGAGTTATTCGAAGCATCTTTTTTTTTTATAACAAAGATGCGGGTGTCTTCCTTCCAGTTAAAGAAACTAATTATGTAAGGACTTGTGTAGTGCATTGGTGGCTGCGAATACCCCATGCTTTATATTCCAAGTACCTGAATTTGCATCCTTCTTGTGACACTAATGAAAGCGACAAATTCTTGATCAATCAGTACCCAGAAATAATTATCTGCATATATATTATGAATAAACAATGGAAAGAATAATAAACTACATGGGAGATGCCTTCATATGGGTCACTGTGGATGAAATCTCGGTTGTTTAGGGTAATTTTGTTGTGACCCTTGTGTTTGGTAAGATAGATCCTAAGGATATTTCCACACTATATTTGATTTACTAAGAAGTGCTGGAACATACGCATCATGTTGTAAGATTTGTGAATGATGAATTGAAAGAGTATGACCTAGATGAGCTCACGTAGAAAAGGCCCTGGTGTTATATTTGGATGCCACGGCATATATAATGAAAATCGCAAGTGCTTTCAAGTGGTTCTATCCCGATATCCATCTTACAAGTTTGGTTCATGGACTACATCGTGTTGTGGAATACATTAGAGTCCAGTTCTTCCAAATAAATACATTAATTTCTGTGACAAAAAAACCCCACCTATTTGTGAAAGTCCCACATCTAGTCAGGTGCCGTTGCCTCTGCAATTAGTTCTAACAAGCTGAGGAACGTTGATAAAACAGCCAACTTCTAATATGAACAATTTGGAGTAGTGACATTTACTGCATTAACATAGTACTATATATAAATATCTAGTATCCATTACAATAAAACACATTTTTTCGATATATTACAATATAATACATTTTTTAGTCAATAATAGTATTTAAGTGACAGTTTCTAAAATAAAGAATAAAAATCTCTATAATTACTTTGTTTCCAAAATCCTTGGATACTTTGTTTGAGTCTTTTGTGCATTCAAAATATGTTATGAATTTCTTATTTTCATTGCTCTAGTGTGCTTAGGATCTATTGGCTCTAGAAATTTGCAATTTTAATAACATTTAGTTAATTTTTTTTAGTGAATGTTCCAAAAATCATCAACTCTTTTTAAACTTTCGACTACCGGTACCATACTTTTTTTTTGTCCACGAGACAAATAAACAGTATTTTCGTTGGGTGATTTGAAGATAATAATAATTATTATATTAATGAAAGGAGGCTAAATAGATCCCATTCATAACATAATAATACGCGTAGTGCCAATTTACTATTACTAGTTACACTAAGTTAATTAGAGAAATTATAAATATAAAAGGGTGTGAGAGAGAGAGAGAGAGAGAGAAAACGTTGTGATCAAAACTTATTCCAGGGAGGGGGAGGGAGTTGTGTTACGATCTCAGTATTTGAATATGTAAAGTTGAATTCATTTCATAATTTTAAAATTAAACTTTTTAAAAGCTTGTCCGTGGCGTGAGAATGAAAATTTATTTTGTAATGTGTTGCTTTGATGGGACTTGTATTCAGCGCAGATTCAAGTAAGGTTTAGTTAGGTGTGTGATGTCTACAATTCCTTTTTTCCGTGACTAGCCAAGTTTTCTCAGGACGGATGTTGTTGAGACCGGCTGTATCACAATAGTCCGAGGATGCTTTGCCAAGGATATAGCATAATATCTTGTACAATTTGTTCCTTAAATGCTTGATGTTTTTTCACTTTTGTGAAATAAAATTCAATAATTAATATAGTGTAAATTAAAGGACTAGGTGAACATAACCTATGCAATTCACAAAATTAAACAATACGTTGAGACACACGGGAAAAACAAAAGAAATATATATTATAATGAAAGTCCTTGCTGGAACTACCAATATTTTTTTATTATCAATGAATACTATTGAATTCTACCACCACTCGTATAGTTATTTTACGTCCTCTAAAAATACACGCCCTTTTGGAGGGCCCAGTCCAACCCTGGTCTACTTGACGGATAGCATATAGTTTCCGAACAACTCGAAAGACTTCGCTGACCTCAAAAATTGAATTACCATAGAAGCATAAAATTAATTGTGTTTCTTAGAAAAATTTCAATCTTCAATGCAAAATGAATATAAATAATTTAATACTTTGATTGTTGAGAGTCATCATAAGGTGCGTCAACTTGCGCAACATTCCCATTTAATTCAATTTTGGTATTGAATATTATTTTACAACAGCTATGCTTTTATTGTTATATTATTTTTTAAACATTTATTTAAAATGGTTTACCATATTTAACGTAATACATTTATTTTTATAGTTGAACCGACACTTTAGCTATGTCGATAGCAGTTGTGCTTACTATGCTAAGGGTCCTGGTTTCGATACCATGTAGAGTCGTTAATTTAACTTTAGTAAACTGTTATGTATATCATAGCTAAAAGCTAGTTTTTAAGTCATGTGCGGATATAATCCTTGTGATAAATTGCACGTTAAAAATTCCCACTGAAAAAAAAAATTATGAAATAATATTGATGTAGTTTCACTTTCTAGATTGCAAAGATTTTTTTAAGAATAATAGGAAAATACATCTGAAATATTCTAACTGGTCCTCTGTACAAGTTTCAAGGCTAATAGTGTTGTCCTGTCAAGCGAACAATAAGATACTGCAGACCGAGTCTCGGATTCTACCGAGAAACTTCAACTCTCTCTTGGCTCAAGTAGGTGTGGTGGGGGTTTACACCCCTATCTTGTAATAAACCTAGATTTATATAACTTATGACCGATTTCTAGCCGAGGGAATAGGCTTACGTGATTAAAAATATTATATTTGTAAATTACACACAAAACTTAGGATGGTATGTTTTTTTAAAATCCAACCATTTTCAAAAATGCGTTTATTGAGCTAATTTTAAAAATATATGTATAAAAAAAAATTAGTTATATAATTCAATATAAATTTAGAAAAGTGTCCATAGAGTCATAATAAAAACAATAAAAAATATTTCATTATTGGTTCATCTAGAATTTCCGTTGGAAACCAGTCATTTTTACTGTGAATTAGTAGCCATGAGACCGCACCTTAATATAGATAATTACCTGATTCAGTAGCTGCATGTTCTAAGGTGTCGATCTTACGTAAAACTGGCCTCATGAAGACGGGGAAATCTGGGTTCTACTCCTGCTCGGGTCTACTGAGGCTGATTTTTCCTAAATGGTTTTCCACTCTCCTTCCACGAAGATGGCGGTAAGATTACCTTTAAAAAAATGCTTACTTCCCCATGCCTGACCCTATCATATATGGGTATAACCTGAACAGGCAGTAAGACGCGGTGACACAAAGAAAGTCTCTAAGTATAATTTTTCAACTAATTTCAATTTGGATATTTGGTTTTTTATGGGTAAATAAAACAATAGCTTTTCATATCGATTTATTATTTAAATTGAAACTGCATAACACATACATCATGCATCGTAACATACACGGTTATTAAGATCAATAGGACGACAACATTATCCGTGGTCAATTAGTGTGAGTATCGTTATTGTTTAATTAATTAGTATGGTTGTAGCTCTATCCGTGCTTGAAAAGTAATAAATCGTTTGTTGTGGTACCGTGTGAGAATCAGTCGTTTTGTAGAACACTTTTAGTAAATTAATCTCTGCATAACATAACTATTTGACTTCATAGAGTTGTTTTGAGATATTATTGAAACGATTTTTCCTACTGACAAACGTTCGTAGAAGGGTTACAGTATGTTTATAGCACCACAAAACCACTGTCACCACAATGGATGTGGTGTTAGGCATACCAATACGTTAAAAGCATCATCTCACACCACAATTAATAGCTCGTAGCTTCGGCAGGTAATTAAGGTCGAACCAGGCGGTTTTATGTATTCTCTCCATGGTGTGAGTCTGCAAGTGAGGTATACCGACCGAGCGGCCGCCACCGTCTGCGATGGCAGTGCTAACATTTTTGTGGATAGATGGTGTCATGTTGACAGTACAATGAGCCCTCGGGTCATTAATCTCGGTTATCTCTACCAGATTTACTACTAATTTATTCAAGTAGCTTCTCATTTGTCTTCACGAGGTTGTGTTTGACCCCGTTTTTTGACCCACTGCTTCACAGATAAATTTTAGAAACACCAGGGATCGAACCCGGGACCTTTGAACCTATAGTCAGGAATTATAACCACTAGACTAAGTGGAATTGGGACTAGACCATTTTAAATTATTGATTAAAATAAAATGAAACACAATTTAAAAACAATTTTTAAAAAAATCAAAATTTCAGTGTTGTCCTACATATTACAAGTTTCAAATTTTTATATTTCTTGATTTTTAAAGTTACACATATTGCTGATCACGTTATTTAATACATCAGGCTCACAATATAATATGTATGCTTGAGGTGCAAACTCTCAGATTCCTTAGAATACGTATGCCAGGCTTCAACTTTTTATATTTATTGGTTTAGGAGTCCCTGCTTCTACACACACGTACAAAATAAGCGTTCTATTTTATTTATATAATACAATTATACTTATACACAATTCGATGAACGCATGGTCTATGGCGCTACTCTTGCAGCAGACTAAACTGTCAATGACAAGGAGATTGAGGTTCGAATATCAGTTGGGCATGCATAGGATGGGTTTTCCAAAATGGGTTTCCCCTCTGCTTTCACGCCAATACGCGTGCACTTGCTCTAAATATAACCTTTATAATCCCTACAAACATTAATGTAATTAGTACGTAAGCGTTTGACACGAACAGTTAATAAGACACGGTGCTTAAAAAAATAAATAAAAAATAAAAAGTTTGTATCGTTAGTGTGATGTCGATATTATAGTCTTAGAAAATGTGTTTAAAGAAAATTTTGAGAGTTTCCAGTGAGTATTAACAATAGGCCATATCAAAAAGTAGCAGAAAATGGCCCAGTATTATATAGAGTAGGATTATAGTGTGGTGTGTTTGAATAAATTAGATATTTTTTTAATAATAAACGTATTATTTTAATTGTTACGTTTAATACCATTGTTTTGAACTATTTAAAGAGTATGGGCCTATGTGGTATTGGGGCAAAGTGCTCGCCTCAAGACCAGATTTTCATTGGTTCAAAACCGGCTGAGGTCGACGGATTTTTATTGAACGATGAAAATCCATAACACAACTTCCTTCGGAGGCAAAGTAAAAACCTTCGGTCCTATGTCGATTGTGGCATGTAAGATATACCTGAAAGCGATGTACAAAAAGTTTACCCTTTCATTAAAATGTTTGGGCTCTTTCTCGTTCGCTCGTATGAATACAGTGCGGAACGCAACGAGAAATTACAGTGATACCAGTAATTCTAAAAGTTATGTGCTCTCTCCCAGATGGGGCGGCCAGCACTAACCGGTCGGAGAGTTGAGTGTATGTCGAGCTTCGGGTGGATGGGTTGAACACTCCCCATTATTATTATTATTATTATTGTTATTATTATTATTATTATTGCCTAAGGCTATGTAATAAATTAGTAGTTTTTAAAAGAAATGCACTCGAATTAGCGTGTTGATGGGATTGTAAAGCTGTAATGATAATTTATATTTATTATTATTATTATTATTATTATTATTATTATTATTATTATTAGCACCGCGTCTTACTACCCGTTCGGGTTATACGCACTTACGCTAATGTGTAATGGTAGGGTGATTGTGAGATGAAATGAAGGACCTACAGTTTAACGTGGAATCCGAACAACGGTGGCAGCCAGGCATTCCCCACATTCAGTTTATATTAATAAAACATTCATGAAACATCGATCCTAGAATCAAAACGCTGTCTTCACACCACAGATAATTCAGTCTGGGGAAGTTGACGTGTGGGACTACGTGACCACCGTTACAGATATCAATATAAAACATTGTTGATATATTTATAAAGACATTTTAAATCTATATACTATTAAAATTAAGAATTTGTTTGTCGGTCATAAGTGTTGAGCGATATCTATCGAACGCAGAGGTATGACATTTTAAAATTAGTAGCCCTTGTGTTAACGGTGCACCTCCAAGCTGGTATTTTAAAATTTTGATTTAAATTTTTTAAATTAATTATAAACTGGATTGGAAGAAATATAAAGAAGATTTTTTTTTCCTGCCTGTCCAAAGCAAATAATTACAACTTGCACCGCTGGGGCCTTCTTTTAGTATACAAAAAAGAAAGAAAGTGGCGACTGTATTTTTTGATAAAATCAATCCCCAGCAAAATGTTGGAGAATTGATGTCAAACTGTTAAACGTTTACTTTACAGTTAATTAAGAACCCACTATACAATTTATTTATAACACAGAGTATATTGGATGGGAATACAATACTCTTCTAATCAAGAAAGATATAGATAAGTGATAAATGCCATTTAAGTAAGACCTTGAATAGTAATCTAATCAATTTCTAACATTTCTTTATCAGTAAAAATAAATTGTGTTTTGAATAAGCTATGCTTAAATATGATTTCTTCGTAAAAACAAATACATGATATTGTTAATCACAATAATAACTATTTTTTATATACATTTTAAATCAATATTATCAAATATATTAAAAAAAAAAATTGTGAACTGCCCTAAAAACTTACTCTAATTTATCATGAAAAATTATTCATGGATCCCATTTTAAATTCAATCTTCAAGCTTAATTTCCAAAATATTCCAATACTTTATAATTTGTTTTAAGTAAACTTCACCTAAATTAATTTATTTTAGATAAATAAAGATGTATTATTATTAATACGTAAAATAATCTCCCAATACTAATTCTAATTCAAATCGCTAAGGCCATTTTTAAAAATATTCAAATTAAAAAAAAGCCACACTAATTAGTAAACTACCTATAGATAAATTACCCATCTCCTCCCAAAACAAGTATAAGGCTTTATTTATCTTTATTTATCATGTTTATGTCAGAACCCCCCCCCCCAATACATACATTTTAAGCAAAATTGTTCTAACTATTTTCAAAATAATTCGAATTTTCAAAAACCACTCATCAGTAAACGACGTTTTATCGAATTCTTACCCAAAACCAAGTTTACGTAGTTATTTCTCAAGTCAAACAAATCCTAGATATGTATTTAAAGCAACATATTTATAGCTATTTTCAGAAATTTGGAATTCAAAAAAATTGCTCCTCAGTAAACTACCCTTAATAAAAGGCTAGGGTAAACAAAAAACATAATGTGGTATAGCCATATAAAATCTAAATATCAAGTTTGAACCAAATCTATCAAACCATTTTGAATCCGTGGAAAGGGGTAGACAAACAAAAAACAAACAGATATGGGGACAGAAAAAAATTGAAAAATCAATATTTTTGGTTTCGTGTTTACATAAAACGTAAAGATTAATATCTCTAGATGTATTTTTCACGATCACAATACTTTATGTTGAATTTTTACTTTATAATATCAAAGAGAGACTTTTGTCAACCCATGATGTTTTGTATTACCAAATATAACAGCCATCACGATTTGGCCTTGAATTGATATAACATAGATTTATGTAGAAGTGGGTTGATAACTCTACATTTAATATATATATTTTAATATACAGGTTGTTTGGAAATTCATAGCCCAAACTGCACATATAGTTTATTTGAACCAAAACTAAAACAAAATCCCTATACACTTAGCTACATCTGGAAAACTATGCTAATACCATTAAATTGTGTTCAAAGTTTAGGCGTACATCACCAGGAAAGCAAAGCTGTTCAAGCCTGCGTGTACAACAAGTTGCATAGGAGTTAGGCGCGTGTCACTACACACTCGGATATCTTGGAGCACGGCAGCAAAAAATACCATAATTAATAGTAAACAACACACCAGTCCATATAGAAATGCAAATACGTTCTGAGGACCATCATTAGCGAGTCTTATATGACAGCAAGTGCTTGCCATCATTACATGTGTAGTGCCGCGCAACTAGTTCGTATGCAAATTGTTGTACACGCATGCTTGAACAGCTTTGCTCTCTCAGTGCTATACGCCGAAACTTTGAATACATTTTAATGATACCAGCATAGTTTTCTGAATATAAATGTATAGGGAGTTTTTATTAAATTTGGTTCAAACAAGCTATACGTGCATTTTGGGCTACGAGTTTCTGAACATCTGATATAATACATTGATTCTAATCCACTACCTCGACAACGCTAAGGACAAATATTTATCTTGCGGTGATTGAAATGACGTCACAAAAGCAGTTTAATTACACATTTTTACGTCACTAAAGAAAGAATATTATGTATCACATTGCTTGTTGATTGTTTTGGTTGTAAATTCGTCGTGGAATAGTATTTATAATGGAGCCGCACAGTTGCTCAGAATCAATGCCATCGTTGGAAACAGCTGATTAGAGGCAATAACTCACACGACAAAATGGTTAGAATCTCCTTGTATGAATGAACGACGGAACATAGAATTTAGCTGATTACATAATACATATATAATTTATAGATTATAAATATAAGTACTAATAGGATTTAATATCAATCATCAAATACTTTAAAAATACATAATGGGTTTAAACAAGGTGATGCACTTTTCCCAATACTTTTTTTATCTAGCCTTTGAATATGCCAATAGGCTAATGCACCAAATCAAGGAAGGGTTGACACTAAACGGTTCAATCTAACTAATAGGACATGCTAATTATTTAGCTTTGATGGGAAATAGTAAGGAATATGTTGCAAGAAATGCAAACTTTTATTAGAGGTTAGTGAAGAAATAGTATTTTCATAGTTCACCTCTAAACCTAAGTATAGGATCACAAAGAGAACATGGACTGTAAACGATAATTTAGATATTATTTCAAACAACATATCATTTGACCAGGTTAATGAGTATTTAGGAACAATTTTTACTAGTAATAAGGATCTTATGTTGGAAATTGAGAAAATAATACAGTCTTGAAATACTTGATATTATTCAGTAGGTTGAGGATATCTCACCTGCTCTAAATGAATGTAAAACTAAAAACAGCCAAAACAAGACTTTTACTGGTTGTGTGAGTATGAAACGTAGTCTCTTACTTTACAAGACAAAAAACAATTTAGATTGTTTAAAACAAGATACTTAGGAAGGTATTTAGTTCAAAAAGATATGAAGCTACTGGGGAGTGGAGGGAGTTACTTAATAATGAGTGTTATACCCTGTTCTAGTAACAAAATATTGGCAAACTAATCAAGTCTCTTAGATTGCTATGGGCAGGACATGCAGCGAGATTGGGAGATTCTAGAACCTTGTTCAAGGTACTGACTGGCAAACCTAATGGGAAGAAACCATTGGAAAGACCTAGACCCAGATGGGAAGATACCATTAGAATAGACATGAGGGAGTTAAGGCGTAATTAGGTATACTGGATAGAACTAGCTCAATATAGGGATAAGTGGCATGCTTTTGTAAGTGTGCTAATAATTTTTCGAGTCCCTAATGCCTTTGTGTAAATAATATTTTATTTTATACCTGGGAGAAACCCGCTATCAATCACAAAAACTATATTTTTGAAACAAATTTCTCAAAGTTTAATAGAACTATTACATAATTTTTAGTATTATTACTAATTCAAAACATTAATTAAAGAAACATTTATTTTGGTTTGGTTGGCTATAATATCTTTTTACTGAAATATTAAAAAAACTATAGTTTTTTTTTCTAATCAACTAATAATCGGTGTCCTATGTTGGCCCATGCTAACTAATTAAAAAATCAGTCTATATCAATATTTGTCTATGGCATAGACAGTTCTTTTAGGTTAGCGTCACCATGTTCCAGGTTAGGCTTAGATAATATGGAACAAAAGGTTTTGAAAATTTAACACACATGCGCTTTTTGTTTTTCTCAAAAAGTTTGTCACTCTATATTAGGCTGAGGTGGAAGTATTTGAAATCGTACTGAGCAGACATACTAAATTATACAGAAAACTAAGATTTGGTTTAGTGATCATCAAATGATCACGTCTCCATATTTAAGTCATCCACTTAAACTGTTAATTCTTTGCAAATGTTTCCACTCAAGTTTATACTTAGCACCGCGTCTTACTACCTGTTCCGGTTAAACGCTTAAGTAATAATTACGCTAATAGGTTAAGAATTAGGAATGTTGAATATAGAGGAAGTGAATCCGCATTTGCGTGGAAGGAGAGTGGAAAACCGTTTGAGGAAAAACCACCTCCAGTTCACCCGAGTGAGATTCTAACCTCAATCTCCCCTTACTCGACCGTCTAGTTCAACATAAAATCAGCGTGTTAACTAACTATTCCACCGAGGCGTGTTCCAAGCAAGTTTAAAAAACGTGTAAGTTGAACGGAGATTTTGTGGATTATTTTATAAATATTTTTTGTTTCAAAGGTCGATTTAAAACTTAACATTATATTCTTATGAAAAGAAGAAAAATTTGAGAAAGTTAAAATTCAATAAACAAATTGGTGGTTACATTATCAGCTCTGCGTAAGCTTAGTGGGAACACAATTTAATTATATTTAAAAGTGGCGCTTGTTGGATGGCGTTAATATTCGAAGTACTGCAGCCGTGTATCTACAAATAAGCGTAACTTGAATCCATATAGGTCAAAGATCTACCAAAATTTACTTTACTCAACAGATTCTTATCCCCACTATGAAATCAAAATGCACCTCCGCTTTTTATAAACTCTCCTTCGATTCGACAAATTAAATTATAGACTAACAATAGCATTTTTCTTACTACCACGTCTTACTACCTGTTCAGGTTGTACACATATAGGATAATTACTCTAATGGTGTAAGGAGGACGAAGGAAGAGTTTTAGAGGTAATCTACCAGCACTTGCACTGTGGGGTAGTGGAAAACCATTTTGGAAAAAAACAATCTAAGAGACCCAACTGACATTCAAACTACGATCTCCCCATTATCAGCAGGCCAGTATTACACGAGGGTGATGACTTAGAACATTTGGCAACTGAAGCGGGTATAATATTATTATTATTATTATTATTATTATTATTATTATTATTATTATTAGCACCGCGTCTTACTACCCGTTCGGGTTATACGCACTTACGCTAATGTGTAATGGTAAGGTGATTGTGAGATGAAATGGAGGACCTACTGTTTAACATGGGATCCAAACCACGGTGGAGGCCTGGCATTCCCCACATTTACAAGATGTCTTGTCAGAGGTGAAGGAAGGGTTTGGTAATCAGATGAATCTGTGCTGGGACAGAGTATTGAACCCCGGACAGCGGGTATAATAATAGTTGTTTCAAATATCGTTTGCTGCATAATCAATCTTATTTTGCGAGCTACTGAAGCGTAGTTTTTTTATACACCCCACAGCGGGAGAGGTTCTCTGGTTTTTGTCAGTTATTGGTTCGGTCTTCTTGAAGACGGCTCGATAACGTCTCGACCAGTTGAGTTATATCGATTGGTATCGAGTCGAATTCTTACTCAGAGAATAAGTTGGGGAAGTTTAACGTCAATGACATGAAGACGAGTTTCTATGAGAAAAGAATCAAGCACGTCAGTGATATTTGTTTCCGATAAACCATTTAGGAAAGATTTCACAGATAATAAGATGAAAAGTACGTCAAATTTTTTTTTCTTTAAGACTTTTTCCCCTGAACTGATTGAAAGAGTTTTTTATGTGATTAATTAAATAAGCTTAGGGTAAAGTTATTTTAAATCTTTCTATTAATTCACCAATTTAATGTTTTAAATTCGACTTTCTTAAACCATAAAATGAAATTGTTTAATTTAGATAAGAATCAAAGAGAAGCTCAACACCTTAATGCTTCCGATCAATGTTAAACCTATTCATATCTATAGATCATAACAAGTTAAATTAAGGATATGTATTATGTCAGTTAAATTCTACAAATACTTAATATGATTTTTTTTTAAATGTGTTGTGTGACCTGGCGGTCTAGGGGTAAGGTGTTGGACTTCTGTTTGGCAGGGGCCGGGGTTTAATCCTAGGTCCCGGCACAGATTTATCTGATTACCAAACCCTTCCTTCACCTCTGACAAGTTATCTTGTGAATGTGGGTAATGCCAGGCCTCCACCGTGGTTCGGATTCCACGTTAAACTGTAGGTCCTCCATTTCATCTCACAATCACCCTATCATTACACATTAGCGTAAGTGCGTATAACCCGAACGGGTAGTAAGACGCGGTGCTAATAATAATAATATATAGTTCTCTCTATATCACTCGCATACATAAACCCACGTGCGCGCGCGCGCACACACATATTCATACACACTTAGGTAAAATACACACATTCATATACACACACACACAGTCAACAAACATTCACGAACATGCACATCTATACACATCTAAATACACACACACAAACACACACACAGTCACAAATATATTTTGAATATTGGATTTTATTATAATTTAATATTAACTCAAATGATTTTAATTTATTAAAATCTGTCTTTTAAAAAGGTGTTTTATTATTAATATATTCCTCAATATAATTATTTTCTTTTTAATAAAGTAATTACAAATTAATGACATTTCCCCTATTTTAGGTAATATCCACATTTAATATATCATTTTTATTTATCCTTTCTAGCAAATATATTTGAGTGTAATATTTATCGAGACGACCACGACCCTTATGTCTGACACATGGATATGGACGCTTTATCCACCAAAGATCCAGATAAGAGTTGACTAAGAAATTCCCACCACGTTGCGTTCAGCATATCCAATCGAGCGAGCGGAGGCCACCTAAACCAAGCAACCCTCTTTTCCACGCTCAAACAACCCCCTTCAGCATCCAGCTTTACTTCTATTGATTGATTTCACTCTTCCTTTTTTTTTCCCTACATTTTTTCTTTTGTAATAGAAAAAAACGACTAATGTAACAATCGCGTTTTTGTGTTTTTCCGATAATTTTTTGAACCAACAGACGGATCTTAAGCAAACTTTGAATCATCATATATTTCTGATTAAGGGAGGATTGATTGAATAATTGAGTCAATGAGCTACTTAAATAAAGAATTAAACTGTAGATTCAATTTAATTGATCAAGGTTAAAATATGATATTTTTTTGGACAATGTCAAACATACAAACTATAAAATCAACGATACACTAAAATTCACCCTCAAAATTCAAACTCAAATTCCCATATGTGCTAACCAATAATATTTCAATAATACATCCTTTATTAATGGTCATCTTTTTATTTCTTTATTATGTACAAGTTTCAAAATAAACTTATTTTCAAATGTGCCAAAGATTTTATAAATATGATATATGTTGGTCAAATTATTTCCAAAAATAAATTAGTGATGGAAAATAAATACTTGGATAAGTTTGAAATATAGTGCTAGAGAAGGCTCTAGAATATCAGATGGGCAGACCGGGTGAGAAATGTAGAAGTCTTAAGAAGCTTTTTTCTTAAAAAAAACATTATTTTTGTTAAAAATAAATAAATGATTGCGCCAATACAAATACATAGCTTAATTTTCTTCACATGATGATGTAAACAATTGTTGAATATCTGTCATGAGCATAGCAGAATTAGATGATAAACTATTTAAATGAAGATAAAGGTTGTAATTAAATTGCATGACATCCTTGACAGATATTCAACATTTTTTTACATCATCATGTGAAGAAAATTTAACTATATCCTTTTATTCAAGCAATATTTGATTTATTTGACAAAAAAAATAATTATGATTTAAAAAATGCAAAAAATACTAACCTTTTTTTCTCCCTCCCTACATCATTGGAATATATACAAAAATATAATTAATTAATTAATATTTACTGATATTAACTGTTAAAAATGATTTTGGTGTAACTTTATGTTTTAAAAAGTAAACTAAATGATTTCACTTAATTAAAATCCCGAAGACCTTTCTATGAAACTATTCACTTTCGGTGATAAATATATTCTTACTTTTAAAACTGGGGTGACATTTTAGAGTTAATTTTAAAAACAGTAAGAAATTGTAATCTTGTGCTTTGTCAGATTTTAAAAATACACATCAAATTAATTTTTAATAAAATTTAATGTGAAAATGGATCGTATCTGCCGAAGCGCGACCTTAAGAGACAATTATTATTATTATTATTATTATTATTATTATTATTATACTTGTTCTCTATCCAAAGACTTTACCAATATTCCCCTCTCAGCTGTTTACTAATCATCTTCTTAACTGCTTGTTTTAGGACATAAAAGTAACCATTTAAACAACACAATCCTCAGTTTTTAGAAATGACATTATTCTCAATCTTTGCTTTATCCCAAATAACCTCGCAGTGTATTTTTTTTTAAGCTCAAGAGCACACCAACTTTGCATAAAACTGGATTACTAAACGGGTCTGACCATTTGTTTTTACTTCGTTTAGCATTCATTCAGTTTGTATGGTCAGGCGAAAGAAGAAACTTTTGATCGTGCTTTGATATGTGAATCATTCCACCTGTCACGTTTTGTAAAATGCGGCAGTACAATTTGCTTCTACTAAAAGGGTTGAGTGTATTTTTATTTAACACATAAAAAACAAACAAAAAAAACCACCAATTGTTTTATATTTGAAAAATTGTAGAAAAAGACCGTAGAGATTTTTTGTTTTGTTTATCTTACTACCTTCTTGAGTATTCTACAAATTTACATTAATTGAGTAAGGACGAGGAAGGAATAACTTAGAGGAAATGTAGACATATTCATGTAGAATTAAACTGAAAAACCATTTTGAAAAATCAGTTGTAATCGAATTTGTATGGACTTGGTACCGTCAAACCAAATAAGATAAGACAAGACTGAAGCCATTAACCGTGTATCCACTGGCACGGCTAATGGACCCCTAACAATAATTTATTACGTTGGACTAAATTATTGTTTACCTCGGTGTTCTTAGGTTAAAGTGCTCACCTCAATACCTGATGTTAGTGAGTTCAAACCCAGCCAGGGTCAACGGATCTTTGTTGATTTATAAAAATACAAGGCACACCTTCCTTTGGGGGAAAGTAAAAACGTCGGTTCCATTTATATGAACCATGGAAGGTATGTGAAAATATATTTTCCAGCAAAATTGTTAGGACCTTTCACTATTGCTTATAGAAATTATCATGTGCTGATATAATCAGTCGGTTCAGAATTTGCCCGTTAAATTTTTCAAATAAATGTAATAAATGAAAAATAACGGAGTTATTAACTTTATTTATAGGGTGACCTGGTGGTCTAGGGGTAAGGTGTCAGACTTCTGTGCTGGCGGCCGGGGTTCAATCCTTGGTCCCGGCAAAGATTTATCTGATTTCCAAACCCTTCCTTCACCTCTTACAAGACATCTTGTGAATGTGGGGAATACCAGGCCTCCACCGTGGTTCGGATTCCACGTTAAGCTGTAGGTCCTTCATTTCATCTCACAATCACCCTACCATTACACATTAGCGTAAGTGCGTATTACCCGAACGGGTAGTAAGACGCGGTGCTAATAATAATAATATTATTATTATTATTCATAATAAAGATACATTTTAAAATCCATTGAAATATAACTATTTAAAAAGTAATAGTTATATTTTTCATAAATTAATTTAAAACTACCATGTTTAAATATAAAAAAGGGGGGAAAAAAGAATTGCCAACAAAATCAAATCGTGTTACCACCAGTGTGTTACGAGATTGGGTAGAGTTTTGTGTTCGGGGAGTGGGTAGTGGTGAAATAGGGTGGGTAAGTGGTTAGGAGGAGGTGATTTTAGGTGGCTTATTACCATTGTTAGATAACATCGACCCCCTTTTCTATCCCTGGCCTGGGGCTTCCGCGCATTAAGTGGAGAGTAAACAAATGAGCCCAAATCCAATCAAATGGTGCGAAAATAAATGAAAGAATTACCCTCGTGGTGTGCTACAGAGGTAAAATGAGACCAGAAGGAAGAATAACATTTTTTTTAAAAAAAGAAAAAAAGAATAGGATTTTCAGAACAAAACTAAAAGGATTTTTGTTGAATTTTTTTTCCTCCCGCCTTTTACTACCTATTATGGTTAAACGCACATTTATTAATCAAGATAATACTGTAGAGAGGAGCAAGGTAGAATTTATAGGAAAGATATTCCGAATTTTCGTGGAGGGAGGGAAACTACTTAGTAAAAAACCACTCTCAATATATCTGGATGGGATTCAAGCCACTACCTCCCCTATCAATGGTAAACAAGACACTATGAGTTCTTCATTTAGAGCTAGTGCTCGCTGGCACGGGTAGCCAAAATGGTAATATAATTTACACTAACAGTTTCATTTCCAATGATGTCATTGTAGTATGACAATGGAAGTAAGTTAACTCATGCTATAATCCAATCCTTCATTTTTATGTAAATAATATATTATAAAATGTAAAAAAATAATATTTTTTCCGGTTGCTCTCCCTGGTTGTGAAACGTCATTTTTTTTAACTTGCACGACGAAAAAAGGTTTTAGGGTGTTCGAAAAGAAGGTGCTTTGGGAAAGACATTTGGACAATATATATATCAAGATACTGGAGAGGGGAGGAGGTTACATAATGATGTGTTACATACCACGCATTCCTCTAACCCACTGTTAGGATAATCAAGTCTCGTAGATTACACTGGGCTAGACATGCAATGTGAATGGGAGATTCAACCCTATTCAAGGTACTGACTGGCAAACCCTATAGAAAGAGACCATCGGGAATATCTAGACGCAGATGGAAGGATAAATAAGTGGCGTACTTTTATAAGTGCGGCAATGGACTTTCGAGCTCCTAATACCATATGGTAAGTAAGCATTATTTACATAATGTAAATGGTCGTAGATATAATTTTCAACCATTACATGCTTTATTACAAATAACCTTTGGGGTGGTACTTACATTTTAAAGTGTGGTTTCTCAATATGAAGCTAATCACCTTTTAAATACTTCTATTCATATTAAGGTTGGGTAAAAAAATTTAGTACTAAAGGAATCTTAAGCATGAAATTATTTGAGGTGTTTCTTATAATTGTATTAATGAATGTAAGTCATCTAAATATACCTATAATATCAGCATGAATTACATAAATCTAACGTAACTCTAGAAACGACCTAGAAAACAGTCCCTCAGTAATTATTTCCGGAGAAGATCGAAAGCGCACAAGAGATAGAAACCTCATGTCAAAGGCACACATGTTACACATATATTGTGAACAGCCCTCTTACTCTTTACCGTAATTTCAATAATAAAATAATAAAACTACAAGAAACAACCCTCTTTGTTCCTACAGTAGTGGCTAGATTCGGTTGATAACTAGCTGATTTAATAAGCTCCTGATACTTATAATTTATCAAAACTAAACATTTATTGCTTTTTTGTCATATTAGGCTCACAGACTACAAACAATAGTTGCACTTTTGATGCACTTATCTTCTGCGCTTCTGATATACTACTAAAAAGCACAAATTCTGTCTGTGTGCTCTCATAACGTGGCTCGTTTATTCATCACTAGCCCCCTTCCCCGTAAAAGAATATTGTAAAGCATCCTGTAAAACAAAGCGTCAAATCATCCATCATGTCAATATAAAAACAAAAGTTTTTTTTTTACTTATTTAAAAAAAAATACAGTCCTACCATCACTGTATAGCCCCCTACCTATTTTTATCCTCCCTCCTAGTTTCATCTCATTCCTCTTTCCTCACCCCTACCCCCCGCCCCATTCACCAACCCAACTTTCCCTTCAACAACTTTTTTTTTTCAACGACTGTATAATATACTATCGGCATTTTTATGAGGAATAAATTAAATTTTCAAAATAAAATATAGCCTATGTTACTCGCTGGTAATGTAGCTTTATATTGATGAAAGAATTTTTAAAATTGGTCCAGTAGTTTTTGAGTTTATCCATTACAAAAAAAAATCTTTCCTCTTTATAATATTAGTATAGAAGTATTGATTATGGAAAGTTATTAACACATTATTTTAGGCTGCCCTAGGAACGAAGATGGGATACTTTGCTCATCAGCCAGACACGTTACCAGCAGAGCTAAAAGGTGTGTTACTGATTTAGTTTTAGTTTTCCAGTCGTGGTGTCTTACTACCCATTTGAGTTATACTTTTATGTACTAATTACACTAATGTATTAGGGATTTGAAACATTGAATTTAGGGGAAGTGTGCCCACATTTGCGTTGAGAGAGAACGAGAGATAGTGGGGAATCATTTATGAAAAAAACAATCTTGGTACAACTTACTGGGATTTAACCATAATATCCCCGTCACCGGCAGTCTAACATATTGCGAGAGTAGTGCCTTAGACTATGCGGTCCCCGAAGCGGGTATTGGGGTTATTAGAGTCTGGCAGATTAATATTTGATTTTACTTTGGCTAAATACATATTTTGCTATAAAGACTGCAAAAACACTAGCCTTTTCTCACGGTGCCTTTATCCACACTTTAAATTTTGTCAAAATACACAGAGACAAAAACTCAAAACTCTTACAGAATTTGGTAACTGACTTACTATGCCACTGAACTATAAAATTAATCTCAGTTTTGCCAACAACTGAAATATAACAATGTGTACTCTTGTCATCCTCTACTTTATACGTTTAGTTGCCTACTTTGGGATTTCAAAGATATTTTTCGAAGCAGGCTGCATATTAACTTGATGAATTCTTTAAACACTATCACCATAGACACCAATGTACGAAATATAAAGAGAGGGAAGAAAATGCGCAGTTCGCCCTGTGATACTTCTAGTTTACCCACCGATAATACTTACCCTCGTCCTCTAATGAGTATAAACACCCAATTTACTATTTAAGCTTGACAGCATTGATTTGAATTTTAAAAGTACACATTTTTTTTACTATTATAAATAGAAAAATCATTACAATAACTTTTTTAATCTATCTCTGGACAGAAAGATTCCTACAGGACATTTTCGGGAATAAACCAAATAGCCTGTGAACAATAAAAAAAACATGTACGAATATACTACTAATAAAAAATAAAAAAAAAGGTTCTAACAATGTAAGGTTAATTTTAGCATTCTTTAATGATTCATTATTATTATTTTTTCAATTTTATTTCGCTCGCCTCGTTGGTGTAGTTGGCTAACGCACTAGTCGTGTTGAGCTCGACTGCTGAGGACGGGGAGATCAAGGTTCGAATCTCGGTCGGGTGAACTGGGGGTGGTTTTTCCTAAATGGTTTTCCACTCTCCTTCCACGCCAATGTGGGTTAAGTTCCTATAATTAAACCTTCCCAATTCCTAATCCATTAGCGTAATTAGTACTTAAAGCGTATAACCCGAACGGATAGTAAGACGCAGTGTTAAATAATAATACTAAATAATAATTTTATTTCCTTTAAAACCCACCGAATAAAACTTAAATACATGAATATGGTAAATAATATCTCGACTAGCCGTGACGTCACAGGTACGCAAAATATTTAATTCTCCACACATAGTGGTCCTAATAGCTTTTGGATCTTTGTCATGCATATTACCCGAACCAAAATGAAATCGCAGTGCTAAAAATAATAATATACCAGTAAACTCTTGTGAAACTTTCACACATTCAACCTTCTCCTCTTTTTTTAACATAAATTTTAAACAAACAATGTGTTTTAACGTAAACTGAGTATGCTTTGTCAGAAGTAGGTAAAAAATTCTATCCACGCTTTGTATTAGTTGAAAAAAAGGATGTTTATTATTATTATTATTATTATTATTATTATTATTATTATTAGCACCGCGTCTTACTACCCGTTCGGGTTATACGCACTTACACTAATGTGTAATGGTAGGGTGATTGTGAGATGAAATGAAGGACCTACAGTTTAACGTGGAATCCGAACCACGGTGGCGGCCTGGCATTTCACACATTCACAAAAAAGAATGTTGACAACATAAATAATATATAGGATATTTGTCATGACTCAAGATTAAATGGTCTTTGATGGTAAACTTAAAAAAAAAAGATTTATCGACTGCCATTATGTGCCCATGGCTAATAAATATTCAAGAACTTTTTAGATTAATAAAAATAGCTAATCAAACTATAGGTATCTACTAAATAATTGTTTTATTTATTTTTTATAATAAATTGATTTAGAAACTTAAGAAATACTAACCTTAACTAAAGTCTATTTTCAGCCCTAACTTAAGTAATGTCAGTATGCTTAAAACACCCACACACTATTTTCACAGGCACCTCAATACGAAATACACATTAACCCATGTCAAAGTTTTCTTTCCAAATTAAATATTTACACAAACAAAAACAAGCATACATAACAAAAATTGTAACATATTTTTTATATGTCTGAAAGTTTATTTTGTCTTAAAAGGCCACGCATCAGTGGTGACATTTACACAATTCATAGCTAGAAAAGTTCAGCGTGTGTTAAAAGAAAGAAAGAATATGAAAGGAAGATGTATATAAAAACTTTTTCATATTGGTAACTGGGTATATACAAAAATATAAGAGGGAGTAAAAGTGCTAAAGTCTGTTATAAATTTTATTTCCCATTGGCACCATCAATTCCTCCACATATCGGCTGTAATGGCAACGTGCCATATATCCATATATATATATATAAAAAGAGGAAAGGCTAGTATTGCCTTTGGGGGGCTCTGCATCACTAACTTTACTTGTTGAAACCTTACCCCATTTTCACGATCGAATGCATCGACTCAGTTTTCGATACAATATATCGACCCGACCCCCCCACCCTCCTCCTCGAAACTACAATGCATCGACTCCACACTTGACTGGCTTCACAACTCTCCTACAGTTTTTATCCCCCCTCCCCTCTAACAACACCCCATTCCACCTGTCAAACCACAATAGCGTGTTCCATTTCAGAACGATAAAGAACAAGAGGAGAATGTGTTTAATGGTTGCAGTGGTCACCGTAGAAAGTGGTGTTTTTTTTTTTCGTTTTTTTTTTCGGAAAAGCCGAAAACACATTTGAGCTAATATATCGACTTTCATTTGCCTTTGTCACGAAAACTATTTTAGTTGAAATATCTTGTTAGAATAGGTTAGATAAGAACAATACGTGTAGCTGATTCTAAAACAGATAGGATTCCCTGTTATTGAGTGCTTAAAATGGTCTAACAAAAGGGCAGAGAACCTCTGATTGATTCTGGCTCATATATACATTTTTATATTTTTGAACAGGTTATTCATTATATTAAATAAATTAAATATGTACCTGCTTAGGTAGACAAATGGTTTAAAGAAAGCCATCATTCTCGAAATAAACAGGCCTGTTGATGTCGTTTGTACCAAGGTTTTATTTTTTATTTTCTAAATGGTTTTACACTTAATCGCTTACTCTCCACAAACAAAGAGGGCTCACTTTGTCTAAATTCAACCCAATTAATCCCAAACACATTAGCATAATTAATATATAAATGCGTACAACCCTAACGGGTAGCAAGTCGTGGTGCTAAAATAATAATTAAATATGAAGCTCGCGTTGGTGAGCTGAAGATTTAACGCGTCAATCGAGAATCTCAGTCTGGTGTTTTTGAGGGTGGTTTTTCCTAAATAGTTTCCCACTCTAAGCGAGCGTGGGCACATTTATTCTGAGTTTTTCCTTCTTTACTACAGTAGTGTAGGGTAATTGTGCAGATCTACTAAGCTTAAGACTTAGTGTATACAAATTATTCAGAAGTTAAGTCTGGGTGTTTGGTATTAGTCGCACTTTTTTTTAAATTATATAAACTTGTAAGTCGTGTGTTTGGAGAAGACACGTTTAGTATTACAACTACCCACATTGGCAGGCACTTGAGATAAGACTTAAGTCTGTTCTTGTATGGGTTTTAGGGATTGGGAGATTGGTGCTCAAAACTTAGCTGGGTGTACTGAGGCTGTTATTCCTAAATTAATTCTAAATCTCGTTTCAATGAAATTTGGGTATACCTACTTATTACTCTACCTTTCTCATCCTTAACTCTACCTTTCTCATCCTTAGATCTACCTTTCTCATCCTTAACTCTACTTTTCTGATTCTTAGCTCTACCTTTCTGATCCTTAACTTTACCTTTCTCATCCTTAACTTTACCTTTCTCATCCTTAGCTCTATCTTTCTCATACTTAGCTCTACCTTTCTCATCCTTAGCTCTATCTTTCTCATCCTTATATCTACCTTTCTCATCCTTAACTCTACCTTTCTCATCCTTAGATCTACCTTTCTCATCCTTAACTCTACTTTTCTGATTCTTAGCTCTACCTTTCTGATCCTTAACTTTACCTTTCTCATCCTTAGATTTACCTTTCTCATCCTTAACTCTACTTTTTTGATTCTTAGCTCTACCTTTCTCATCCTTAACTCTACCTTTCTCATCCTTAACTCTCTCTACCTTTCTCATCCTTAACTCTACCTTTCCGATTCTTAGCTCTACCTTTATGATCCTTAACTTTACCTTTCTCATCCTTAGATCTGCCTTTCTCATCAGTGTAAATAATATATATATAGCCCAGATGGGTACAAATTAAAAACGATCAGTGACCTTTAATCTTGGAAAACATCCTAAGATCCCAGTTAATAGTCAAACTTAGTGCACCTCGAAACATAATACGACACCTACCTAAACTCAGATGGAATGAGCCAGTTTCTCATCTTGTTTTTGGTTTCGAGCCGCACTCGAATGAAATGACCCTGTTTGGCTTATGGAACTACTAGCCCATTACATTCTGATCTAGGTAGGTGTCATCTTGTAGAGTTAAAAAATACAGCCTTAATTTTTTCTTAAATATTTTTAGTGATGACGATGATGATAATAATAATAATAATAATAATAATACTTAGCACCATGTCTTACTTCCCGTTCGGATTATATACTTAATTACTAATTACGATAATGGGTTAGGAATTGGGAAGGTTGAATATAGAGGAAGTGGACCCACATTTGCGTGGAGGGAGAGTGGAAAACCATTAAGTAAAAACCACTCCAATTCACCCAAGCGAGATTCGAACTTCAATCTCCACGTCTTTGAAAGTCTAGCCGAACACAAAATTATCGCGTTAGCTAACTACGCCATAGAGGTAGGTTTGAATGATTTATGATAGTTGGGCTGTACTTGCTTACTCTATGGCATTAGGAGCTCGAAAGCTAGTCGCTGCAATTACATAAGTACCCCACCTATTCCTATCTTGAGGTAGTTCCATATAGTCCACCTCACTACACCTTATCCCTCTAGCTTGAGCTAGTTCTATCCATTCCACCTCATTACACCCTATCCCTCTAGATTGAGCTAGTTCTATCCAGTCCACCTCATTACACCCTATCCCTCTAGATTGAGCTAGTTCTATCCAGTCCACCTCATTACACCCTATCTCTTTCAGGTCCATTCTAATGTTACCCTCCCATCTGCTTCTAGGTCTTCCTAATGGTCTCTTTCCCCATTATATTTGCCAGTCAGTAACCTGAAAATGGTTCTAGATTCTTCCATTCTCGTTGCATGTCCTGCCCACCGTAACCTATGAGACTTGATTATCCTAACAATGACTTGTGATGAGTACAGGGTATCTAACTCATCAATATGTAACCTCCTACACTCCCCATTCTCTTTTGGACCGAATATCATCCTAGGCTTCTTGTTTTCGAAAACTTTTTTTTCCATGTAAGGTAATAAACAACGTTTCACACCTGTAGAGAGCAATTGGAAACATTGTTTTGTCTATTATTAGTTTTTACATTAATTGAAAGCATACGAGATGTCAATAGCTTACTTACAGAATAAAACAAGTATTTTACAACTGTATTATATTCCTAATTTTCACTATAATATTTTTATCGCCAATTAAAATTGTTTCAAAATATTTAAACTGATTAACCATGTCAAACGATATGTTGTCCTTAGTTAATTGATTTTTAGATTCATAATACATTATGGTCTTAACGTTAGAAAACAAATATTAACTATTCCGAATCACAAATAAAAACAAAATATTTGTACAATGCGATACCATTGGCATATTTCCTATGTGCCAAGCTATTAAATAATGAAAACCGGGATAGGCCCTTCATTTGTAAACTGCCCATGTTCACACAATACACTAACCACGTACTTTATTGATATGTTCAACTACCATGAAATATTGTCCCAAATGTACGCATCAGAATGTCTAAATTACCTCTGAAGACCATTTGAATGACCATAAACCGTTCCAAATGAAATGCCGAAACCGATGCTAGTAACGTGGATCCCAATAATATTTTCATATGAGATGTTATAATTGCGAAATTTCCCATTAATGTGTGTCGCATCATCCACGTGATGAGTCTCTGGTGATATGTGGCCACGATACCACCATATTTTTTTCTCTTCTAAATGTGAGGAATTCTTGTTGAATAATAATGAGCACATTTTTNTTTTTTACCCCTTAGTGGTCGATATAGAGTATTGCAAAGAGAATAAAGTCATAAAATGTGATACAGTCATTATGTAATGCCCACAACCCATTTTTTTTTTCAGAAACATTTCTTTGATTTTGTTGACAATATGTATATTGCATTGAATTTTCAGTTTTAAGACCTGGGTTTGATACCATTATACTGGAATCTTGAAATCTTATTTTTCATCTATTCCATGGAAATTTTGACCCATGTGATTTAATATAATGATTTGATTCTTTCATGAGTTGACCATCAAAAATTTAGATACACTATTAGCGCATCCTACTATTGGATACTCTCCCATTCTCCCACACAAACTGTGCCCAACTCTTTGGATAGCATCTGATCCTCGTGAGTCGCCATTGCTCACCGACGTATCTGAACTTAGTCAAATTCTGGGATCACACAAGAAAGACAACACTCAATGCCATCATGCTTTCCTGATCTATATTATTGTCGTGTTGTACAAATCAATCCTTCGTTATCCAATCCGCACGGCAACCAACATGTCACGTCCACGAGGATAATTGAGCGAGGCCTACGATCCAATCTCTGGACTTGACTCGTCCACTCGCCAGTCTTGATACAAGTCAACTCTTAGTTCAAGTATCCGAGCTCGAACCACCAACCTTCCAAGCCACACTGCAAAACCTTATGCCAGCGCCATATGAAGGTGGCGTCATTACAGCTAGAAATAAAAATACTAGCCTGGTGCCAAAATAACTGGCACAAGACTGAAATGTTTACAAATTAGAAATTTCATTGTCTTTCTTCATCGTAATAATATAATTCAATGTGAATGAAAATTAATTAAAATTAATAAAATTTAATAAAACATTATTTTTTATTAATTTTTATTAATTTTAATTCACACTGAATTCTATTATTACGATTAAATATTGTTTCCTTATTAAAATTCATTATGTTTTTCAAAAATTTATTTCTTCAATCAATGACAATTTTCTTTTTTAACACCATTTCTTATTACCCTTTTGTCCACCATAGACCGTGCGACAACCGCAGTGGGTAGATGAAAAAAAATTAACACCGTTAATTATGGTTGCTTTTTTATTCCCAAACTGTTTTATTTACAGCTCTTCTTACTATTTATATAGTCTATGTGCATTTTAATTACACCAATGGCTTAGGTTTGAGAAAGGTACGACCTAAAAAAGAGGGGGAAACTATTTAGGTAAAGCAGCCTCAGTATACCCGGTCAGGGTTTGAATCCTGATCTGCACGTAATTGGCAACCCAGACTTGATTA
This sequence comes from Timema monikensis, assembly GCA_902151445.1. Taxonomy (NCBI): domain Eukaryota; kingdom Metazoa; phylum Arthropoda; class Insecta; order Phasmatodea; family Timematidae; genus Timema; species Timema monikensis. The sequence goes on along the minus strand of CABFVZ010001390.1, from coordinate 102,228 downwards.
TCCTGGCGTTCATCCCATGTGTCCACCTATGCAGGTTTGTGTTGGGTTGATATGTTGTTCAACATTTAATAGTAATAAAAACATTTTTCGAATGGGTAGTACAGTGAAAATTAAAGATCATAATTAGAGTCGATATAACTATGATGCAGTCCTATCCTTTTCCAATCAAATTATTCCTAAGTTTTATATTTATTCCTTTATTACCCGTCTTGGGGGTGTAGTTAGCTAACGTGCTAGTTTCGTGTAAGTTAGACTGCCGAGGACGGCGAAATCGAGGTTCAAATCTCATTCAGGTGAGTTTTTTCTAAATAATTTTACACTCTCCCCCCACGCAAATGTAGGTTCACTTCTTCTACATTCAACCTTCCTAATTACTAATCTATTAGCATAGTTAGTACTGAAACGTACAACCTGAACGGGTGCTAAGATGCGGTGCTAAGTACTATTACCTATTATTTTAGTCCTTTTTACGCAAGTGTTAATAAGTTATACATTACGGGTTAGTTCAAAAGTGCAAATGATTATAAATTTAAATAGTTTAATCTAATCTAATGGAAAAAAATCTTTACAAATTATGAAAAAACCCCAGTGTAGTAAGAAATACTTAACAGCTAGTACTCTTTTCTTAATATCACCTCCTACTTGAAGGGAAATGTCTTCACAATGCAGCATATCTGGAGATTTAAAACGACACAAATGATCCTAATAATGTATCTTAAATTATCATTATATGAACTTATTGATAAATCACTTGCTTTATTTAACACTTGAGCTATATATATTTCTCCAGACACTTACAACGATCTCAAAAGTGCAACGATTCAAGTGAAACGTAATTAGAAATGAGCTATTATCACCTTTTCATAATTTTCAATGTAATTATAAAACTGTATTAGTTCAGGTTTTTAAACTTATCACCTCTTTTTAATAGTGGATCACGGGATTTCTGGACGTATAGAGCCTCAGTGCCCCAGTAGGGGACCGCCTTAACCTAGAATCGCACCCAAGTCAATAAGAGATTTTCTTAAATTTATTTAGCATCCGTTCGCACACTACGCACATGTGTTAATTACGTTAATGTGATAGGAAGGATAACGTATTAATTAAAAGTAAATGTACCCGCATTTACATGTGAAAATATTTAGTAGAAATCACCCTCAATACAACCAACTGGAATTTGAACCCCGGTCCTCTCCCTATCCAAAATCTAGTCTATTGCAATAGTGATGCCTTAGGAAATGCAGCCACCGAAGGAGTTCATTCCCGGGTGCTATTTTCTGAAAGATATACCACATCAAACGTGGTAGGTATACCACGGGGAGGGTCTTCTAGTGACATCCCCCAATGAACATTGATAATTTACATATACGCTATACCTCTACCATTAGTTTCATCCTACTTTTATTATGAACGAAAACGTAAAATGTGTTAAACGTCACTTTTAATTTAAACCCTCTTTTTTTTCTTTCGTTTTTACATTGTTGACGGCATTACCATAAATCATTTTTGGCCTCTGGGAGCTCGTTTATAAAATTATGATATCATCGCACCACTATCCTATTACACAGACTGATTGAAAACCTCGGAGGTAACGAGGTCTTTTAGAACAAAAACGAAACAAAACAAGGTAGAAGACAGGCTACAAACACGAATCAGGCCATTCCCTCGTGACTGGGCCGTTCGACGTGTTTGCCACATTTTATACAGGGCACGTTCACCCGTTTTGGTGGCCGAATGATTTAAGGCGTCACTTCCCTGTCAGACCAGCTTACAGATGACGGGGAGATGGGGGTTAGAATCCTGATCAGGTCAACAAAGGGTGGTTTTCCCTCAAAGTTTTCCCACTCTACTTTCACGCAAATTTAATTAGATTAGCTATAAAATCTTTCTTCATCCCTACCCCATTGGAGTAATTATCATCCTAGTATAATAATTATCATACATGCGTATAACCTGAACAGGTAGTAAGATGTGATAAAAAAATAATTAAAAACTATTTGGTTCCAACTCTCAACTCTTGTATTTTTTTTAAGCACTGCGTCATACTACCCGTTAGGATTATACGCTTGTTTACTTGTATACGCTAATTATTTTAGGGATGAGGAGGGCTATATTTATACGAAATGTAACCACTTTTGCGTGGAAGGAGAGTGGAAAACCATTCTGAAAAAGCCCGTTAAGTACACCCGACCGAAGTCTAGTCTCCTGTGAGAGTAGCGCCTTAGACCATCTTACCATTGAAATGGGTGGGTTAGATTTGGAAATAGGTGGTTACGGGCTCGTTCTGCTATTAAATTAATAAATATTTTAGCTGGATAAGCAATGCTGAGCCCCCTACTCAACGTTAAGCTTGTTAGTAAGTTTAATTAAATATATGTATTGTAAAGTCTAGGTTGGTGGTTTTAAATGTAATAATGCGCGACCACATACAGTAAATATAATATTTTTATCAATTCAATACATATTAAGAATAATAAAAGTAATATCAATATATTTTTAGAAAAAGTGGTAATGTACAAAAGTAGAAATCTGATTTGTTAGTAAATTTATGAAGAATTTGCAAAATATGGTTCCATTTGAAACAATAAGTATTATGAGTAATTTTATTAAAATAATATTTTCAAATAATACAATTCAAGGTAGTCTAATTAATTTGAGGTTAGAGACGACACAAATTAACTTTAATAATTTTAATGTCGCATATTTTCTTGACAAAAATTATACGCCTTAAATTGTATTCTTTTCAAATGTTATTTAGCTATATTTAAGTAAAACAAAATGAAAACAAATAAATTATGTGGTAGAGAAGAGTTTGGTAGAAAGGAACCTAACTATACCCACATTCACATGGAAGAAGATTGGAGATAAATATTATTTCTAAGGAGTTTAGGAAGATATTTGGATCAAAAAGTTATGAGTCTACCGGGGAGTATTGGAAGTTACATATTGATGAGTTATATACCCTATACTCATCACAAGACTTTGGCAAGATAATCACGTCTCTTAGATTTGGGTGAGCATTACATGCATTGCAATTGGGATATTCAAGAACCTTGATCAGGGTATTGCATGGTAAACCCAATGTTAAGAGAATATTGGGAAAACCTAGACGCAGATAGAAGGATAACATTAGATTGAACCTGAAAGAGATATGGTGTGATAAGATGGATTGTATTTTTGTCATTGAAGCAATAAGTTTCTAATACCTTAGAGTTAGTAAGTAAGGTGATTTGACTATACATGACTAATGTTGACTAAGGTGATTAGACTATGCCTGGCGTAGGGTATCTATATGAAGGGGGCTCCTCTGTGAGGAACATAGTAACTAATTCCTTTGACATAACGTTTCAGTTGGTGTTATCAAGGGGACGCGATCACCCATGCCCATGATACTGTTTTACCTGAAAATAGATCGCTTTTGATGCCTACTCTGATTATAGCTCAGATGATAAGGAACAGCACCACCCCCTTCACCCAGCCTACCCACGAATGTTTTGTCCGTATTCATTGAAACATCAAAACACACCCCAGTTGGTTTGCGGTGTGGTTTTGGGATTCAGCACTTGGAATAGACGGATAACACTTTCCTAATTGACACAAAAGTTGCAGCCTAACACACTTCAAAGGGGAAGTTTATCGATGAGAAAATTTGATAATGGTGTCCACAAATCTGGTCAGAGATCTGTGGTCAGTTTATTTGGGGTAAATGAATTTTTAATAGTTAAAGTACCAACATCTTTATGTTAAAAAACTACATTCCTTATTATTTTTTTCTGTTTATAAGGTAACGTATTGGGTAAACGAATGTTTTATGATTAGACATAATCCTTTATGAGTACATTGAGATATCTCAATAAAATTTCTACACCTATGTCCATTATTTTATTTCGTTTTGTAGTTCTTAAAATTTAAAGGCCAAAAGCTTCCACATTTCAACAAATGAATAATTTCAAGAATATAAGGACATGACAAAATAAAAGGTTAGTTTTACCTAGTATGACTTTAATTAAGCTATCATATTATGAAAAACAGTTTTGGTATAAATATTTTAAAAGAAAAGCACATTGTTTTAAAACTTCATCAAAGATTTTGTTAAAAAAAATTGAGATGATTTAAAGAAAATTAGTATAATAGTAACATTACTTTAGAATTTTTAAAAATATTTTTGATTTTATTCCTAGGCGATGTATGCTAGCAATTTTCAAAAATATTCAACTACAATTTTTATTATTAAAAAAGCAACAGAAATATTAAATTAAACTAAACCAACTAAAATAGTAAAAATTGTGTAGGAGTTGTGACACTATGCAAATATTTCTTTGAATCGGATTACACTTTAGGAAAATAAGTACAATAAACTGGCTTTGTCAAACTCTGTAAACACTCTCTTTGAAAATAATTGTAAGATAGTTATGTGTATATTTTTAAGAATAATATTTCCAAGTCAAAGGAAGCTCTATGTTTGACTAAATCATAAAAATATATTGGTTGCTAATTATTTATTTTTGTCACAGCGTCTCAGTACTTGTTCGGGTTATACGCAGCTTATTCATTGTTAAATATTTACCCAATATTGAGATACCCTTTCCAAAATGGGCATTCTTCTGTTATAAAAAAATACTAGATATTAAAAATTAAAATTAGAATGAAATCTTTTAAATATGTGTATAGATAAGACCAAAAATGTTTTGTTATGATTCGTTTTCAATCCATTTAATCTTCATTTATAGCCCAAATGCTCTATTTTTTTTTGAAAAAGTTTGTACTATAAATAAAAATATAGCCTATTTATATAAAAATTAACAATATTTACTTTGTTTTAGAAAATGTATTGAACTACAAAACAAAATACGTTGAAATAGAAGGTAAATTATTTTTAAAGGGTTATATAGAAGAGGCGCTAAATGTTGAAAAATATGAATTTAATATTTGTATTGATATCACTTCAACTATACCAGCTCTGTGGTATAGTGTTCAAATCCTGTCTGCAGATCCAGAGGTCCTGGCTTCAATCTCCAGTCCTTCCAAAATTTATCTTTGAAGCAGTGGGTCAAGAACGAGCTTAGCTCATTCTAGTGAGTACAAATGGGGAGCTACTTGAATAAAAAAAAGTAGCAGGTGGGATTAAAGAAGTGAGATTAATGGCCGGAGGACTCAATGTGGTGATCACATATCCTCTAGCCGCATTTGTAGGCACTGTCATATTGGTATAGCTCGTTTGTGGGCTCACATCATGTAGTTATAACCTCAACTATTGTATAGTTACCTACTTTAAATTAATTCACCAAATAGAATCAAAGCAAGTTCTTAAATTATATTTAAAGCTGATTTTTAAATCGTATTAAAATGATTCGTTGATTCACAAATACTAACTTTTGGTTCTTATTATTAGGGCCGTCCTCATTGATAGGTGAGTCGTATTAAAGGGGTGGATATTAACACAATTTTGGGTGACCTGGCGGTCTAGGGGCAAGGTGTCGGACTTCTGTGCTGGTAGTCTGGGGTTCAATCCTCGGTCCCGGCACAGATTTATCTGATCGCCAAATCCTTCCTTCAGCTCTGACAAGAAGTGTATTAATCACAACTTGTGAATGTGGGGAATGACAGGCCTCCGCCGTGTTTCGGATCCCACGTTAAAATGTAGGTCCTCCATTTCATCTCACAATCACCCTACCATTCTTTACACATTAGCGTAAGTGCGTATAGCCCGAATGGGTAGTAAGACGTGGTGATAATAATAAAAATAAACATATCAATAATAATATAATAATAATAATAATAATAATAAACATAATTTGAAGTTTGTTTTTATCTCACCTAGACATTTAAATTTTTGGTATTAATGTTCACTGTTTTTTTAATTAGGGCATTTTACACCTTGATTAGTCAATTATTAACAACTTAATTTAGAACATTGGGCTAGGGAATTAAGTTTTAAATGGTTTTGATAAAAGCAACGCAACTATTTGTTAGGCTGCGTGGTCACTATTGGGTTTAATGTAAAGGTCTATGTGTGCTGTTCTAAGTTAATTTGTAAGTTTTCAGTGTTGCTACTACACCATGCTTGGAAAGATTTCTCGATATAACCTTAGAGATAAATGTTGTTTTATTAAATTTCTATGATACACACAATCTGGTGTCATAATATTCAGGCAATTCTAATAAAAAAAGACTCCATAAAAATAGATTGTGCACTGTTCATAATCTGTCCTTAAACGCCAGGAATAGCCATCCACTTGTTTTTGATCAAAATTGTAGTTATATTTTTTTCTCATATCTTATATATAATATCCGAATAAGTTACATCATATACTTTAATTATTTTATCATGATTTTAGCAATTTTTTTTCAGCGTTGAATTTACATTTTATATGAGCTGTTATATACTTAGCATAATATAGATTATTTGGACGTATACATTACCCTATTTCTATGTGTTGACTAGAGTCATTTATATGTTTTTCAAGCTATTAACACAATAGTAAAATAATTCCTGGCCTTAGGAATTTATTATTAAATATTTTATTCTGTGTTATATTAGTTTGTAAGTGTTTTGATAGTATGATTGGTGATCTGGTGGTCTAGGGGTAAGGTGTCGGACTTCTGTGCTGGGGTCCGGGGTTCAATCCTCGGTCCCGGCAAAGATTTATCTGATTACCAAACCCTTCCTTCACCTCTGACAAGACATCTTGTGAATGTGGGGAATGCCAGGCCTCCACCGTGGTTCGGATCCCACGTTAAACTGTAGGTCCTTCATTTCATCTCACAATCACCCTTCCATTACACATTAGCGTAAGTGCGTATAACCCGAACGGGTAGTAAGACGCGGTGCTAATAATAATAATAATAATAGTATGATTGTGTACTTATAACGCTTACGTAAGAAAAACACATTTAATATGCTACAGTATCTTGAAATTCCTTCAAGTTTGAAAGGCTAAAGACTAGGCAAGAGTCGCACTCCACTGCTTCTATTTGTCACATACCAACCCACCAAACAGCTGTGTATTAAGGCTTGCAGAGTTGCGTCCATTTATATTGACACTCCACTCCGTCAGTTCACAACTTTCATCAATATACATTTACTTAAAAAAAAATACAATGCATTAATAAATCGATATTAGCTTATGATTTTGATTGTATTTTGCAGATCAAAATTTCTTACTTAAACTGTAGTCCCTTCCGAAATAGCCAGTACATTATAAAAATGTTATATCAATATTTTTGAGAACGACTAGTTTATTGGTTTTTTTGCTATTATCTATATCTAAAATAAAATTACTTTGTTTACATAAATTAAATTGCCCCCATATTTTAGAGCTTTTGTAACCACTATATCCTATTTTTTTTAAATGGTGGAAATGATCTAAACAGCTTATCAATACAAAATGTAAGTTCAAAATCAATACTTTTCCCAAATCTAATTTTCTAAAATTACTTAAATCCGTAAAGGATTAGTTATAAAATGAACTCTTTATGTAATCACTAGCAGCCTTATTTTCTCCATTTTAAATAGCCCCCTCTTTCTTTTTTATATAATCTAATTTACAATATTTTAATTTTATATTGATCTTGTAAAAAAAAGTAATACATGTGTCGGCATGTGAAAGTCTAAAAATTAGATAACTCTTCAAGGATGTATGTGTGTGTTGACTTTGTGGAAGTAAAAGTATGATTAAAAGCTTGAAAAAAGAAGGGAACTTGGTTTGACTTGGACGAGATACTTCATCTTAGTAATTAATTAAGAAAGTTCTTTTTCGTATTTATACTTCAAGGAGCCTCTTCGTGATATTAGAAGTTCATCCCTCAAATACTTGGCTACTCCAATCTTCGTAACCCCTCTCAAGTGCTTGTAAGATACAACATTGATTTCAGGAAGACATTTCTTATACAGGAATGAGTTAGGGGTTAAGCTAGTCTGAAAAGGAGCACGCATTTAGATAAGTTTTTTTTGTGCTGTTTTTTCAACAAATTTTTTTTTGTCTAAAATTAATTAAATATTTATATGGTAATTACATTTAGTCTTATACATATTAAATTTAACAATGCTTGAATATTTATAATGAGATTTACAGAACTTGACAAAGACTTAATCTCTTAATTTAAAAAAATTTCTGGTTAGATGCCACAATGCTCATAATCAATATGTGTAGAAAATTGAACTAAACCTGTATACTGAAGCCACATTTTACTTATTTTGCTTAAAAAAAGGGTTTTTATTATGAAAACTGCCAAAATACAGGCTTCAATTTTCATTTACACCTTAACAAGATAACAATATTTTTTTTATACCTCGTCTTTAATTATCTGTCAGGACTATTCATATTTTACCACACCATTGTGACAGGGATGAGAAATGTATAGTTTAGAGGAAATTTACCTGAATTTACGTGAAGTGAGATTGGGAAACGACTTAGAAAAAAGCAACCTTTATTACAACAAATTTATCCTTGACATAATCAGCGATAAACCGGAATATAAGATCTCTCTATGTTTATAAAGCACACCCCACCATTTAGGGTTTCTTTAAATCACACCATTGTAGTTTTTTCTCACATATGGTTAACTTCCCCCGGTACAGCCAAGCGTCACACATCATTAGATTCACCTGCACTACACAATAATACACACATTGCACTCCAGTGTAACACTAGAGGATTGTCTTGGACCCCCTACATAGGTCTATTGGAGCCAGATAGTACTAAATTTGTTGGTTCTAACACACATGCTAAGGTTTGCATACATGTATGTATTTTACTAGACCCATGTTAATAGCGACACTCTATATGGTACGCTGAGAATCAATAAATCTCCCGAACCTTTACAAAGGACAGAAAGGTCTAGATTTTATCAAGATATAGTATACAATATAACATTTAGACTTTCTTATGATTCGTCTTCTGANCAACATGAATCGTTCCCTCCCCATCAACTCAAGCAACTTTGCCGCCTTCTAGTTACTGCCGTCTTTTCCCTTTATGTGACCTCAAGACAATTCCCCTCACCATCGTCATTAATACAACAATGGACGCAGTGTACCTTGAAGACGCGTACTTAATTAACATTCCTAATTAGAACAACGTTTTAATTTGAATGACTTTTGCTCGCACTACCTCTTCAAAGTTCAATTTTTTTTTCTTCCCTTACTCTCTCCCTCTTTCTCTCTGTCTTCAGTCGTAAGTTGGAAAATGGGATGAAGTTGAGGTTCAAAGTCACTCCCGAGCTCTGCAAAGTGCTCCTTCAGTGTACCAAGATGTCCCAATTATAACTAGTTGGTTGATTTCTTATAGCTGATTTGAAAGGCAATCAAACCTATGACAAAAGCTTGGAACTTTCCTTTTATCTAATTAGGAATGTAGAACAACTTTCTATATACTTATCACTAAGATAGTTTTGGTGCCAATATTATATTGACATGTTGTTTAGTTATTCGAATAAACTAAAGAAAGAGTAATGTGATAGTGAAAATTTTCTACCTTGAGATTATGATTAGAGATAGGGTAAAATAGCATTAATTTTCAGTTAATCCCTATATATTAATAAAAATATTTAGACTTTAAGGGAAGACCCGCTGTATAAGTTTAAAATATTAAACAAATGTAAATAACTTGATGTATTTAACCCCTGTCATTAATTACCATTCTAGAGGAAATTAATATTCACAAATGTTCTTTGCTTGTGACCGTTGATCCTGAAATGTTGACATGGCTACGGCCTTCATTTAAGATATAGATGTTTTCACATTCCCATCGCTTGTAACCACAAGAGAAGGGTGTGCTCTAAGTGCTACAACTTTCAAGATTGATCGTGGCCTTACTCTCATGCATACGTACTAACATGTGTTCTGGTCACATATTATTCAGACACCTCAAAAATATTCTGACAATTTTCCAGTATAGATAGACAAGGGTATAGTTGTCACTGGTTCATATAGTTAGAAAAACTGTCTATACTTATCTTAAAAGAAGAAAGAATGAACATAATTATTAACTGGAAATTGGTTAAGTAAAATATCTGACCAGTGGATTATTCTCTATAACGGACAGTTTAAATTCATCCGGATGGATAACATTGGTTCTTACAGTGAAACAACTTCCCTACAACGGACGTGGACACTGCCAAAGGAATGGTACTTCAAGGTCATACCTCCCTCCCCTTCCGATTCTTCATCAGGGGTTGTTCCATAAGCTTAGTTCTGTGTCCGTACACACATAATTAAAGGCTTACTGTTCACATTTAATTTTATTTGCTTATTTTTCTGGGTATAATACAATATGTACAGTAAGATAATTACAATATCTATTCATCTGTCATAATTATCCAGCACACAATGATAATTATCCTGTATACAATGCTGCACAATGCATTAATTATATTGTTATATATATATATATAAAATTATATATATATAACTATGTATGATTATATATAAATAAATTACGGACACTTCTTATAATGGATTCTTTTGATCCCGGAAGGTGTTCACTATTATGAGAATTAACTGCATATAAGAAATGATCAAGATGATTAGATTTTGAGAATTTTGACAAAGTACTTTGTATTATTTTTATATTTTTAGGAGCATAGGTGTAAAAGAAGGATACATTATTTACCTTCTAAATATATTTAATTTATCTATACTTATAAAATAACATGTCCTGATTGATTGACTGACTGACTGACTGATTCATCATCGCCGAGCGCAAACTATCAAGGCTACAAGCATGAAATTCGGACTGTATATTCATTTTGTTATGTAGGCACCCACTAAGAAAGGATTTTAGAAAATTCCACCCCAAAGGGGTCAAAATAGGGGATGATAATATGTATGATAATATGTATGAAAGTCCGTCATTTTGAAAGTTACATAAACAAAATTTTGTATTTTGGTTATTGACGTAAAACAAATAAATACGTGTTTCAGGAATTTTGGAAATTTTATTTAATAAGGGATGAAAAAGGGGGTGAAAGTTTGTATCGGACTTGCATTATTTTTGATCTGAGGTCAAGTTATGGTCATCAACGTAACGTAATATTTTAAATTAATCTGTAAATACATATGTATATTTTCGTATTTGTATATAATCAACTTCCACGCGAGCAAAGCCGCGGGCAACAGCTATCTAGTCTCTTTATAATATTTTTAACTTTTAGGCTTACAAAAATAAGTACTACATACCATAAGCGTATCTCTAAGTTTAGATTAGGCGATACCAAATTAATATCGCTCTATAAAAGCTGAGACCGAGAGTAATGACTATGTTTGTGATGTTAGGAGCAGGGTGAGGGGAATCTATTATGGTTTTCAATCATTCAACATTAGCTTTGCCTCACTTATTAGTAAAAAACATAAAATTCAGAATTAATCTATTGATATCAATTACCATGTTACCCCTATTTATTAATATTTAATATTACCTTTTGACAATCATCCCTAATTGTAGCTACTACGTCCCTTGTCTTTTCAAGCAAAAAAGGGCACATTTCTAATACTTTACTTTATAGATTAGTAAATATATTTCTGTAAGGCTTGGAAAATTTAACGTAATATTTAATAAAATATTAAAACATTGATGAACCAGTTAATTTATAAGGGTCTGTAATATATATCTAAAAATAAATTTTAACTCAAAACACAATTTACGCCCTATCGTCTAATAAAATTTTCAAATAATTATGAAAACAACTTGACTGCTTGGTGTGTCTTAAATCATTTAAAAACAAAACGAGCTAATTTTATTAATAATAATAATAATTGTTTATAGTATACCATCTCTGTATATTACTACAGAGATGAGTTTTGTCTAAAGAAAGGTACAATCAACAACTACCTGTATGATAATATTATAACCACTCTTGTTTCTTATTTCACGCTAGTGCTAATACAACAAACATGTACGAAGAAGCATTATATTTACACAACGAGTCATTATATTTCAAGTGCCCATTTAGTTATGTTCTGTGTAGAATCACAATTAGATTTCACAAGAGAAAATGTAAAGGACTCTTTAAGATAAAGCCTCTTTTACAAGGATCATGTCATTCATTGTGAGGTTCATTTAATTCCACACCGCAGAATATTTAGTAGTTAAACACCAAATAATCAACCTTTAGACTTCCCTAGAAAGCAAGAGAGTTGAAGTGATATAAGTTTATATGATTCTCAAAATGCTTTACTTGTTGTAAGCCATAATTCAGAAGAAGAATATATAGAGTACCATAAATAAATTAATTGATGATAATAATAACTAATTACATAACATATAGTTCATAATACCAGATATATTATTTTTTCAATTATTTTTTTTTCAAAACCTTAAGACGATAATGATTTTAGTAGCTGTTAGCCTTCTAAAATGCTTTTAATGGCTTTTGCCCGATGGGAAAACAATTTTTTTTTAGCCTCATAGGAATTTGAACAAAACTATCTCAGATATTTGATGTAATTATTTGGAAAAACAAATAAAGATAATTGTTTATGATATAAAAAATAACAAAAACCCATTTTGAATCAAATTGCTTAAGCTTATTTTTAAAATATTCAAATTATAAAAAATAAAGTCACAGGTAAACTACCCTTTGATAAATTTTTACACAAAAACCAAGTACATAGTGCTATTTTAATGGTCAACTGCTTCATTTATATCTATTTTGAAGCAAAATTGCTATTTTTAGTTTAAAAATATTTAAAAATAAAAAACAATCAAAAGTAAAATACCCTTAATTTAATGGCTAGGGCCCAAATAAAAAACCTATAAGTTTAAATGTCAAGTTTAAACAAAATTCATAGAATCGTTTTTTGTCTGTGGTAAGGTGTAGACATATACACAGAAAGATAGACAGAAAGACAGACAGACATTGGTATACATGGTCGGAGATAAAGCCTATAAAATATACATATCAGGTTTGAACAAATTTATTTAGCTGTCTTGGAACCATGGCTAAGGACAGACATACAAACCTACATGAGGATAGATATGATTGTAAAGTCAACGTTTTTAGCTTGGCTCACATAAAACTTAAAAATTAATCCTAATATAGAGATTTATTCTTCATTATTACAATACTTTCTCTTGATACGAAAAAATAAAAATCATAAGTGTTACTGTAAAAATTTAGATATATGTTAATAAACTTTAATAGGCAACATGAAAATGATATTTTTTATACTCCAATATATATTTGGTTTTATGGTTTTATGTATACTTATGTTTAATTACATATATTCATTGTATTTATAACATAATAAACAGTATAAAATCTACGAGATGATAGAATTATTATTATTATTGTTATTATTATTTGTGTTTAAAGGCCCATCGACACATTGAGGTCATTAAGTCCTGAGATGATAGCAAAACATGGGAGCTGGAAAGGTACACTAGAAATGCCAGTGTTTTTCCAGTTTTTACCTAAAAGCTTGCCCAAATAAATACAATATTGCTCGAAGAGAAACATATGAGTTTAATTTTATTTACATAATTATATCAACAGTTGTTAAATATCTGTCATGAGCATAGCAGCATTTGATGAGATACTTTTTAAATGAAGAGAAAAAGTTTTCCTAAAAGTCTAGGACACCATTGACAGACTGTTAATATCACCATGAGAGGAAAATTAAACTCTATGTTTCTACAATAAAAATATATTTCTTTTGACCAAAAAAGTTTTGATATAAAAACCACATAAACACTAACCTTTTCTAGTCTTCCGTACATCCGACGTTAAAAGCTTTTGTAACTTTCTTTGCACATTTTCAAATATAGCAAACTAAATTATTACACTCGAAATATCAAATATTATTTTTTAAATGATGAATACCTTTACTTGTATATTCCTTTAATAAAATTTTACATATTATATTTAAATTGGAGAGTTTTATGTGTTGAAAAAAAAACACGATATAATTACTACCATTGTAAATTAAGTATTTACCATCAATATTGACTCTACTGTGAACATGAAAGCTTAGACGGAAGCTAAGCTGGATTTTAAACCTATTTAATATTTCTAGAAGATACATGTTTCCATATCAACTAAATCGCTGAGGAGTGATTTTTTTAGAAACTACCGAATACTTTCACCACAAAGCACACCTTAGTATCAAATTGTTAATTTATGAATCCAAATTTTTATTCCCACAAAATTATAAACATTGAAAGAGATTAGGATTCCCTTAAATGAAAACATTATAAAAAATGGTAGTGGGTTTTCAATCTAGAAATACAAATAAATTGACAAACGCTCAAAATTAAGATAAATCGGTATTAATAGCTAGTACAGGGACTTTTATCGGATACTACCCAATATCTTGGACACAAAATCACGTCCAGCATTATAACCATTCTCCCCCCTGAGAATGGTTATAATGTGCTCAGTGTTTCAGTCCTACACGTAGTCAAATTACATAACCACACTCCTAAGGGGGAGGAAATGGTTATAATGTGCTCAGTGTCTCAGTCCTACACCTAGTCAAATTATATAACCGCACTCCTAAGGGGGAGGAAATGGTTATAATGTGCTCAGTGTCTCAGTCCTACACCTAGTCAAATTATATAACCACACTCCAGCAGGGGAGGAAATTGTTATAATGTGCTCAGTGTCTCAGTCCTACACGCAGTCAAATTACATAACCACACTCCAGCAGGGGGGAGAGTGGTTATAATGTGCTCAGTGTCTCAGTCTTACACCTAGTCAAATTACATAACCACACTTCAGCAGGGGAGGAAATGGTTATAATGTGCTCAGTGTCTCAGTCATACACCTAGTCAAATTACATAACCACACTCCAGCGGGGGAGGAAATGGTTATAATGTGTTCAGTGTCTCAGTCCTACACCTAGTCAAATTACATAACCACACTCCAGCAGGGGAGGAAATGATTATAATGTGTTCAGTGTCTCAGTCCTACACCTAGTCAAATTACATAACCACACTCCAGCAGGGGAGGAAATGATTATAATGTGTTCAGTGTCCCAGTCCTACACCTAGTCAAATTACATAACCACACTCCAGATGGGTAGCAAATGCCTCTTTTCTCACGGCCTTAGTTGCTGCTGTATAAAGCTACACATGCGCAGTCCAGAGTTCCCAACAGGTTTTGTATCCAACCTCGTTTGTTAAAACTTATGTTAATACTTGTGCTTTTTATTTTTGACAAGGCCAATCCCATAATACCTTTCAATTGTATGTACAGCTTTTCTCATTCTAAGCATGTATTTGTATCTAATTCTCAACTTTAATCAGTGGAACTTGAAGATATTAGTTTCTTATAAGATGTAACATTAGATAATATTAGTGTCTCATAGTCATTACCACAGCTCTTGTTCACAGATGAAAGTCATGAGGTTATTGCAGCCCACGTCAAACATTGGTTTATCTCTGTGAATACAACCGCAGTTTTCGACTTTGCTTTTATCACTTGGTTCTAAGGCAGCCCAATTAACAAACCCTGTACTCTCTAAAGATGCTCCTGCAAACATATCAACATGGAAATGGACAAAATATTTCATTATATTTTGTTTTCAATTGATTTGTTGTGAAATTATTTGACTTAAAATTACATATCTAATTATTATTACTATACTTGTTAAATATTTATTAAGATTATATAATTGAACTTAAGTTGGTAATACAGGGAGCGAGAGAAAAGACTAATCTTTTTGCAGTTCTTATAGCAAAACTTTTTTTTAACCAAATGAAATAAAATAATGTTTCAATATAATTTTCTTCACATGGTAATATCACCAGTTGTTGAATATTTATCATGACCATAGCGGAATTGGAAGAAACAATTTTTAAATAAATATAAAAATTTGTCAATAATTCTCAGGACAATCTTGATAAATATTCAATAAATGTTGATATCACTATGTAAATAAATTTAAATTCTAGATTTTTGTTGAAGAAAAAATTGATTTATTTTGCCAAAAAAATTTTTTATATAAAAACTGTAAAGAGAAAAGACCTCTTCTCATGTTCCCCACATTTACACCTTAAGGGAAACTCATCTTCCTACTTACAGCAAAATATCCACAAATTGCGGTATTAATTTTTTGAAATATCAGTTCTGAAGTGTTAAGAACACTAAAGCAATCATCTATCGTCTTCACAATTGTCTGTTGGTACCCTGTTAAAAATTAAATTAATATGTTTGAGGAATGTTACAATGTTACTAACCATATGCCTGTACTTTGATATCATAGATGTGACATTTTTCTTTAAATGTCGTTGAAAATAATAATATTTATGTTTAAACTTTTTCGCGACGCTTCAAACAAGGAAGTATTGTGATTATTGAAACAACCAACTCGAGATTTTGATGGATGATTCCTTGAACCTTAAAAAGTGGTTTTATAAATTCCTCCTGTCTGTATCTTAGCCTAGAGACGAAACTATTCTACCAATCTGGATATACCTTGATACCTAGAGCTTTTATAAGGTCCCCCGGCAAGAAGGGATTTGTGAATTAGATATCTGACCCTAACATTAAACATGATTTACTTAAGGCTCTAAATATTTAAATTAAAATTCGTATCCAGGCACTGTTTAACATTACAAACAAAAGGGTGCATCTCATTCCCCCCAAAAAAATGAGTTTACATAAGCGGAAATTTCAAATTTATATCATATCTCCGCAACGATTTGATAACTGACATATCTTATGATTACAAAGTTGTAGGAGTATTAACAATACAACACTTTAAGAATTTTTTTTATAAAACTGATATTTTCCGAACTTCAAGTAACTATTTGTTTTTAAAAAAGTTCTGGAAAATGGGGAATAAATTGCTTTACTCTTTTGATAACCGAGATGTACCTCTTTTCTTAACATATTATTTCTGTAACAGTGTAAATTATTTCATTTATGATCTTTTGTAGAATATGTTTTTTCCATCGTGATTTTCCAACAATATAGATTATTTCGTTTCATTATATCTTACAGGTTTAAAGTAAATATCCCCATTTTTGGGTAAAGAAGCGAGTGAGATAACTTGTGTAGTGAACACTCAATTTCTAAAATAAAAAATAACAAATTAAGAACGCAAACTTGTTAATCCTCTACAGATTTTCTCAAACTCCACGAAGGAGCCCTTTTAACATTATATACGTTTATTTTAAATTAGATAATGCTATACGTATTGTAAATTATTAATTATACACCCTCAAATATAATTTATACCTCTATAAATCCATATGGCTGATTCACTCATTGACATTAATGTTTACCCATTTCCAGATGAACTAGAGACTTGAAATTTGGTAAACTTATAGATTTTAGCCTGTAACCAACGGGAAATTCCAAAAAGTTAAAAAATGTAATTTTAACCCCCAACAAAAATTCAAAATGGGGGAGCAACTTTAAAGTCATTGCAGACCTTTCTTTGGAAGTCTATTGTTGCTAAACGGTAAGACTTATCCAAAAAACGGCTCTGTCATTAAACTAGTTTAAATCCACTTGCAAAGAAAGAGAATCGGGGTTTTGGGAGCGTAGCGCCCATCGAGTAAATCGAGTTTAGTTATAATATATTTAGACACTAACGTTAATACCCACAAGTTTTTTAAATACAAATTTTGATTTGTTAAAATTATAGACCTTACATTAATTTATAGTTATTTTGAATGCATGGCAAATATTTAAACATATTTCTGTGAATTCTGTTTATAACTAATAATTATGTTTTTAATCCTACCTAAGACAGTCTGATATTGACCCTCTTTATACATGTCATGAAATCCAACTAAGGCGAAATCATTCTCCCATCCATCTTTGACTTTAGGATATCTTCGGAATATCCCTTGGACCACTTCTAGTTCTCTCTCGGAATTCAGAATGACGAGATGTCCTCCTTCTTTGGAACAGGTTTTCTTAGCCTCATCCCATGTTTTCAAGGTCGTATGGAACTTGTAATAGCCGACACCAGGCACGAGTTCGTAGTCTGGACCAGCTCTTATTGGCGGAGCTGAGAAAATTATTATTTTTATTATTATTAGCACCGCGTCTTACTACCCGTTCGGGTTGTATGCACTTACGCTAATGTGTAATGTGTAGGGTGATTGTAAGATGAAATGGAGGATCTACAGTTTAACGTGGAATCCGAACCACGGTGGAGGCCTGGCATTCCCCCACATTCAAAAGTTGTGATTAATACACTTCTTGTCAGAGGTGAAGGAAGGGTTTGGCAATCAGATAAATCTGTGCCGGGTCCGATGTTTGAGCCCCGGACCCCCAGCACTGAAGTCCAACACCTTACCCTTAGACCACCAGATCACCGAGCTGAGAAAAGAAGCAGTTATTTACTAAAGAGTCATTAATAGGGCCCGGATTTTGATGACATAAGGTTTTTTTTTATTGGTGCATCACATAAAATTAGTGCATGAACTCTGTTCATGATCCCCTTGTTGTAGAAATTTATATTTTATAGGTCATTTTTAGGCATTTTTGAGTCTTTAAAATTCATTTTTCAATAACTATAAGGCACTCACAATAAATAATTTAAAAAAAAATACAATGGTTATTTTATATATGCTTAAATAGTGAAACTTATTTTTATATTTTCAACGGAAAGTGATCGGGATGAGAAGGTAATGTAGGCCATGAACTTTGTATCCTCTTTGCTTGTGTGGTTGTAAAATATACATTCCTGGTAAAACACTGCAAGTAAGTGGGAGAGGGTAGCAATTACTCCTGAATTAGATATTTTGTAAATCAATGTTATATTTAGCAGATTGTAACAGTTTAGTTAAAGGCTTTTCATTGCACTTTACATTTAGTTTCGTGCATTTATTACGAGTTTTTCCCTTAGTACTTTTAGGTCAATTTTTTTATTAATTAGATGTCATTTTTTAGAATCTTTAGGTAATTTTATTGGTTATTTTTTGATAATTTTCAGGTCAGAAAAATCTTGGTCCTGGTCATGAAAGACACTGAAATTACCACTTTTGCTTAGGAAAATATTTAATTAGCTGATTGGTGAAGCATTAGCACACCAAGTCATAATTACTGGATTGGATTGAGGAAATGTTTTATTCTAGAACAATAAACTTAACCCGCGTTTTGATTTGTGGCTTTTATTAATTTTTTTATTAATAGGTAGAACCTTAAATATATGGTTGTTAAGAAAAAACTACGTCTGCAGTTGTATTTCTAAACATAAACATATATATTATAAACCAATATAAAGTGAGATTACATTCATTGATCCATATACCTATTTTATTATTAAATGAAAAATACCAATCTTGCTGGCCACGTGGTCTGACGTACCACTCTTGCAGTAGACTGCCAATGACGCTGAGGAAGAGATCGAGGTTCAAATCTCAATTTGTGTACTGAGGGTTGTTTTTCCTAGATTGCTTTTACTCTATCACCACGCAAATGTGGGTAAATCTACTCTAAATATAACCTTCCTAATCCCTAAAACCACTAGCTTAATTAGTACATGAGTGTATAACCCAAGCGGTTAGTAAGACGCGGTGCTAAAAATAAGAGTTAATAAATCTAGAAACATGACACCATTATCCTCAACAACTATCCATACCTTATCAAACAGAGAATCTCTAAGAAAATTATGAATACATATCTTGAATATATGGATTTAGCTTCCACAAAAAGAAATTGATAACACGATATAAATTAAAAAAAGTGTGAATATTTCTACTGAGCAACATTGGGTTTAAAAATTAAATTTTTTATTATATTTTTGTGATACGTATTCTGAAAATTCCTTATAAATAATCAGTAATACATATATTCATACTATATTATTATATACATCCATTACTATTTACAGCCTGTGGCCTGGCTCAGTTTTTTATTAATGTCATGTATTTTTCACTACCCGCGTGCTAGTCCTGTCGTAAAGTCATATAGGCCTACCTTATAATCTAGCTTAAGTCTAGGACAAGCACAACATCCAGTCCCCGACCGTTAATTCATCACTGTAAAATGGTGAACCTACTATTCACCAATGATAATTCTTTTGGCGATGTCGAGAATCTAATCCGGGACCCTTAACTCAATAGATAGACACGCTACCGACTGAGCTAAGGTGTCGGATGACATATACATTATTATTAGTATCATTAGCACCGCGTCTTACTACCCATTCGGGTTATGCGCACTTACGCTTAATGTGTAATGGTAGGGTGATTGTGAGATGAAATGGAGGACCTACAGTTTAACGTGGAATCCGAACCACGGCGGAGGCCTGGCATTCTACACATTCACAAGACATATACCTACTTAAAAGAGTTATTTCTCACCTGTTACTTTAGCTTCCAGCAACACTATTTCTCTATCTTCTAATATCTCCGTAGTTTGTTCCAGATCAACTTCCCACGCTCCAGTTTCTTGATCACCACTATTCAGCTTGTCTCCACCATGTTGTAGGCGTAACTAAAATCCATATCATATTTATTAAATTGAGAAATGACATCTGGATATTCTAATTGAACCCGGGACTTTTGGCCTATCTGTCCATATGAGATATCTGATTCAGTGTCGAGGGTCATTCTTCACTCATATTTTAAGGCAGAGTCTGTGATGGATCTGTGTAAATTGCCAGCTACATATGAGTGATCAATTAAGTTCGAGAGGTATTAGATAACCCAAAAATCTTCGACTTGGACTGGATTATGCTGACAATTGTACAAACGCACATAATTGTCATCATTGATTAAAATATACAAGCCATTATATTTGTTAAGCTAGGCTATATCCGCATCTAAAAAACTATAATATTTATATTAATTGTTCATATGTAGCTGATGATTTCCACACGTCCATCACAGACTTTGCCTTAAAATATCAGTGAGTAATGACTTTAGACACAGGATGACGCCTGTATAGCTCAGGGGTACGAGAATTGGCAAACTTAACCAAAGGTCCCGGGTTCAATTCCCGTGTCTTGGTATTATTTTTAAATTTAATATATACGATATTTGAATATGGCTAAAATTTTACTTAACAACAATTACAGTTTGGCTACTTAATCCATTATTAAAACCAATCCTGTAGTGTTGAACACACACTTCACGAAAAAAAAATTTATCTGAAAATAAATAAATAAACTTTTATAATGACAAATACAAAGAACCTAAACAAAGATGTATAGTTTCACAAAGCTATATCAATAGCATAATATGGATAAAATGACACTGGGACAGTTGTTTAAACTCTGGTCTACCGGTACTTTGCAACAATCGTTCTATTCAATTCGCTTTTCGTGGTCATCTTATCGACTAAAATGCATTACACTAAATATATTTACACAGTCACTCCATTGGAATGTCATATTTGTTTAGCTGTAATTGAATTAATTATATAGGCCTACATTAAGAACTATTTCGCTTACAAGGAACACAAAACATTACACGTGAGCTAAACAATAGAGCCGATATAATATATTTCTTAACATTTTAAGAAATCTGGAATTATTATCAATTGCTCTCCTGTTTAGACCCTACAGCATTATATTTCTAAAAATTATTGATGTATACTTTTATTTTTTACTTTTAAGACATGGCCTTATATACTATGACCATTCGAATTATTTTAGAATGATTTTTTCTCAATATAGCTTTAAAATGGAAACCCGCCTCTGTGGCGTAGTTGACTAACGCGCTTGTGATGTTGAGCTTGACTGCTGAGGACGGGGAGATCGAGGCTCGAATCTCGGTCGGATGAACTGGGAGGGGGGGTGTTCTAAATGGTTTTCCACTCTCCCTCCACGCAAATGCGGGTTAACTTCCTCTAATTCAACCTTCCCAATTCCTAATCCATTAGCGTAATTAGTAATTAAAGTGTATAACCCGAACGGGTAGTAAGACGCGGTGCTAAATATTATTATATTATTTAAAATGGAAGAACTCATGAATCTATTTTTTAAATTGCCATTATAAATACTGTTTGACCGTAGGAACAAAAATTGGTAATTCATATATTATCATATGAACCGTCGGCTAGAGTAATTTAATATTTACATAATATTTGAAAATATTGTTTCAATCATTTCAGTCTCCTCTTTTTCATAATGTTAGCTACACCCCTGCTTTTGAGTAACTTAAGTTTATACATGTAATAAAGTGAAGGAAATAATTATAAAATAACATGTATGTAAACACATTATGTGATTTATACACCTATGATAAACTCATATTAAAAGATAGGACGGAGAATATTTTTTCTAAATGTTCATCAAATACAAAAAATTTATATCTCCACTGGGTTACTGGGATTGTATCATGCTATAGTAGATCTATTTATAAATAAAACAATTAACTAAAATCATGTTACATTCAATGCTACAGAAAATTATTTTGAGGGAGTTGTTCGTATGATTATCAATTAGCCACAAATCAAATAATACCTCATAAATACCCTTACACAGAACTGTAGCTCGTTAACTTTTGACATTTGAAGAAAAAAAGTTCCAAACATGCGATAAATGTAAAATAAACTAGTTCAAATATAATGTAGCATTTATAATAATGATGAAAATACATAACATTATATCTTATTTTATTACTTATATATATAAAATGATTATTAATATGCTAGATCAGAAACCCAAACACAGTTCAAGTATTAGAAGGCTAGCTTTTAGAAATATGTTTGAACCTTCATCTACGTAAATATTAAATCCTTACCGTATCTTAATTGCCTATATTTACATAGCTGGTGAAAAGTTAAAAAGGTGCCATCATGACAACCTGGTCTTCTCTTGATGAATATAATAGACACGCCAAGTCTAATCATACCAGCTCACTGCCACAGTTTTTACTCTTTAATAGATTAACCATTCATAAATACTTGACTTTAGTGAAGTAACTAAATTGTTATCAAAGTACCTGTGCTGTCCAATGACCAGTAGTGTTTCTGCTAGTGCTTATTGAGAACTTTATGGGAGCTAGACGAATGTTAGAACATTGTAGAGA
Organism: Timema monikensis; assembly: GCA_902151445.1. Lineage (NCBI taxonomy): Eukaryota > Metazoa > Arthropoda > Insecta > Phasmatodea > Timematidae > Timema > Timema monikensis. Next base: position 79,291 of record CABFVZ010001390.1, on the reverse strand, counting down.
TGACACAGAATAAACCATGATGACATGAACAAAATATGTAAGCGTAAATACCACTTGAAGAAACAAACGTCCTTTCATGATGACGGGCATTGATTATGGCACTTATAGGTGTTTTTTTTCTATTCATATAATAATTAGACCCGACCGCTGTAATATAAATAGCAAATAATACTTATAGTTTGCTTCATATATGGCCTTCAAGCATGACGAACTATATTTCCCTCTGCAGATAATCAACCTATTCATATTGATGAGCCTTACAAATCGGTTTAGATATATGCAAATGTTAATCCATACAAATCTTCATAACTACTAAGTGTGATGAACTATTATGCTAATACTACTTATTCTTCCTTTATTATATCTAGCGTTATAGCATTAAAATAATTTATAAACGCATAAAAGGTGACCTGGTGGTATAGGGCTAAGGTGTCAGACTTCTGTGCTGGCGGCCGGGGTTCAATCCTCGATCCCGGCACAGATTTATCTTATTACCAAACCCTTCCTTCTCCTCTGACAAGACATCTTGTGAATATGGGGAATGCCAGGCCTCCACCGTGGTTCGGATTCCAGGTTAAACTGTAGGTCCTTCATTTCATCTCACAATCACCCTACCATTACACATTAGCGTAAGTGCGTACAACCCGAACGGGTAGTAAGACGTTGCTAATAATAATAATAATAATATAAACGCATATATGTCCTTTCCTTATTGCCGAAGGATTATTTATGTTTAATATTCGTGTTATCACTGTATATTGAAAGGAACGAGGACAAACAATTAGTTATCACTTCGCACAACATATCATTTAGTAGGGTTGATTAGTTTATATATTTAGAAAGAATTTCAACTAATTGTAACAATATTCGATTTTAAAAAATAGTAAAAATTAGAGTCGTGAAATGTACGCTATTACTCGGTCAGTAAGCTGTTAACATCTCGACTGTTACAAAATAGATGTAATACTCAGAATATACAAAACAATAATTTCAATGGTGGAAGAACTAGGCGCAGATGGAAAGAGAACATTTGAAAGGACCTGAAGGAGATAGGGTGTAGTGAGGTGAACTGGATATAACTAACCCAGGATAGGGTGTAATGAGGTGGACTGGATATAACTAACCCAGGATAGGGTGTAATGAGGTGGACTGGATAGAACTAGCTCAGGATAGGGTGTAATGAGGTGGACTGGGTAGAACTAGCCCAGGATAGGAATAAGAGGCATACTATTGTCAATGTGACAATGAACTTTAGCGTTTCTAATGCCATATATATATATTTTTCCTGACTTTATGAGATGGAAATTATTATTATTATTATTATTATTATTATTATTATTATTATTATTATTATTATTATTATTATTAGTACCGCGTCTTACTACCCGTTCGGGTTATCCGCAATATGGAAATAAAATTCTATTTGGTCTGTCCATCCATATGTTTGAGCATAAGGATGCATATATGATTATAATATTTTAATTAATTCCCGAACCTTGAACAAACTTAATAAATACAGAGGCACGTACCACAAATTTTACTGTTTATAATACTCATTTTAGACAAAGGTTCCAATACATTAGTGGACAGTACAAAAACTTTACCAGGATGTCTCCCACAGACTTTGAGAATTTCCTGAATAATATTGGACCAAAAAAACTAATTATTTTTCGTTTGCAAACATCTTATGTTTGTTCTAATAATGTGGTGATTATACTTCCAGACATCTTCACTAAATTGGGTGATATATTAATATTTCTCAACACACTTCGAGAGTATAGTGGGGGATAGGTGGCCTAATTATATCTCTTGCTAGCAAAAAAAGTTTAAATTATTAATAAATATATTTGTGCTTTTCACTGGCTAGGTCTATAGTTCTCGTTTGTACTTCAAATAAAAACTTTTGACTTTACTTTATTTATAGATAATTATAGCTATGGCTAACATATAATTTTTTCCCTTAAGATTCTTTTTATAATATTTTTTATCCTTGCCTCCTTGGGGTCCCATAAAACACTATGTTTTTTTACAAGATTATATCAACTGAAATACAGATTCCTAGGACAGGTTCTCCATGCTTGCGAGCACGCAACAAACACGTCCCAACTAGACTGACGAATCCCTTTGTGTTCGTTGGAAAAAACCGACAGCCGGCAGACCACTGCGAATGGTTCGTGGCGTGCTCGTAGCGTGCTCGTAGCGTGCTCGTAGCTTACTCGTAGCGTACTCATAGCGTACTCATAGCGTACTCATAGCGTGCTCACAGGACCGTCCCAATTAGAGCAATATGTTAAATTATATGTTACGTTACAGGATCGGATCGCCTAATGTATACGAGGCTTAAGACGCTACTCTTCCAATATACTAGACTACCGATGACGAGGAGGTCGTAGTTCGATACCGATTGGGTGTACTGATGCTGGTTTTTTTTTTGTCTAAACACTTTCCCAATTTTTATCCACGCAAGTGCGAGTACACTTCCTCTAAATTCAGCCTTCCTCTAACCTCCTCCATTAGTGTATAACCCGATTAGTTAGTAAGATGTGATGGTAGAATAATATTAACACATTTACACAATGTTCTTGATGGTTTAGTATTATAATTTTACTCCATAATATAATAATAAAATATTAATATAGAATTAATTACATTTGTAATGGTTATTGTTAAAGTTTGAATTTTGATGATACCAACTATTATTTTTGGCTTATATTTTTACAATAATTTACTGAAACTATTAACCCTACATAAATGAATAAATATAAATTCGTCTTTTGATGTGTGGTAATGTATACATTTCTGTTAGGATTTCCTTAAGAAGGCTTAGTAATGAGTATGTAAAGTCTTGATACATATGAAAAAATGTGTATGAGATAATGAGAAATAAATAAAATATTTTACCGAGGGATTAGTCTTAGCCCTCGAGTAAATAAGTGGTATTAAGTTTATGGGATGAAGGCTGTACCTATTTATAGTATTTTGACGTAATATGACTATCGTATCTTTATTGTACTTCAGGTAGGTATACTTATAATACAAATATTGTTTTTCTTTTAAATTTTTTTAAAAAACTTAAAAATTATTAAGTTTTAATATAAATTAAACATTCATGTTCATAAATAACGGCATGGTATTAAAATGAATTCATATGTCATGCAATATTTCCCTGTATAACAAATTTAGCTTCCCACATTTAGTTTTATTTATTTTAAATACATTTTTTATATTTATTGGTTTTAATTAAAATATTAATTTTAAATACTAGCCAGATATAAAATAACACGGCAAATATTCTCCTATTTTAAGTATCAATAAGTTGCTTATATATATTTCTATTTAACTTTGTTTTTACATTTACCAATAACAACAAAACTATTTTTACTATTACTGAAATATTAAATATTCTTAACGGAGTTTATAAATATATTTAAAATGATTAATTAAAACATAAATACAATATAATTATACTAGTATATTACTTATTAAAATAAATTATACATAAAGTGTACATGCCTTTCTGTAAATTTCCAATGTGGAAAAAAGTTTGTTAAGACTTAATTAATATACTTAAAAAAATAATTGAAGTCAAAATTAGCTTGAGATAACATTAACAAATCATTTTTGACATAGTCAAGGCATACTTAGAACCAAAAGGATTATTATTACATTAAAATTTACCTTTATTTTGCTCCTTCGGTGTCTTATTCCACCACTAAAAGAACACCAAATTCAGATATAATTTTTAATATATTTTTGTCTCAAATTACTAATGGTTAATATATATTTGGTTTTAATATTTTTTATGTGAATTTTGACTCTTTAAACTAAACTTTTATTAATGAGATCAAATTCCTACCTAAGTGTAATTAAATTTATAAAACTAAGGTCCTACGTCATTTTATATTTCTTATAAAATTAAAATAATCATCCCTTATACTATAAATTTAATAAAGAAGATCTACATTTAGATCAAAAAATCAAAACTTTAACTTACTATTTCAAAATTTTTGGACAAATACATAACCAACCATAAAATTCCCCGGTGTGAGCTCGCAAGCGAGCGATACTGATCGAGTGGCCACCGCCATGAGTGATAATGGTGCTAACATTTGAGAATAGAAGGTGTCATGTTATCAGCACAACGAATCATCCACCCGTTATCTCAGTTTTCTAAACCGGAGCCACTACTTCTTTATTCAAGTAGCCTCTCATTCCAAACTCATTGCTTCACAGATAAATGTCAACCATCCAACATATATTTAAAAAACTATTTAAATTTTCTAAACATAATCGTCATATAATATAAATGTGTTCTTCCTGTGCTCCTACATTTCAGAACAAGACTCTAATCATTTTATATGTAAATACAAGTGCACTTCGCCATTGTAAATTTTTTATTATATACAACTTATAACAACAACGTTTCACCATTTTTTGACATAGTCATTAGACAAATTGTCCATCTCGTTGCCTTTGTGGTAAAGGGTTCACCTTAGTTCCCGATGTTCTTGGGTTCAAACCCAGCCGGGGTTAACAGATTTTTATTTAGTGATGAAAATCCTTAGTACAACTTTCTTCTGAGGGAAAGTAAAGCCGTCAGTCCCATGTCGATTGTGGAGGTAATAGAACCTTGGAAAGTATGAGAAAATACCTTTCCCGGCAAAATTGTTAAGTCCTTTAACGGTCGTTGATAGAAATCCTCGTGTGTTGATATATTCAGTCGGGTCAAATAAATAAACTAGCCAAATCAAGACATAAGTCGTAGCGTTTAACAAGCTTTTGCATTCCATCGTCATAGAATTTTGCCTCTTGCAATTTGAGCAACTTTTCAACGCTGTATCCAGTGCGATGCGAGCCATTTCTTCATGTGCGTGAACAAATGGTAATCATCCAGGCTCCAAACCCGGGCTGTTTGGAGGGTTATAAAACCATTTTCAATTGAATGTTTGGGGCCAGGTTAAAGTACGCACGGTATTTTGTAATTGGGTGAATATATGATCAATTTGTATTTAAACAATATACACTTACATTCGTCATTCGAAAATAACAGCTCAATTTTATTGTTAGTCCCGCTCAAAGTTGGCATTTAATATTATCTTTGCAACGGTGATATATTGCAATGGTATGATTCACCATATTGTCTAATTAACCCTCTATTTAACCCACTATTATCATTAGTATTAGGTGTTATGTCTTTTGACTTTTTTGTTGCCTTATACAGATAGAATACTCCAGCATATCCTATCAAAAGTTTCCTTTTTGTTTATATCCTGAAACTTTATCATCTTTCCTTGTTAGAGACTATCAATTAGTTACACTCGTTTTCACTTTACTTTCTATGACATCACTCGATAAGTCAAGTGACGTTCTTAACTACCATGATAACAAGAGTATTACTAACGTCTATTGTTTCAATGGCAAATATGTTAGTGCAGTAGAACATTTTAATTTGAAGTGCAAGGGGCATCTGAAAAAATTAGATATATCCAAAATTTGAATTAACCATTTATTATGAGTTTTTTTTTGTAGATGGAACACAATAAATCAATAATATTAAAATATGCTACATGTAAATACAAATATTTTATTGATATTATATAAAACAAACATACACAATATGTACTGTACATGCATGAAAAATTTAAATATAAAATGACATAAACATAGAAAAATCAACACATGAAAATTGCAGTATTAAAATAGTTTTAGCCCTTATATGACACTAGATAGCTGTTGCCCGTGGCTTTGCTCGCGTGGAAGTTGATTATATACAAATACGAAAATATACATATGTATTTACAGATTAATTTAAAATATTACGTTACGTTGATGACCATAACTTGACCTCAGATCAAAAATAATGCAAGTCCGATACAAACTTTCACCCCCTTTTTCATCCCTTATTAAATAAAATTTCCAAAATTCCTGAAACACGTATTTATTTGTTTTACGTCAATAACCGAAATACAAAATTTTGTTTATGTAACTTTCAAAATGACGGACTTTCATACATATTATCATACATATTATCATCCCCTATTTTGACCCCTTTGGGGTGGAATTTTCTAAAATCCTTTCTTAGTGGGTGCCTACATAACAAAATGAATATACAGTCCGAATTTCATGCTTGTAGCCTTGATAGTTTGCGCTCGGCGATGATGAATCAGTCAGTCAGTCAGTTAATCAGTCAGTCAGTCAGTCAGTCAGTCAGTCAGTCAGTCAGGACATGTTATTTTATAAGTATAGATTACGGTGTAGAAAAATTAGTGATCCTGGTTTGTTATAGTTTCTAATCTAAACGCTATAAACAAAATCTTCAAATTCATTGATTGCATTGAAAGTATTGTCTTTCACCTCTGGTAGGGATTCAGTGAATCTTCTCAGCTTTCCCATAATTGTTTGTGCTTTATTTCTTACCATGTTTAAATAACTAACTTTATTTGACATTATTGGCATATAGGGTGATTTAATGAAGATTGTTACTCGATAAAATTAACAATGTGCCACATAGCCTTTGAATTATCTAAATATTTCATTTTAAAATTAGAATTTAATGATATTTTTTCCATTGATTTATAAAGAAATTTCATAAGGAATCGTAGTGAGTTCTAATTATCCAATTTTTCGAATTAAGCACTGTCAAATTAGCCATACCCTACTCATTTTCGTATTAACGACTCCTTAGACCATATTTTCTCAACCCTGAACATACATGTTTGGTGACCTGGTGGTCTAGGGGTAAGGTGTTGAACTTCTGTGAAGGGGTCCGGGGTTCAATCCTCGGTCCCGGCACAGATCTATCTGATTACCAAACCCTTCCTTCACCTCTGACAAGACGTGTATTGATCACAGCTTGTGAATGTGTGGAATGCTAGGCCTCCACCGTGGTTCGGGTTCCACGTTAAGCTGTAGGTCCTACATTTCATCTCACTATCACCCTACCTTACCTACATATTAGTGTAAGTGCGCATAACCCGAACGGGTAGTAAGACGCGGTGCTGATAATAATAATAATAATAATAATAATAATAATAACAATAATAATAACGTAAATGGCGTGGGACTAAGAGAGGAAAGTTAGAATTTAAATATCTTGTATAAAACCTTCCCAAGCGAATAAGAGTCCTCATTTCTTCATCAACAGTGAATAAGTGCAATGCGAATAAAATTCCTTTGAACAATTTTAATCACCGCCTCGAGTAACCTCACTAATTATTATTATTATTATTATTATTATTATTATTATTATTAGCACCGCGTCTTACTACCCGTTCGGGTTATACGCACTTACGCTAATGTGTAATGGTAGGGTGGTTGTGAGATGAAATGGAGGACCTACAGTTTAACGTGGAATCCGAACCACGGTGGCGACCTGGCATTCCCCACATTCACAAGATGTCTTGTCAGAGGTGAAGGAAGGGTTTGGTAGTCAGATAAATCTTTGCCGGGACCGAGGATTGAACCCCCGCTACCAGCACAGAAGTCTGACACGGTATCCCTAGACCACCAGGTCACCTATCCTCACTAATGTTCTTTCACGTGTTCATATTAATAAAAGAAGCGATAGACATATACATGTACGGAGTATCATAATGTGCGCATTGAACGTGTCAGCTAATACCAATTTGCAATTATAATAAACGTTTACAAATAATTTGAAAATTTAAAAATGACACCTGGACACGGGAGTCGAACCCGGGACCTTTGGCTTAGTACTGAGGTATCCAGGAATAGTTCCATTCCGCCACCTTCGACTCGGTAGTTGGCTTATTGCTGTCACTTGAACAATTATTATAATTGTAAGGGATTGCATTATTTAAGAATCAAATAGCCAAAGCTATTATTTATGCTTTTAGTGAGGATTACTCCATCTAGATATCATATTCTGAAAATTGAAAAATTATAATAATTGTACAAATGGCAGCATTAAGCCAACAACCGAGTCGAAGGTGGCTGCGTGATCTTAATAAAATAACACATTTGTAGCCGACGATTTCCGCACGTCCATCATAGACTCTGCCTCAAAATATGAGTGAATAATGACCCTGGGCACGGGATTATTCGTGGATAGCTCAGAATTTAGAGCATTGGCTTACTAAGCCAAAGGTCCCGTGTTCGATTCCCGTATCCAGGTGTAATTATTCAATTTTCCGAATATGATATCTTGATGAAGAATTCCTCACTAAAAAGCATAAATAATAGTTTCAAATATTTGATACTATTAAAAAAAAAATACTCTAGTGAAATATTCTAATCTGGAATTATTCTATGATTTGTATTCTATTCGACGTCTTCCCCTTGCTTTGTTTCCAACTACAACTTCTTTACTTGCCTATGGTGACCTGGTGGTCTAGGGGTAAGGTGTCAGACTTCTATGCTGGCGGCCGAGGTTCAATACTCGGTCCCGGCACAGATTTATCTGATTTCCAAACCCTTCCTTCACCTCTAACAAGACATCTTGTGAATGTGGGGAATGCCAGGCCTCCACCGTGGTTCGGATTCCACGTTAAACTGTAGGTCCTTCATTTAATCTCACAATCACCCTACCACTACACATTAGCGTAAGTGCGTATAACCCGAACGGGTAATAAGACGTGGTGCTAATAATAATAATAATAATAATAATAATTTACTTGCCTAAGCTCTAAAAAATTTTAGGAAATGAAAACATATATTTATTGACATCAGCATTTAAGATATTTTACTGTAATATTTGTATTATTTCATAGAAATTGAATGAAAAGTAAAATATATCACATTATCTCACGTATGAATTAAAACTGTTTTAGTAACTTTTAAATCCGTCATAATTGCCATTACTGTTTGAATCAAATTAAGCGAATAGTTATTATCTAAGAGAATCTACCACAAAAATGTAAAGTGGAATTAATCTTGATTTAGCATACCATTATTTTTATCTCAAAGAAACAAATTGAAAATATTTTAAATATTATTAGATGTTATCAAATGAGCTTTTTGACTGTTTTCCTTTACGGCCCCCCAGACGGCACGCACATGCTAGTATCCTACTCTCCATATCATATCATAAGATACATTAGGGGTCTACCCACCTCAAATAATAAAAATCAGACATATTTTTCCGACCCTCCTCCTCTAACAAATAATCCCTTACATCGCTACCTAAATTAAAATACCCCACATATCTTTCTACCCTAGAATTTTATCCACCGCTACTTTTTCCCCTTTTCCACCCTAAAATTGTTGTTCCGTCTCCCTGAAACTCCCTTAGTTTTTTTAAAAAAAATATGTATCAAGCGTCACCAAAGTATAACGCACAAGCCACTCGTGGCTCAGTAAAAGGATAAAATGAGCCTTTTTTTTTACAATAAATCATATAATTTTGTAAACAATCTATTTTGTAAACACTAAATTTGTAATGTATTAGAAATATTAAAGATATCTCAATATAAATTGTATTATAAAACTTGTAAATATTAGTTAAACATTCAATTATACATTAATCATTAATTTTAGGTTTCATTTGTTTGGAAATAATAATGTAAATAGTGTGATTAATCTTAGACTTCATTTTACTTGCATTTTAAATACGAAAGAAAAAAATAATGAGTTCCATTTCTCAATAATTGAACTGATTTAAAAATAGAATATCAATAGGTTAAATGTATAGGAAATGCACCAGCATTTACAAAGAGATAAATACGAATAAATAATAATATGTTTGAATGCAAACATCCCATATTATATTTTCCAAAGAATTGCAAATTTCCTTTTTTTTGTGCTTAATTTGACTGTTCACTCAGGCTAGTATTATTTTACACTAGTGAAATAGGAATAAGAAAGATATAATTTAAATAAATGTGACCGCATTTGCGTTGAGGGAGCGTGAGGAACCATTTGCTAAAGTTTTCTTCATTACACTCAGCAGGATTCGAACCCCAACATCCAAATCACGAGAATACTAACCAGACGAGCTTGAAATTTAGTCCACGTGTACACTGACGATGGTATCAAGTAAATAGTTTTGTTTAATCTTTTGTAAGTATGCTATATACGATAAGTGCTCAACTTACACGGATTCGAGCTACGTGCGTTCATAGATACGCGGTTGCGTCACTTCCTCTTATGACTAACAAATCCATCTATCAAGTGACACTTTAACATAATAGATAGCTTTTCTAGTAAGTTGGAGCACAACTGATAGTGTCGTCGCTATTTTATTTATTTATTCCTTGGACGCAAATAATTTATTCAAAGTATTATTTTCAAACGCAGAAACTGTTTAGCTTTAATTATCCTTTGAAGCAAATATTTACGCCAAAATTATCTCTACCATTCTTCTTACGTGGTTTTTCATCTTAAGTTTACGCCATAAGGAAAAATTAAAACGAATAGTTTGAGTACTATACATTTTAAAGTAATTATACTTTATATAATTACAATTATCTTATTGAGTTAATATTTGACAATACAAATTAAGTATACAACATTCGATTGATATATGTATTTTTTTTAAAACTAATATATAATTTTACTTGATATTTTAAGTTAGAAACCTTCATTTCCACGATACTTTTAATTAATATGTTATTTAGTACATTTGGAAGGACTTTAATAACCAGTATATACTTTTTTATAACCCAACATATTATGTTGGTTACAAATCAGAATAAGTGTTGCTAATTAAATGTATCTTCTCTAAACTTACTCGCCAATACTTACGAAACTCGATAAAATAAGTTAAAATATTCTGGCTTCTATGAAAATGGTACAACTTTAATAAAAATCACATGAGAATGTTAAGGTGAGAGTACAGTGTAGATTAAAATCTAGCTAAACAGCGTTTAATCTAGCGAGAACTTCTCCAAACAATGTTTACACTGTAGCCGATTTTTCCTCTATAAAGTGTCTAGGTAGACTACTTTAGATCGACTCTACCTAGACTTCTCTATCTGATATGTACAGTAGACTCTCGGGCTAGAGTAATTAGGTAGAATGAACTGTATTCGTGATTTCCATCCATGAAATGTAAACTGTCATAGAACTCCCAATTACTTTTCCACACTACGTCATCTGCTCCATCACCACGTTTCTTTTTCTTCATTTTCCTTATTTATACCATTTCCTACTAACTTCTACCTCTTCCATTTCCAAAGATTCAACTATATTTTTCAGTGTCTTTGATTTTTTTGAATCCTTACCTCGATAACTCCGACATTCCATAATTCGGGATAGCTTTCAAAACATTCAATCAAAGTTACTGTTTTGGTTCCATCCCACACCACTTTAGTCTTCGCCATTTCACCCGAGAGCAGCTAGTCTATTTGTTCGATCTAGTGAGAGCTAGTGAGAGCTAGACACACTCACTGATGTGCTCTCGCGACTGTTTCCACCGTCACTCTACACACCCTAGATAAATCTAGCCTAGAGCTTAGACCTGCTCTCGCTAGGGTGCTCTCACGTCTGTTCACACACTGAGTCTTCACCGATACTTCTTTTAGACAGCTCCAGCTAGATTAACTCGAGCTGTAAACTCTACAGTGTACTCGTACCTTTTAGCAGTTTATCTCTGGAATGATGGGGATTTTGTACACCCCTGAGACATATATACTATCCTACCACGGTCATTACATGAACCATAAAATGTTTACCCTCACATCCCCTTTACTATTTCTTCCTTTAAAAAGTGAGTTTTATTCTACCCTCGAACACTCCTAGGGGAGGCATTCAAATTGTGCTCATTATATCAGCACGCTAGTAAGACTCCCTTCGAATTCCGAACAAGCCAAGATTACGTTAAAACTTGAATGTAAATATTAAGCGTACATATATAATAGTTCAAATGTTTCCAAATTATATATTACATATATACATATTAAAATCAAAAGTAAATACATTTAATAATGCTTTAAATTCTTCAGTGCAATACAATACTAAAACCTTCCACTTTTATTCGAATGGTCAACTAATCAAGTCTTCAATATAAACGTAAACAGGTTTGTCAGTTTGAAAATTTATTTATAACAATTAATTTACTATATTTATTCAGAGAGTTTTCTCATGCATTTTTTCTCATTTTTGTCAGGTATATTAATTTTTTTTTTCCAGCGAATAAACTAAACTATCAGAAACAAAATTTAAGATATGTCTGAGGCAAAGTAAATATTTTATATGTCGACGACACAACACATTGATGAATATCTCTAGTAAAGAAAAAAAAGTTTACATTTCTGCAGTTCTTATATTAAGATTATCTCGCTCAAATGTAGGCATTGATACAATAGACACTCAAATAAATAGTTTAAATTTTTGCAGTCCTGGTCTCTAAATTTTTCTCTCTTACGTGGCAGCACTGTTACAATGAACACCAAAAAATATATTTTAGATTTATCATTTTATATTGAGTACATTTATATATACAGGCTTAATGGAAAATGTAAGGGGACCCGAAAAAACTCTGTGCACCCTGATAGAATTCCTGTCAGAGGCCCTGCTAGTAACTTTTCTAGCTTTCTGATAAATACCTTTCTATGAAAATTGATCTGCATTCTTGTTGAAGACTACCATCCAGTAGTGTCACTAGAATGTAAAAATTAAAAAAAAAATTAAAGTACAAAAATCGTAAATAGATGAGTTGTGTAAAACCAGTGGATGTGTTCCAGGTGGAACTTTCCAATAATTTTTTCAAAAAAAAAAAAAAA
>CABFVZ010001390.1:51367-66506 GCA_902151445.1 Timema monikensis | reverse complement strand
TAGTAAAAAAAAAAAAAAAAAGAAAAAAAAAGGGTTGGGAGGGGGCAAAGTGAGGTACCGATGATTGATGACTGTTGGCGGTGATTGCTACGGACTCCAACCCCCCGTCCCCCCTCGAGTGAAAGAACCTCCAGGTCAGGCCCGAATATTTCTCCACATACACTCACTCCTATGCGAGTTTTGATATATGGTGTTCGTTCAACAGTTGAAATGTGGCATTTAGCTTGGGAATTTATCACCAACACACGGAAAGAGCCTTTAGCAGAGAAAATACAAATATAAAACAAAGCTCGTATGAGGACGGCTGGTCAGAACTTAAGCATTCATAGCCACGGTTTTGTTATGCTATAACTGTTATCAGTCCCTCATTTTTCTTTCTTTCCTTCCCCTCCGTTTTAACTTTTTCCTATATTTCTCTTCTTCTTCTTCCATTCTTTACGTACTAATTTGATTTCCTTCGTTTACAAGCTTTCTTTACTTTAAATATATTTCCATTGCGATATTCCCAAATAAAATATTTTATTTTGGTCAGTAAAGTGAAATAATTCACCATACTAACTTTTGGAGGCTTCTATAGTGTTTTATACAGTATAATTTTCACAGGAAGTAACTTTTAGGAAATACAAACATATCTTTTTGCGGTCAAAATTGATAAAATTTAATATTACTGTTATCTATATAATAATAAAAGGAAATGTTTGTGTGTTTGTGTGCAATGCCCAGTCAAATTTACGGCACGGAGAGATCTTAAATTTTTAATTAGCTGTTTAATTAGGCTATTTTTAACAAATTTTTGTAGAAAATATTGTTAATCTGGTTTATAATTATGTTTAAGAGATTTTCATGTTAAATCGGACACCATATAATTGTTATACCAAAGTGGTTCATGGGTAACGCCGTGCGGGATTACTAGTTTTATCATATATATTGATAATAACTACCAAAAAGACACCTCAATATCACATGACATGACGTATGAATACGTGAAAGTAGATCTTGTAGCTTTTCTAGCTTCCAGATAAAGATGCCCTTCCAGTGAGACTTGACTGTAAATGTAAATTCACTACTTTGTCGAAACTTTATTAATAGAGTTCACTGTTCTCCTTGGTTTACAATAATTATTGTGTGTTATTATGTGCTTTGTTTTTATGTTTTATTTTCGTATTCGCCAGATTTTCCTCAAGTTTAATAAATCATAATTTAATTGTAAAACAAACAAAAAAAAATTACGAAAAGTTCCTATGTGCTTGTAGCCCTTGCAGAAATATACTTAGTTTATTCAATATTTCAAAACAACCTTAATCTAATAAATAGCTTAATTAATAATTATAAAACATCCTTATCCTTCGCCTAAAGTTTAATGTGATTAGTAAGAGTAAACCAAACATAAATATTAATATTTGGTAGACCCTGCCTAGGATAAAACCATGATCTCATAGATCCGTGACTAACCATAAGATCAGTGATTCCAAACCAGGGTTCCGTGGGACACTGAGGTTCCATGAGTACGTGTCTTGGATTCCGTGAGAATTTGCGATAACTTGCTTCGTATTGGTTTGTCCATAATTTTTGGACAGTTTAAAAATATTATAAGAGAACTCATGTGGCTCCGACAAAAGATGAAGAGAAGAATTTTAAAAATAACATTAAAATTTAGAAAAAGAATATCCTTGAAATATTTGATTCAAAAGTGTGAGTTCATTTTTATGTATCGACCCTACTTTTGGCTTACAAGTAAATTTGATCATTTACCCCTCGTGAATCTAATATGTGTCAGCCAGGTAATGATCCCCCAATCTTTACGGAATATTTTAAAAGATCCTCTAAACAATAAAGGTTGATAATGCTTACATTAGACCACGAATTTTGGATTTTGTATTTTTAAACCATATAGTTTTGTGATACAAATTAATTCTTATCAATATTTTAATTCATACACTCCTTATGATTAATCTAAAGATGTTTTCAAAAATTACAAATAGTTTTTTATGTTAGCCTACAACTAATACAAGATAGCATATTCTTGGCCAGGATTGTTATGACATGTCATCTTTTATTTTGGTTCGTCACCTACAATGCACACAGCTACATAAGTTCATGATCCTCTTGTCGAATAAATGTGTATTTTATAGTGAACTTTTTGTTAAACTGAAATTTAAGGTCATATTGGAGTAATTTTAAGAAATTCATGTTGAATAAATATATTATTAAATATTGCCAATATTTTATAAATGCTCAAACATATTTTATTACCAACATACAGTCTCCTGTGTGAGAAGATAATGTAGGTCATTAACTTTGTATCCTCCTTGCTTGTGTGGTTAGAAAATACACATTCCTGGAAATACACTGCAATTAGGTTTGGGAGAGAGTAGTTATTCCTTCTGAAGAATATATTCATAAACCAATATTACTGTATATTGATCAGAATGCAAGAGTTTAGTGGTTAAAGGCTCTTAATTGCATTTTACATTTGTAAAGGGTGTGTTTGATTTAGAAGTGTGAATTTATTACGAGTTTTTGTTCATATATTTAGGTAATTTTTTTGAAAATGTTAATATATTTCTTAGCTTTTAGGTACATTTTTAGGCAATTATTTGATCATTTTAGGTAATCAAAACCCGTGTTCTAAAATGTTAGTAATCTATTAATAGTATATCAGCCCCTATATTCATTTTATTCCTAGCCATGCAAGTCCACGTGTGTGTTTATATTCTTCTCTTTCAATACCCCTTGAATAATAGAGAAACGTAATGACCGAGCCAGATAAACTCCGCATTACCTGGAATTATTAACATGTGTAGCTAGAGGCTTCCATCACACATTGGGAATTTGTAAATGTCAGGAAAGCTGGTATACCTTTATACTCATTTTTATTTAAAAAGGAAACCTGCACATATATAGATGCTAAAAAAAAGCTTTACTTTTTTATCGGCTGTTTGTACATAATAATATCATATTGGTTTTTCAATCACAGTATTGTCAATCAGTTTGATCCTAGATTAATAAAAATGTGGGTTGCAACAAAGTTAGCGAGGAACAAAAATCCCTGATCAATTTTACATAAATTTGATCAACTAATCAAGGAGATCAAGCATGAGTATGACACTATTAAAATAACTGTATTTGGAAACTCTGACTGTGAAATTATCTAAATGTGGATGTATAGGGCCTAAATAAGGTTGGTTATGATATATACACTTCATATCTCTGGTAGGCTAGGATGCCTGATACAGTAGAGCGTTGATAATTCGGATTTTCAAAAATACAGTATCTATACCAAATTTAAAAAAAAAGTATAATCGTGATACTAATTAAAACTCAATGTTGGGTAGAAATATTTTATATTTATCCAAACAAAGAACTCACACATTGTGGTGTGTGTTAACTATCACAAATTCTGAAGAAATATAATTAGGTAAAAGTCTAACAACAAAAAGGGTTTCCAATTTTTTTAAACAAGGGTTGAAATGCGATTTTTGGTGGCCATATATTTTTGGTTATTTTTATAAACCTAATTATATTGGATCTCCAATCAAGCCAATGATTACTGTTTGTGCAACTGGACCACCATGTTATTAACGCATACACATTTATTGTTAAAAATAGGTTGGTATTGATCACGTTAATTTAAAAACCAAACTAAACGTCATAAAATAAAAATAAAAAAGATGTATTATACCAACAAAAAATAATAGCTATTTTAGTTTTTGTTTTTTATTCAAAATCAAACAGAATGTTTATGATCCCAATTATTGAAGGTAAATATAGGACAAAATTGCCCCATAATGTCATGTTTTTCTTACTGTTAAGTAAAGTTTAAAGAAACTATAAATTATCATTACTTCTGATATTTTTTACGTGCTTAGCATTAATACAGGAACCATTTTAGGGTTTAATTTAAGTTTCTTCGACTCTTTAAGGCCCTGAATTAAACTTTTAACTATTTGGGACAAAGCTACTGGGTTTTGTGGTAGCTTTTTTCCATTATGTGTCATTCCACTTATTTAAAAGTAATACGTTCCTTGGGTTAATGTTATACCATGGAAACCCTTCCTTCACCTCTGACGAGACGTGTATTAATCACAACGTGTGAATGAGTGGAATGCCAGGCTTCCACCATGGTTCGGATCCCACGTTAAACTGTAGATCCTCCATTTCATCTCACAATCACCCTACCATTACACATTAGCTTAAGTGCGTATAACCCGAACGAGTAGTAAGACGTGGTAATAATAATAATAATAATAATAATAATAATAATTATTATTATTATTATAATTATAATAATAATATACCATGAAATGCGCTTGAATATTATTAATACGTAAGGTCTTTAATAAAATGGGGATTTTGAGTTTAGAAAAAATCCAAATAAATAGACATGTAAACTTTATAATAGTATGAACTACACCAGAGGACTATTAAACAAAACCATCGAGCTCTGAAAGAGAAAATTGTTTCCCCTTATAAACCATTTTTGAGGAACTCATTTAGCAGAAAACATCTTCCCATTCATGATGCACGGAGTGCTTTCTCTCAAACGTTTGAGTAGTATGTTTCTATTAAAAGGATTAACTCTACATTTGTTGAAACCAGCCTTTAAATTCTCTCCCGACATTTTCCTCTGTCTACTTCAATTTCCTTTAACAATACAAGAAATACATCCTTGGGAATTGTGGGAAATTTTGAATCCAACTTTAACTCATGCTACTTTGTTAGGATGCCATACCATAAGCGATTCGTGGGATAAAAAAAAAGGCCACAGGCAAAGGTTATGTAAGCTGTATTGTATTAAGTGAACAACTATACATGAGGTCATGTTATACACATAATTCCAAAACTCGTGTCATAATATGTGAGGATAAATTGTCTCTAATCAGTACCAGCGGTCCAGTCTATTTTTGACTGATTGTAAAAAAGAGCGATTCACCCAGTCCTCAAAATTATTGTGACAAACCACTCACCTTTAGAGCGGTTGTAACGTGCAGTTTTCGACCATTTTCAGTCCATAAATCATCACCTAGGCTCGTTTTGTCATAGCTACAAACTACATATGGAGGAACATCCTTCAAAATGACACTGAAACTGTCCATGTATGCATTAAGTTCACTTGTACCAACATTAACGTGCATTTTCTTAATATTAGCATTGATTCTGGCTGAGGGCTGAGGTTGTATTTTCAAAAATAGTTTTGTTCCTTCATAACCAGGGTGATTATTTGGGTTCACGATAAGCCCAGCACCTTTTTATAGAGATATTTTTATGCCCATTTGAAAATCATATTAACAACTGGAAGTTTGTAGTCTTAATAATTTGATTAGATGCTGCACTAATGCAGTTTCTTTTCCAGGTGAAAATAGTTTGTGAGAGACCCGCCTCGGTGGCGTAGTTAGCTAACGTGCTAGTCGTGTTGAGCTAAACTGCCGAGGACGGGGAGATCGAGGTTTTAATCTCGGTCGGGTGAACTGGGAGGGGTTTTTCATATATGGTTTTACACTCTCCCTCCACGCAAATGCGGGTTACCTTCCTTTAAATTCAACCTTACTAATTCCTAATCCATTAGCGTAATTAGTACTTAAAGCGTATAACCCGAACAGGTAGTAAGACGTGGTGCTAACGACAACATTAATAATAATATTTCATGTATGCTCGCGTAACAAACAGCTTTTATTATTTAATAGGACTACACTGTATAAAATAATAAAAAAGTCATTTTTTTTCTAAAAATAAATAAAATTACATTTGAAAACATATTATTAGCACTGTTTTGAAAGAAAGAGTAAAAAAATCAAAACATTAAGACTGGGCCAATGCTACCCCATATCGGTGAGCTAAAGATCCCAAAGGCATAAAACATTAAGCAAATAAGACAAGATGAATTGATTCAAATTTTTATATTAATTAAGCCCTTTACTGGTATTTAAGATTTAAAAAATGTGTTTACTGGAAATTAGAAACTTTCAGGTTGAAACTCTAAGATAAAAGTTGGAAGGATATGTTTTCACTTATCACAACAGTTGTTATTATTATTAGCACCGCGTCTTACTACCCGTTCGTGTTATACATACTTACGCTAATGTGTAATGGTAGGGTGATTGTGAGATGAAATGGAGGACCTACAGTTTAACGTGGAATCCGAACCATGGTGGAGGTCTGGCATTCCACACATTCACAAGTTGTGATTAATACACGTCTTGTCAGAGGTGAAGGAAGGGTTTGGTAATCAGATAAATCTGTGCCAGGACCAAGGATTGAACCCCGGACCCCAGCATAGAAGACTGACACCTTACCTCTAGACCGCCAGGTCACCCACAACAGTTGTTAACATTAGAGACGCTTTACGCCATGGTGTATGTATGAACTACAAATAACTGTTTGTCATGAATTACTAATACTCCTTCCTACAGCTTCACACCAGAATCAATTAGATCAGTCAATCCTCGGTCCCAGCACAGATTTATCTGATTGTCAAACCCTTCCTTCACCTCTGACAAGACGTGTATTAATCACAACTTGTGAATTCTCACAATCACCCTACCACTACACATTAGCGTAAGTGCGTATAACCCGAACGGGTAGTAAGACTCGGTGCTAATAATAATAATAATAATTATTATTATCATTATTATTAGATCAGACCCGTTCCAGTGTCGTAGCTAGATATCGCGCTAGTTTCATGTAGAGCTAGACCACCGAAGATAGGGAGATCGAGGTTCGAATCTCGGTCGGGTGAACTGGGGGTGGTTTCCCTAAATAGTTTTCCACTCTCCCTCCACGCGAATGCGGGTTAACTTCCTCTATATTCAACTTTCCCAATTCCTAACCCATTAGTGTAATTAGTACTTAAGCGTATAACCCGAACGGGCAGTAAAACGCGGTGATAAGTATTACTAATATTATTATTTGATTATTCTTTTTTTTTTTAATCTGTGATTATAACGCAAATGGTTGCTTTTGTGTCAACGAGTCAGTAAGTACAATAATTAATGGTAATAATTAACGTAGTCACATACATCTGAGGGCTAGCGGAATAAACATCAGAATCATTTAGTCTGCTTTGCCACTACCGGGGAGGTCAGGGTTTAAGCCAAACTGAGTAAACCGAGGGTTATTTTGCCAAAATGGTATCCCGTTTATGCTTAAAGATAGAGTGGATATTTCATCTAAAAATTAATGTTATCATACTCATCCCTACCTCACTAGCCTGGTTAAAATTCGTACTGCCCGGACGTGTAGTAACTATTAAGACGCTTTGAAAGAAAAAAAAAGTATAGTTCTTAGTAGGCTGAGGATTTTGAACACATAAATGTATTTTTTCCCCTTTGATGATATCGATATGCCAGCTTTTACAATAAATATTGTTTTATACATCTAACATACTTACTCTGTCTTTTGGTGCATATTATAGCATATTTCAGATGTTAGTGCATATTTTGACGAGTATGCATTTCAATGCATAAATACAGTAATTTATGACTACTTAAAATAACCTTTCCTTGGTTCAAAATTTTTATTTTATCCATTTAGACAAAGTCACACCATCAATGTTCCCGAGACCATAGCATACGTCCTACCCCTCTCTTCAAAATGCCCTACCCCTCTCTTCACAATATTCTATCCCTCCCTTCACAATGCCCTACCCCTCTCTTCACAATGCCCTACCCCTCTCTTCAAAATGCTCTACCCCTCTCTTCACAATAAACTATCCCTCCCTTCACAATGCCCTACCCCTCTCTTCATGATGTCCTACCCCTCTCTTCCCAAGGTCACGTTATTCATCGCACATCCACATAATGGTTGAGCATACAAACATCTGGAGCGAGTGTGTGTTTCCTATTTACCTTTTTTTGTGCGTGTTTATGGATAATTAATTTTTATATACATTAGTTTTTGTCTCTCTTTAAGAGAATAAATTAGTTTTTTTTTTACAAATATATAAATATTTTAAATTTCTAATTGTATTTATGTTAATCGTGTTGTAAATTACACCTTCAAATATGTAATAAAATAAAACGGTGAAAAGTGTATCGTTTGAACAGTGGATTAAAGTGAACCCTACGTTTACAACTGATGGAAAAATAATATTTTGCTGAGTTTGTTCAGAACAGGTAAGTTTAATATTGTTATTCTTGCTTCATAAATACTCTAAATGTATTTCCTCGTGGGGCGGCTGGGATTGACCTTTGTCAAGGTTACATTTCACGCAGACCTCATTACAATGTGAATAAATGCGTTGTTACCTGATAAATTAACGTGTTTTACAAAATTATGTGAATCTACCAACCAGTGATTACGCGAGTAAATACAGTACATTAAATTAATTGTAATAATTTGTTACTAGAATTTGCTGACATTTGACTCTTAGGCTTAAGTAGTAAGAGTTCGAATAACCGCAGAATATTCTAAGTAAAATGTTAAAAACAAAATCCAAGTTCAACACGGGCAGACAAATACTCATATCCATATTTTTCTGTTTTTCTTGCATATTGTATCTCTTAAGTTTTAAGTGCATAATTACATGAATATTTTACAAGTTTTTAGTGCATATAAATCCGCGACCAATTTAAAAGAACAAACTTAACACCTGCTTCATTATCCACGTGGTCTAACGCGCTGTTCTCGCATAAGACCAGTCTGCCTATGACGGGGAGATACTTTCTAAACTCTGTTGGGTATAAAGAGGGTGGTTTTTCAGAAATGTTTTTTTCACTCTCCCTCCACGCAAACGCGTGTACACTTCTTTTAATATAACATTCCTAATCCATAAAATTATTAGCATAATTAGTACATACCAGAATGGTTAGTATGACGTGGTGATAATTTTTTATTATTATTTAGAACTGCGTCTTACTACCCATTCGGGTTATACGTTTATGTACTAATTTCGCTAATAGCTTTAGGGATTATGGTTGAATTTACAGGACGTTAACCTACATTTGAATGGAAGGAGAGTGGAAAACCATTAAATAAAAACCACCCCCAGTTCATCCGACCGAGATTCGAACCTCAATCTCCCCGAACTCGGCAGTAAAAAAAAAAAAATTAACTGTGTATTTTGTCATCAATATATGCTTCAAGAAATGAAATCAGGTTGAATAGGAATCTTAGGGAGACCTGGCATTAATTATCTTAGTAATTATTTTCAAGAGCCCAATTCACATTATTTTGCTTAGCGCCACTTCTAACTTCACATCCGAGTTATATGATTATGCACTAATTACCCTAATGTGTTAAGGATAAGGAGGCTTAAATTTTGGGGAAGTTCAACTGAATTTGTGTAGAGGGAGACGGTAAAAACATTTAGGAATAAAGACCTTCAATACACCTGACCATGATTCAAACCACGATCTATTCATCATCATCATCATCATCATCAATCTAATATATTGCTAGAACGACGCTTTAGACCATGTGGACAACCGAAGTGGTTCCGAATTCACTTAATCTCCCGTAAGAGTAAATTAAAAATCGCACTCACAATTAATTTTACTCCAGGCTGCCTAAAAAAAAAAGACCCCCCCTGAGTCGACCTTGTTTATCTGTGTTTGTGTACGTGGTTAAGAGTAGAAGAGGCCGTCGGTTGAGTCGAATAAAGGGGTGAGGTGGTTGGCTCGGCTAATTAATCAGCCGGCAGTGAAGCCCTCCTAAGACATCCCTGAGGGCGGTTTGGGGCGTCTTCTAGCTGCGTGTCTCACGTGAATATCCTCCGCAGCGTTTGAACCTCAAACTGTAATCCCCCATACGACGCCACCAAGTTACTTCTCAAATCCACAACCAGAACAAGGTAGGCACACCTTCCTATCAGTGGGAGAGTCTTTGCCTCCGCCATGGTAATTAAGGTCTTATGAGTTTGAAATATTGTACAAACGATTGGAGAAGGGGAGGGAGGGGGAGACATATTTAATTACCTGTATGACAAACATAGATAAATAGTGGCATTGCCTGTTGGGTTTTGTCAGGGTAGGTAGAGCTACCTTCTAAAGGCAGCGAGAAAATCTACTAGATCTACTTTCACTTGGTGACCTGGTGGTCTAGAGGTAAGGTGTCAGACTTCTGTGCTGGCGGCCGGGGTTCAATCCTCGGTCTCGGCACAAATTTATCTGATTACCAAACCCTTCCTTCACCTCTGACAAGAAGTGTATTAATCACAACTTGTGAATGTGTGGAATGCCAGGCCACCGTAGTTCGGATTCCACGTTAGACTGTATATCCTCCATTTCATCTCACAATCACCCTACCATTATACATTAACGTAAGTGCGTTTAAACCGAACGGGTAGCAAGACGCGGTGCTAATAATAATAATTATTATAATAATACTTTCACTTATTCATTTGACTGTAGCTGTGAATTGTTCTGGTCTCTAGTAGAACATTCATTGATCAGGTATAAACAAACCTACATTCTAGCTTGAGGTATGTAGAGGGTTGTTAGTCAAATGAGGAGTGAATGGTGTAGAACATATCACAGGTACAGTTTTAGACAATTCTGCTTATCATAACACACTTCGCAGTGTCAGTGGAACCTTATTTGTGAAGGGTGGTAGGGGGAGGGAGGGGGGAGTAAATAAAGGACTTTAGGTAACTCCATTCCCTTCTTGTCTGAATATTGAATGTCCTTAAATGTTATTTTCATTAGTCTTTATCTTTAATTTTTTTAAATTAGATCATGTTATAAGTGACCTTACCTTATAGAATGTGTTTGAAGTGATCCCCCTTCGGAAATTTTTAAAATTTGTAAAACTCTAGACACTCCCTCTAGTAGTTCCTACCTGGAACATTTTTTAAAATGAAATAGCCTTAGAAGTTATTTGCAGTTTAATGTAATACTTTAATCCCAATTTCTAGAATATCAGAAGGTGTGACGTACATTTAAAGGGATGCCCAATTTATTCCCTAGTTTTGCTGTCCCTAATTTGGAGTAACCTTTCTCCCAATTTTAGAAAGTTACACTCTTTTAAAAGATATTTATAGTAGTACTTCCTCCGATTATTTTGAAATGTTAATGCTCCTAAAAGTTATTTAGAGTAACTAGGCCTTCTCCTGGATATTTTTGAAATTTGGTTGCCTTTTGAAACTATTTAAAATAGACTTCACCCAGATAATTTTTTGATTTAAATTTCCTGAAATCTAGTTAAAGAGATCTTCCAACATTTCTTAAAAAAAAGTTGTGTGCTTTTAGAATCTTTCAAAATCCGATCTAAAGATTTTGATTAAGGCAATACTCTCGTAGTAGACTAGACTGCCAATGAGAAGGAGATCGAGGTTTGAACCCCGGTGGGGTGTACTGAGGGTAGCTTTCAAATATGTGTTTTCCAGTCTCCCTCCTTGCAAATGATGGTACACTCCATATAAATACAGCCTTACCCACAACTAAAACCACTAGCGTAATTAGTAAATAAGCGTATAACCTGAACGGATAGTAAGACGTAATGCCCAAAAAATAAAAAGCTGTCTGCTTGCTTCTAGTTCTACTGTGCATGATGCGCTTTCAAATGCGCATTAATTTGAGGTGGGAGAGGGGGGTGAGGGGTTGAGATTTAATAATTAATTTAGTACCGCGTCTTACTACCCATTCGGGCTATACGCTTAAGTACTAATTACGTTAATGGATTAGGAATTGAGAAAGTTGAATTTAGAGGAAGTGAACCCACATTTTCGTGGAGGGAAAGTGGAAAAACATTAATGAAAATCCGCCTCCAGTTCACCCGACCGAGATTTGAACCTAGATCTACCCGTACTCAGCAGTCGAGCTCAAAACGACTAGCACGTTTGCTAACTACACCACCGAGGCGGATGGTTTTGAGTTTTAATTGGTTCTCCCGTGCCGAGGGCCTTAGGCAGATCGGATGAATTAGAAATGAGTTGAATAACAGTTCACACCGATGAGGAGGGAATCTTGTGTTTCACTTAAAGCTAGTAACGTGATCACGTTTCTGTGAGTACTCGTCAGTTGGCCCAAATTAATTTGGCTCAAAGTATGTGCCAATGACTTAAGAGTCAACTGAATTTCGGGCCAAGTGACTTTCGGGCCAAGTGACTTTCGGGCCAAGTGACTTTCGGGCTCAAGTGACTTTCGGGCCAAGTGACTTTCGGGCCAACTGACTTTCGGGCCAACTGACTTTCGGGCCAACTGACTTTCGGGCCAAATGATTGCTAGGCCAAATGATTGCTAGGCCAAATGACTCCTAGGTCAAAGATTTCTAGGCCAAAGACTTTTAGGGCAATTGTCTTTCGGTCTAAATTTAAAGGTCAACTTACTTTAGGCCACGTTTCTGTTCTGCAACTGCTTATGGGTAGACGTATGAATCCACATTAAGTACCGATGATCTGCATTTGCTTATATTTCAAACAAAATATAGCTCCTTTCAAGGGAATAAAATTCTGTTAAATTCTATTTGCTCTTATTTTGGGGGAAGGGGGGGGGATTATATATGATATTAATAACCTTATTGTCACAAACAGCGATATAATACACAACTGTTTATTTAGGAGGCAAGTGTTTTATCGTGGCATATGGCTACATGAAAATAAATCTAGCACGTTTCGTAGTTATCATAAAAAGTTAAAAGAAGAAAATAGTAGAGGAAGTAAACTTTGGTTCTCAACTCACCATTAAGTATTTTATTTTTGGTGCACCGCGTTTTACCACCTATCCTGACAGCCCGCATTTAGTTACGCTAATGGGGTAAGGATGATAAAGGGAAAATATAGAGAAAATGTATTCGCTTGTGTGTAAAATGAGATTGTAAGGTCATTTAGCAAAAAAAACAAAAAAAAATCTCACGTTACATTCGACCGAGATTCGAACTTAACATCCTCTTCGCAGACTAACCAGACTATGGAACTAGCCTAATATTTTTATTTTCGTACGAGTGGACATTTGGGCTACCTTTAAAAGAACATTAAACATATATATACCTTTTTACAGTCAACATTGATAACATTTTTATTAGATTATTAATGGGATTTTATAGAAATAAATACACTTTAATTCAGTCGGTAGCGTGTCTATCTACTAGCTTAAAGGTACTGGGTTTGATTTACAGCAGGGCCAGCACCGCGTCTTACTACCCGTTCGGGTTGTACGCACTTAGGCTAATATGTAAAGATAGGATTATTGTTAGATGAAATGGAGGACCTAAATTTTAACGTGAAATCCGAACCACGGTGGAGGCCTGGCATTCCCCCACATTCAAAAGTTGTGATTAATACACTTCTTGTCAGAGGTGAGGGAAGGGTTTGGTGATCAGATAAATCTGTGCTGGGACCGAGGATTGAGCCCCGGATCTTAGCACAGAAGTCCGATACCTTACCCCTAGACCACTAGGTCACCCACAGATAAAAGTCGTGTGATGATATAATCAATCGGTTCAGAAAGTACACGTTAAATACCATGAATAAATGAAAATATAGATATTGATAACATACTCGTATATCAAAAGTGACAGCATTAGATCACATGAACTGACGTCTTATTAAGTGAAAGTAGATACAATAGCTTTTCCTAGCTGTCAGACATGTATATTCGTTATAAAATTCTGGTATAGACAAGCTCATATTTAATCCACGAGTTCACCAATGTACAGTAGGAAAGAAATGGCCCAGACCAACGTAATAGAGAGCAGAAGTACCCAACACAAATATATGTTGGAAACCACAGGTATGAGCCTCGGCAATGGGGATTCATTACGTCAGAGTGGTGTAAACAACGACATGGCGAGTAAGGGTTTGTTGGGGTGGATGGGAGGACATAATAAAAGAAGGTAGTTTGAGAGGGAGAGGAAAGAAGAGGTAATGGCGGAAAGAAAGAGAATACTCTTATTTTTTGAGAGGTAGTTGTCGCTACCATATTGTATTGTCCCGGTAGCACGGTGTGCTTACTCGCTGGTAATGGTGGTATTTTATTTTCTATATATTTTTCTTCGCCATCTATGTAGTATTGTGGTTGGCCGCCAGGTGAAGGAAATGGTGGTCCGGTTTTCTTATTGCCCGTGGTGGATTCACACACACACACACATATATTTTTATACTAAAATACTTATCTATATTTTTATGAATATAATTCTTAGCCCCATATATATAATCCTGTATGTACATATATGTATATGCAGGAGGTTAGGAAGGATATTAATAATATATGCATGATAAAATGACATTGGAAATATGTATATTTTTTTTAAATTATTTTGGAAACATTGTACGTGTTTAGGAATAATAATAATATTTACAAAATAAAGTAATAAATATTTTCTCATATTTGATAGAATGTTTTAGGTAAGTGCGAAGCATCGAATCGGCCTCGAAACTTCTAAACAAATGTCAACTTCGACTTCACTTCGAAAAAAATTCCTGCATCGAAGCTTTGTCAATTAAAATATTGACAGATAAAATAGTTGATTTATGGGATTAATGGTAAATAATTTCCACTTATATATAGCAAAATTTATTTGGAAAAACTCATAAGTAATTGAATTGTAATTTGTAATATAACCTGATTTATTAGATTAAAATGAAATATTGATAACAAAAAGCACAATAAAACATTTTCTGAGTAATTTCAGCATATAAAGTTAAATAAATAACAATATAATATATTTTTCTAGTGTAAAAACACTAACAAAAAATATTCGAACTTCGATTAGGCTTTGATAATATTTCATATATTCTATTCGAGTCCGCTTAGAATTGAAAAAGTGGACTTCTCACGCCCTTAGAGTGTTTTACTTGTCTAAAATCAGCGCTAGTAAATTAATTTATGGTTCAAGTGGTCAAAGAAATATCAGAACGACTGGTAAATAAAATTAAGTATATATTATATTAATAATCAAATATCTTTAATTCCAATGACCAGATATAAAAAACTACTCATTTAAATATAAACATAAAAACTAAATTATATCTATACTAATATTATAAAGAGGAAAGATTAGATTTTTATTTTTTTTGTAATGGATAAACTCAAAAACTACTGGACCGATTTTAAAAATTCTTTCACCATAATAAAGCTACATTATCAGCGAGTAAAATAGGCTATATTTTATTCTGAAAATTTAATTTATTCCTCATAAAAATGTCAATAATATATTATATAATCATTGGAAAAAAAAAGTTGTTGAAGGGAAAGTGTGGTTGGTG
>CABFVZ010001390.1:22036-51290 GCA_902151445.1 Timema monikensis | reverse complement strand
AGAGGAATGAGATGAAGATAGGAGGGAGGATAAAAATAGGGAGGGGGCTATACAGTGATGGTAGGACTGTATTAAAAAAAAGTATTGTTTTTATATTGACACGATGGTTGATTTTAAGCTTTGTTTTACAGGATTCATTACAATATTTATTTTACGGCGAAGGGGGCTAGTATATGATATAAATTTACATTTTAGGTGAAGCCTAGACTTACACTTTTTCCGCCTGGGACTAACATACTCCTCTAAAGAAAAGTCCAAGGAATTCAAGTCCGGGGAGTGTGGAGCCCCTTCTACGTGGACTATTCGACCAATCCAATGGGGAAAGTGGTTGCCCAACCAACCCTGCACTACTGTTATGGGGTACCATCTTGCATTGAAACAGGCAGGCCGATCGCCAAGGGCATTCCAATTTCAACATCAGACAGTTGCTTTAACATCTGCAGAAATACTTTGCCAGTCACAGTTGCGTCGAAAACACAAGTGCTGATGAAATGGTCACACCAGACCATAATGTGCCTGGATTCATGTTGTTTGTTGGAAGAGTACCAATGTGGCTTCTCTTGTGACCATTAACCCAAGTTATGTTTATTCACTTCACCATTGACGTAGAAATTTGCTTAATCAGGGGGAAAAAATGTTTAATAGTAAATTCTCCTCCTTGTCCAGGAAATGTTGACACCATTTCCATCTTGCGGTCGGGGTCAACTTCTGTCATGTGGTGCGGGGTTTACATCTTATATAGGTGTGATTTACATCTTATATAGGTGTGATTTACATCTTATATAGGTGTGATTTACATCTTATATAGGTGTGATTTACATCTTATATAGGTGGGATCTACTTCTTATATAGGTGGGATTTGCATCTTATATAGGTGGGATTTACTTCTTATATAGGTGGGATTTACTTCTCATATAGGTGGGATTTACATCTTATATAGGTGGGATTTACATCTTATATAGGTGGGATTTACATCTTATATAGGTAGGATTCACTTCTTATATAGGTGGGATTTGCATCTTATATAGGTGGGATTTGCATCTTATATAGGTGGGATTTACATATTATATAAGTGGAATTTTCTCATATCACCTTTGAACTTGCCTTAATCATAATCCCTATAGATAGGGACTTTTTGGCCACCATGTAGTTTAGTATTCAACTCATAGTGATCTCAACAGTTATTATTATTATTAGCACCGCGTCTTACTACCCGTTCGGGTTATACGCACTTACGCTAATGTGTAATGGTAGGGTGATAGTGAGATGGAATGAAGGACCTACACTTTAACGTGGAATCCGAACCACGGTGGAGGTCTGGCCTCAACAGTTATTGAATATCTGCCATGGATATCATGGTATGTGATCAGGAGTTTTTATAGGGAGGCTTGCTGTCCCCCCTGATTCCGTTATGAACCTGGGTGTGCTGTGTAATATATATCTTTTGAAGCTCCCATGAGAGCCCTACGCCAGTTGGTGTGGGACGCACATGGTGTTATTTTTATCACCACAACCTGTTCAGTCTATACGCATATGTACTAATTAGCCTACGATAGTGAGGTAGGGATGAGTAAGTTTGAATCAAGAGGAAGTGTATTCACATTTGCATAGAGAGTTGAAAATTATTTTTGAAAAACACACTCGGTAGACCCAACCAGGATTCAAATCCTGATCTCCCTTTCACTAGTACTCTAGCCTAACACGAGAGTAACGCCTTAGACCATGTGGCCACCAAATCTGCCCATACTTATGTTATATATTATAGTTATTGTATTATATCAATTTATGTTTACTTTGTTGAATAAACGTTCTATATATCATCTCTTCATTTTAAAAGGGTATGTACAAATGCCACTATACACGTGACAAATATTTAAAAATACTGTTGATATTACTATGTTTAGAAAATTGAACTAAATGTATCTATGGAAACCAAATTTTATTTATTTTGGCCAAAAGAGAATTTTATTATTAAAACTTCAAAAATATTGATCGTATCACGAATTACCTGCTTTACTCTCGCGATAGACCTGGTTGCCGTTGATGAGGGAATAAGAGTTCCCACAACGATCGGATGTTCTGAGGGAATTTTTTCCTAAATTTCTTTAAGCTCTCATCACGCAACTGTGTGATCATTTCTACAAATTTATACCTTCATCATCTCTATTCTATTAATGTAAACATGTGAATGGGCTTGCAATATTAGTAGTAATCGGTTCACACAAAAACTAAAAAGTACTAATAAAATATAATACAATTCTAATAAAAGGCTTAAATACAGACCCTAAGTACGCACGTGGAAACAATTCTGATATTTGTTTATTCTATGTCATTAGGATCTTGAAAGCTCTTTGCTGAACTTACAAAAGTGTGCCGCCTATCTCAATCTTGAGCTAGTTCTATCCAGTCCACCTCATTACAGACTATCTTTCTCATGTCTATACTAAAGCCATCCTCCCATCTGTGTCTAGGTCTTCCCAATGGTCTCTTCCCAATAGGTTTACCAGTCCGTAACCTGAACAAGGTTCTAGAATCTCCCATTCGGGCTTCATGTCCTGCCCACCGTAATCTACGAGTCTTATGTTAATTATAGTGCGTGTAACTAATCGTTATGTATCTTCCTCCAACATCTAGTAGCCTAATATTTTTTGGACCAAATATATTCCTAAGCAGCTTATTTTTGAAAACCAATAATTTATTTTCGTCATATTATTTAAGATACCACTTTTCACACCCATGAATAACAACCGGTTAGATGGTTGGTTGCTTTGTATATTCAGAGTTGTACATTTCTTGAAAACAATTATGATGCAAAGAAGAAAACGTCTACAATGTTCTAAGTTTGGGAACTTTCCCAGTAGTTCATAAAGTCACAGGAAAGTGTATGATATTTTCCTTGACTGAGAGCAGCATGTTTTCAGATCATTAACCCCACGCAAGTTGGTAACACTGTTTCAAAAGATCCAATAACTTCATTCTATGGTCAAATTATCAGGGATATTAGATAAAATATTACACTAGAACCAGAAAAAGTATATAAGTAGGTTTCCTGTAGTTATTTATATTACAACAGTGAATTTTCTTCTAATTTTAAAATATTTATTATTAAATTTTGTTTTTTGCTAAGCATTGGTCGTCAACCTACGAATTGTGGACTGGATCAAGCCTGCTGACCCATTTTATCTGCCCCGCGAAATTTTTAACAAACAAACGAACAATTGTTTTCATAAAAATACTCTAATAAATAATTAATATAAGGTAAAAAAAATGTTAGTCAAAATATTTTTAAAAAGGCCACCACATTATTTTAGCCTCCGTACGGAACCAAAAAAAATATGGGTGACTCTTGGTGTTAAATATGGTAAAACCTTTGACTCGTCTCACTCCCCTTGTCTTTTATAGTAGAATACTCAGCATGCCAAACCCTTCCTTCACCTCTGACAAGATTTGTATTAATCACAACTTGTGAATGTGAGGAATGCCAGGCCTCCACCGTGGTTCGGATTCCACGTTAAACTGTAGATCCTTCATTTCATCTCACAATCACCCTACCATTACACATTAGCGTAAGTGCGTACAACCCAAATGGGTAGTAAGACGTGGTTCTAATAATAATAATAATACTCAGCACGCACCACAATGTGACGTCTGGTTCGAAATGTAATATAGGCCTAGGCTAAATTTTGTTTGGAAACACCTTTTTGAAAATTCAAACATATTTATTTGTGGCCAACATTGATAGCATTTTACTCTCTATGTTATTTGTACTTTTAAAAAAAAGTATTGGTAATATCTATCAAAAGTGACATGGATATTTGTATGATTTTTTTTTAAATATAGCTTTAGTAGCTGAATTCTACGGTCCTTCCTACCAAAATCAGCCTATATGAGCTACCTGTGGGTCGAGACGGACTCCTAATGGCAAATTTAGCTAATAAACACCTGTTTTAGTCGCCGAATAGTCTAAGGCGTCACACTCGTGTTAAATGGGGAGATTGGGGTTAGAATTTCTGTTAGGTTTANAGCAAGAAACTCGCTTCATCCGCTAAATTGTTTAAGGTGCCACTCTTGTGTAAAACTGGCCATCTGATGTTGAGGTTCGAATCTCGATCAGATCTAGTAAAGGTGGTTTTTCCTAAATGGTTTACAACTCTCCTTCCACGCGAATATTTATTTCCTCTTTCCTAACCAATTAGAACAGTTATCAAATAAGACGCGTTGATTGAAAAACCTCATAAACAGGGGACTTGGTTCGCATTCTAGAGGAATGGTTTTGATAACAGATGGATGCAGTGGGAATATTATTAAATTTAGGGATTTTTTCATCCTCTTTCTATACACCTTCTGGATAGTTTATTATTTATTAACTTGTTCCCTTTTATACCGTTAGACTGGGCTATTAATAGCCCTTATGTTAGCTCGCAAACCTCTTGTGTTTGCCAAATTTACAAAGATTCATAAACTGACTGATTAGTAAAATAGTGGACTGTACTCATTTCTAATATAAATATTTAATTATATAATGTTAATAGATATATATTTATACCGGTGGGCACGATGGTAAATGTTAATTCTGCTCTAATCTGATTTTCTGGTGACAATTAGATCGAGGTTAGAATCCTGTCCGAGTTTTCTGAGAGCGTTTTCCTAAATGTTTTCTCTATGCAAATATGGTTACATTTCCTTTCAATCCCAACTTAGCCTACTCATCGTTACTCTATTACATAACTATAATGTAACTATAATGCGTATAGCTTGGTTGGGTAGTAAAACATTGCGGGTGGAAAGATAATTATTTTTCTCTTTTGATCATTTTTTTAAAAACCTGACTTTAACATTGGCTTACACTACAGAAAATTAATAAATTAAACCGAGTAAGCAAAACTATTCTAAAATGAACAATTTAAAATCTTTTAAAAGGGTCCATTTTATAAATACGACTTAGACTTAAATATTTACTATTTATTTTATTAATAATGTTTGTTTACAAAACATGTACATTATTTATTTCAATATTTTCGAATGATTTATTTATTTTAAAAAACATTTAATTTTTGTTCTCACATTATTAAATTATATCTATCCTTTAAAAATATTTATCATTTAGCCTTAGGTAATATAACATTTCCCTTAGAAAGGGTCTCAAAAAGTACCATATCCTTTCTTTCTCAGCAATAAATCCTTTCCAACGTCTCCGACTGCCTTCAACACAAGATCTCAATTAATTTCTTTCCCCAAATGCCAACATTTTTTTTTTTCATATCCACTTCTTCCTCGGTATCCGTTTCCTGCAACACAGTGCTACTACTAGTTATTGGAGACACTAGAGAAAATAAAGAAAATACCAAGAGGGAGAAAGAAGAAAAAATAATATTTGAGGTAAAAATGGAAGGAATCAGAAAGGCTTGGCCTTAATTGCAGCTGTCAGCAACCAAGATAGCAAAATGATACTCTATTTTAAGGTTGGCCAACTTTCTGTAGTCTCGACAGTATTTAAGATTTCTTTCTCCTCGGAATTATTTGTTTGGATTTGTGAAAATGATTTCCATGTAGTAAAAGAAATCTTTGGAACTTATAATCTAATAATATTACCTCACCTTACTACCGGTTCAGGTTATACACATGAATGATAATTATTCTAATGGGGCAGAAATAAGCATTTTTGAGGTAATCTACCTTCATTATCAAGAAAGGAGAGTGGGAAACCATTTAGGAAAAAACATCCTCAGTAGACCCGACAGGGATTAAATACCCTGACTCCCCGTCTTCAGCAGGCCAGTCTAACACTATACACTTAGACAATTCGACCTCATAAGCGAGTATTAGAACGTATTGATCATGTATGAACAATATGTATTTGGAAATGATATAGTGATTAAAACACACACATCTATACATTTTATATATATGTGTGTAAGTGATCTTATTGATAAAATATTTAATATTTTTTTTAAGGATATATTTTTATTGAAAACACACACATATAAATGTGTTGTAATTATTATATCATTTCCAAATTAAATATAAATATATATGCTTATTTAACTGTATACTAACTAGTAATAAGTGTTGGCTATTAATTAATTATTTAAGCTAACTTATTGATAAATTGGTATGTGTGAAAAATGCCTTAGGAAAGTATATAACTATTAAAACACACACATGTATATATATTTACTATAAAGTTTGTATGTGTTTGTTTTAATGACTATGTACTTTCCAAAATCATTATTTTTAGTACATATTTGATCAATAAGTTGGATAATAGGAGATAATTAGTTAATATATAATATTTAAAATGAACTATCAATAATTCAAAAGTTTCCGTCAATAGTTTATCTGTAATTTCATTTGAGAATTTTAGCTTCAATTCCTAGCAGAGCCAAACATCCACTTATCATTATTCGATTATGGTTTATTTACTAAAGTGAGCTAATAACAGACACGAAAATGAGCACACAGATTTACGTATCATCCGCTTCTGTTGTTTACAGTGACGAGGTTAGGGTTCAAATCCATACCGGACATAATGAGTGGTTTTCCACTCTCCCTCTCTCTCCCTCACCCACGTAGATGCGGGTCAATTTATTTTAAATTATATTTTTATTATCCCCTAATCCATTAGTCTAAATATGTATAAAGACCAGAGGAATAATAATAAGCCACAGCACATTCATAGATCACACCATAATATCTCTTGAATTAGCTGAGCACGTGGTCCAAGAAATCAGTTTCTCTTTGTTTGATTTCTTGGTAATAGGGAGGTCGAGGTTTAAACCCTGGTAAACCATACTTTGTCCCCACCCCCCACATTAATTTCTTCCCACTCACCCTTCACATACTCAAATTCGGGTAAATTTCGTCTAAATTCTAATTAACCATTCTTATCTCATGTCTTAGGCATAGAAATAGGTGTCTTAGAATATGAATCAGCATTTATCTGTAAAAAATACTGGAAAAATATTGTGAAAATATTATACCCGTCAATATCATTATACCAATAAAATATAATGTTAATCTTGATTAATTTTATAGATCTGACTAGCAGTTCTAACAGTGGACTTCGAGCCCTCTATTTTATATTTTCTTCAGTCCTAGATCTATCATTTGATTTTAAGTTGAAATATCTCCCTTAATTTCTTCTTAGATTTGAATTTAATATTTGTCTTTGGTTGTCAAGTTATATAGCGAAAAGAGAAATAGGCTACTACATTCAAAAATATATTTTAATATATAATATACGTTCTACGTGTGGTTTTAACAATATATCACACATCAAATGGAAAAGTTGCACAGCTGAAAAATTAGTGATTTATAATTTACACCGCTGGAAGATGCATTTCACAACGTTGTAAAATGACACAATTAAATTTCTAATAATAATCTTTGTAGGGCAGTTGTGTCACTATTTTGTTTGACAGGTTTAACTTTTTGATTAATTGAAACAGTGCTACTTCTGAGTGCTGCAATTTTTGAGTTGTAACATATTTATATATAATGTGCAATAAGTCAATTTTTTTTTAAAAAAGTACTAGATATTAGATCAATAACTTAGAATGTTTAATTAAGGTCTTTTAAAATGATTTACTAAACAAAACACTTTTGAGTGAGTGGCCACAATATTTAAAAGGATAACCAGATTAAAAAAATATATTAAAACACCGTTCAGCCTAGACTCAAAGCAAGTTCCTGCCAAATTTCGCTAAAATTGGTTCACGCCTTTGAATGTTATCACCAAGCAAACATTGATACAGAGGGACGAAATGTCAAATGGTAGAGCTTATACAGGACCTAGCCACTATAATTATTATTAGCACCGCGTCTTACTACCCGTTCGGTTTATACGCACTTACGCTAATGTGTAATGGTAGGATGATTTTGAGATTAAATGAAGGACTTACAGTTTAACGTGTGATCCGAACCACGGTGGAGGGCTGGCATTTCCCACATTTACAAGATATCTTGTCAGAGGTGAAGGAATGGTTTGGAAATCAGATAAATCTGTGCCGGGACCGGAGATTGAACCCCGGCCGCCAGCACAGAAGTCTGACACCTTACCCCTAGACCACCAGGTCACCCTAACCACTATTGACCAATAATATTGGCTTCCAAAAATCAAAATAACTCATAAATGGCTTTGATAAAACAAAACATGATCCTAAACAAAGGTGCACTCTATCTACTGTGTATTTTTATAAGCAAGATAAACAATTATTTGGAAAGTTTATTTTTTTATTTTATTTTTTATTTTACAAAGGACAAAAGAAAAAGAAGAATTTAATGTTTCATGTGAAAATGTGAAAAAAAAGGAGAGATGACATTATAGGAAAATATAATAAAGAATAAAATGGGGTAAAAAATGAATTATTACAGAGAGCCGTTTGTTGAATATTCGTAGAAGAATGTTATAAATCAGTGAGAACTCATATAAAGGTTTTAAAGGTGAAACTTCCTTTTAGGAATGCGAAACTTTTTTTATCAAGCAAGTAAAAAAACAAATTTGTTTAGAAAATATTTTTAGACTATTGCATTAATTAGAACATATTAATTTTAGCAATTTATAAACAACAAGAAACATTCCACATTCGTTTATTACTAAACATTATTTGTGGGACGAAACTTTAACATAATGAGATGTTTTATTGTGTATTTAAGAGTTAGTTTGGTTTTGGTTCAATTTTATTATTGGGTGACCTGGTGGTCTAGGGTTAGGGTGTCAGACTTCTGTGCTGGCGGCCGGGGTTCAATCCTTGGTCCCGGCACAGATTTATCTGATTACCAAACCCTTCCTTCACCTCTGATAAGACATCTTGTGAATGTGGGGAGTGCCAGGCCTCCACCGTGGTTCGGATTCCACGTTAAACTGTAGGTCCTCCATTTCATCTCACAATCACCCTACCATTACACATTATCGTAAGTGCGTACAACCCGAACGGGTAGTAAGACGCGGTGCTGCTAATAATAATAATAATAATTTTATTATTAATTGATTTCATAATTATACTTGTGGTAAAGAAAACTGATGCGTGCACAATTTAATTTTTCAATAATTACGATGTTTAGAAGATGGCAATAATCATTAGGTTAATGATGTAGCCACATATAACATGTCCACCACAGGCTGCCTTAAATCACGGGTGAGCACGAGAATAGTCCTGCAGTAAAGGGTTCTGGGTTCAATTGCCGTGTCCAGATGTCATTTTCCAAATTCACGAGTCTTCAAGTTAATAATTTATTTATTTATCACCAATTATTACTACCTGTTCAGCTTACACCCCTTAGTACTGATCACGCTTGTTGGTTAGGAATTGGGAAGGTTGAATATATGAGAAGTGAACCCGCGTGGAGTAAGAGTGGAAAAATGATCTAGGAAAAACCACCTCCAGTTTACCCGAACGAGATTCGAACCTCGATATTCCCATCCTCAACAGTCTAGCTCAACATGAAACTAGCGCGTTAACTAACTACACCACTGAGGTGGGTCTCATGTTAATAAATCTATTAAAATAATTTCCTAACGTTTGTGTGTCTTTCCACACCCTCCAGAACCCCCAATTTTTTATATATATTTTTTATTAAATAAAAAACAAATAATTTATTTCACTCTCATTTAATCCATTCTTGCGAAATAACTGACAAAACGAAACTTTTATTTTTTACAAAGCCCAACCTTCCAAGTGCTTATCATTTGAAGGTTAGGTTTTGTTAGGTTGGTTAGTATTAAAATCAACCGGTCGTAGACAGACCAAAAATTCAAGACAAATATTATAATCCATCACTCTAACGGGCAAATTTAACAAGGATCCTACCAATTTCGGTGGGCAAATGGACTAGACCAGAAACTCGTATAGTTTAATGATGGTGGATTTTACTAAATGTTTGTCTAATCTTTCTTCAAGTAAATACGAGTACAATTGATCATCGCCATCTCATAGGTGTATTTTGATATTGGTTGCTTGGATGAGTACGTGGGGGGAGGAGGGGGGGTCATAAAAACAAATACCGAAACCTATTTTATGAGTAAATGTTCAATATTTAATAATACGGGAATATGTTTAGAAAAAAAAAAATCTAAATTGGACTCAAACTCTGGTCATATTTATTGAGGTACTTTGATAAGATGCGAGTGTACTCACTCGAATGAGTCAACTCTGTTTAAATGGATTCAAATCGGTGCTATGTTGACAACGTTATTGTACTCACGTGGTTTAAGTTTGAATAAAATTGATGGAAGTTGTTATAATAATGTATTTATTGCAGTTGTAAAAATACATTTTGCCAGGAAACGATCAGAAATTGAGATTTATAGACTTCATCTATAAATATTTCAAACTTCATTGATTTTATAAAGTTCTTATTTAAGAATAGATAGGCCCTAATTCTATAAATTGCTTTAATTACATAGTTAATTTAATAGCTACTTAGACTAAGACCGGAAATATTCATCCATCGAATTAGTTAAATTGAGATGGTATTATTATTATTATTATTATTATTATTAGCACCGCGTCTTACTACGCACGCTAATGTATAATGGTAGGGTGATTGTGAGATGAAATGGAAGATCTATAGTTTAACGTGGAATCCGAACCACGGTGGAGGCCTGACATTCCCCACATTCACAAGTTGGGATCAATACACGTTTTGTCAGAGGTGAATAAAGGGTTTGGTAATCAGGTAAATCTTTGCTGGGACTGAGGATTGAACCCCGGACCCCAACACAGAAGTACGACACCTTATCCCTAGACCACCAGGTCACCCGAAACGGTATTATTCACATTATTATTAGTAGTATAAATATTAGGATTCTTAATACAATTAATTAGGTGATTATTTCTCTTTTTAACAGCCGCCATTTTATTTTCACTGCTTCTAGGTACCCGGTAGGACATGCGTATACAGTAATTACGCTAGTAGAACAGGGATGAGGAAGGTATAATTTGAGAAGAAACGTACCCATATATGCGTGGCGAGAGTTTGGGAAACCAATCTGTGAAGTGAAAAACATCCCCAATACACACAAATATGATTTTAGCCCTGATCTTCCTGTCACCGGCAGTCTATTCTATTGCGAAATTGACGCCTTACTCCATGAGGCCACAGAGGCAGATAATGAGGGTTTTATCCATATTTAATTACCACTCGCAACTATAAAAGATAGAATACAATCAACCTACTTGAACTGTAAAAGCTCACTAGAAAAAAGAAACACTCGAGCAGATTTACATCTAGTATTTATTTACACAATAAACATTCAAATGGCGCGCGCGTAACTGTGTGGGTTTGACCAAGGCCACACTAGATATACAGGCCTCAAGGTTACTCCACCACTCCCAATGTTACGTCACTCGACGCACCCAACTTGAGCATCGAGCACTGACTAGTGATGGACATAATCGAATGATTTTAAGAATCGTGTAATCATTCGATTCTTTGAAAAATAATTGAAAGAATCATTCGAATGATTTTGAGAAGCAGTAAAGAGTCTGTAATAATCGGATGTTTACTACTTCTAAAAGTAGTTACTAGTTGCT
This sequence comes from Timema monikensis, assembly GCA_902151445.1. Taxonomy (NCBI): domain Eukaryota; kingdom Metazoa; phylum Arthropoda; class Insecta; order Phasmatodea; family Timematidae; genus Timema; species Timema monikensis. The sequence continues at coordinate 39,756 of CABFVZ010001390.1, read as the reverse complement.
CGTTTGGCTTTGTGCTAATATTCTCTTCACCCTGCTGTCGGATCTCCCAACACGCATTCCTTTGCGTTTGCATCTTATCAACATTTTTCTAATACTGTATTTAGTTCCTTGTGACAGTGTCAAAGACCAAAGTACAACCACAACAAAATACTATACAGTGAATGAGTGAACGCATTAGTCACACAAGTACCTCGCAATTAATATAAATACATTGGCGCCCGATTAATAGTAAAATACATTACATAGTTTATTATCTTTATTATCACATTTCATATGTTTTTTTTTAAAAAAGTAGTACAGAGAATTGCTGCTTTTACATAACTGAAATACTTTCCTGTAGTTACAAAATTCCATGTTGATTTAAGTTTCAAAAATTGTTTACAAGTTTTAACAGCTATTCACCTCTTCACGTGACTTAGTGAGAAGGATGCTATTGCTTTGGATGGCACAAAGCTTTAAAGTCAGGAACCACAGACGATAAATTAAGTCTCAAGTCACTTTAAGCATTTAGCCTGTTTCTGTTGTGGAAAATGAAACAAAATATTGGTGGGGGTGTAGAAAAAGTAACCGTTGTTTTCTGAAGAGATAATGGACAGAAACCTCATTAAGTTTATATACTAGAATCTTGTAAATGTGCTTCACAAAATTTCACAAACTGTTGATTAAAAATCTGCCATTACGGGAATATTTTGGTGGACCCCTTGAAATATTTGGGAACCACTAGGGTAAAGTTTCACTCACGTGTTAGGCTGTCCTGCTTATGTGGGGGGTATCGGGGTTCAAATCCCAGTTGGGTCTACTGAGTGTTTTTCCCAAATGGTTTCCAACTCTGCTTCCACTCTACTGCTGGTTCTATTACCTCTTAAATACTTCCTTCCTCATCCCTACCCCATTATAATAATTATCACATATGCGTATAGCCTTAACAGATAGTCATACGCGGTAATAATTGTTTTTAGACGAGCCATTAGAGCGCAACTGATCCATCCACCATCCACTATTCCAAGAAAACATCCTTTTATGGGCAAAGACTCTTCAGACAGTACAGATACTGACTATATTCTCCGTATTCGTAAAATGAGATTGACTCCATAGTAACAGATTTATCTGTCCACAGTCCCGAGCCATAAGATCCATAATCCATACATACATATCTGTTCAAGTTGGATCAACTTCAACTTTTTTAAAGACTGTCACTACTGATGGCTATTGAGGACCAATCACAAGTATGCAATTAAATGAACACCGATATGCGAATCGAAATGAAAGCATCTATAACAGTAAAGTAAATATTCACCATTTTATAAACGTGTATTATTTTCATCTACTTACCTTTAATAACGATTATTAGAAAACTTTAATTGATTAGGGTTATCGTTATCTTAACTGAAAATCCTAAACAAACAAAAAAGTGTCGTGAAATTGTTGACTGTGTTAATTAAATTTATTGAAATGGTTTTATTCCAATGATAATGATTGGACGAGGTTTACTCTGTAGCATGTCCTCTATATTAAGGACATCTACAAGCATGACAATAAAGCTACGAATGAAATAAAGGAATTTAAAGAAGAAAAAAAAACTAATCTATTTCTTTAAAAGGCAGATGGAGATTAAAACTAATCTATTTCTTTAGAAAAGTAGAAGAAAATAGTTTACGATGGGCAGGACGCAGTCTGATATTATCACTATGCTTTCACGAACCTTTCCGCAAGCATGGCAGCATGGTGGCTTGGTGGATGCCTGGGTCTTTGGACGCACGAGATGGAAAATAACTTCAGTATCGCCAATCGACGCCTCAATCCTAAGGCGCTGATTCCCTAGCGGTGCTTTTAGGAAACACTCTCTCCTCTACCACGACGCCTCAATCCTAAGGCGCTGATTCCCTAGTGGTGCTTTTAGGAAACACTCTCTCCTCTACCACCACCACCCCTTACCGTTCGTTGATCTCTCCGTTTGGTTCGTTCCCGAGTTAGACCAAAAGTATAAAACATACAACCCGTGTGCCACATAACTGATCTCTGTAAAATTTCGTCGAAGGAAGAACTTCTGAATTAATCTCCAGCGCCACTAATGCTGTTGGTCACAATGGATCAGGAGTCGGACTCCCCACCACGTCGCAGAAGAAGCCTCGCCAGATCCGATTTAAGTATCACCTTATATCTCCGACCTAGAATACTATATCCTTCCGAAATAGTTTGTTCTATTGTAAGAATGATTTATGTGTCCTTCAGACACTAGCTGAAGTTATGCCTTGTAATATTGTTTTTATGTGTCCTTCAGACACTAGATTAAGTTATGCTCTATAATTATGATTTTTATGTCTTTCTGACAATTTTGATTTTTAGTCTGAATGACTAATTATGTTGTATGTCCTTCAGACATGTTTTATTTAGCCAAAGAAACTAATTGGTTAATACCTATTGTCAGATAGTCTGGCTATATTTTTATTATGTCCATTTGATATAGCTTAAATTTGGGGACTTTAACCTCTGTATTAAAGAAGGACCAGGAGGTCAAGTTTTTCTAATTCGTGTATTCATTCAACTATTCTGAGTGCTTATGGCACAGTAAAGTTTCGTAACGCCCTAAACGGCATGTTCACATGTTCCATATTTGTATGGCTACAAGCAGTTTGTCTACGCCTTTTGTCGAGGACCTAGTGAGGTCAGTGTCACTACATTCTTTTTGGCACCTGTTCTGTGTTACTTTTTAGGGTGCGCAAAGTGCGGAACACGGCTAGTTTCATATAGTGGCCCGCACAGATAGTATTTCCTTTCACCCCTTGTTGGCGCCTCGTTTGGCTATTTATTTAATGTTACCTTGTACTAGCTTTGTTGCATACCGCAGGGTATGGGTAATTGTTTATATGTACTATTGAATGCTCCGGGAAAAGGCCGCTCATAGTACTAGATGGTGTTGACACCTGGCTGTTAGCCATCTTTATGTATATAATAGATCGTCCATTTACTGTTCATTATTTAGAGTATCTATGGGGCTCTTCTTTAATGTAATTCAAGCTTGACCCAAATTTAACCTAGTAGCTCTAAAACTATAGGATTTACGGTAGTGTTATTTATTAGTTTTTCTTTCACTATATTTTCTGTTTAGAACTTTCTGGCCATAGTCTGGCGCAAGTCCGGCTACCTTTGTGCTCTTTCTACTTAAATCCGCTTTTAGCCGTTACTATGCTGCTTTAGACACATTCTCCCGAGATACGACAAAGTCCTATATTTCCGGAGTTGTTAAATCCTACCATATGTTCAATCTAAAGGTGCTGTTTTCCTTTATGCTTTGAATTTATACTTGATACTCCGAACTGATATTTCTGTCACTATATACTGTATCCAATATTTAACTTTAAATCTTATTCTACTGTAAGCCTTTATCTCATCTTATCTATACTTATAAAATAACGTCCTGATTGATTGACTGACTGACTGACTGATTCATCATCGCCGAGCGCAAACTATCAAGGCTACAAGCATGAAATTCGGACTGTATATTCATTTTGTTATGTAGGCACCCACTAAGAAAGGATTTTAGAAAATTCCACCCCAAAGGGGTCAAAATAGGGGATGATAATATGTATGATAATATGTATGAAAGTCCGTCATTTTGAAAGTTACATAAACAAAATTTTGTATTTCGGTTATTGACGTAAAACAAATAAATACGTGTTTCAGGAATTTTGGAAATTTTATTTAATAAGGGATGAAAAAGGGGGTGAAAGTTTGTATCGGACTTGCATTATTTTTGATCTGAGGTCAAGTTATGGTCATCAACGTAACGTAATATTTTAAATTAATCTGTAAATACATATGTATATTTTCGTATTTGTATATAATCAACTTCCACGCGAGCAAAGCCGCGAGCAACAGCTATCTAGTATTGTTATAATAAATGTATTTCTGTTGCCTAAGTATTATTCCATGTTTCAGCAACATGATCCCTCTTATTTACTTGTCATGTATTTACCTTTTACTAGTAATCATGACATCCTCTATATATTAGAGTGAAGGGGGAGCAACAATTCAAGACACGCATCCGTGCGCGTCAACTCTCCCATTGGTTGGTATGGTGTCAAAAGAGAAAGAACATAGTGTGTGTGTGCACTAGATTAAAAATAATACGTACTTAAGAACTATAAAGATACGGAGCTTACGTCGTATGTATACGAGCCTATATTATTTTTATTATTTTTATTAGCACCACGTCTTACTACCCGTTCGGGTTGTACGCACTTAGGCTAATGTGTAATGGTAGGGTGATTGTGATATGAAATGAAGGACCTACAGTTTAACGTGGAATCCGAACCACGGTGGAGGCCTGGCATTTGGAGGCCTGGCATTCCCCACATTCACAAGATGTCTTGTCAGAGGTGAAGGAAGGGTTTGACAATCAGATAAATCTGTGCCGGGACCGGGGATACGAGTTTATAATAATTCATAAGACTGACCACAAAAGCTAACTGATGGGACTTTTAATTACTTTTATTTAGAAATATGTTGTGTAGCCTTATTAAGGTTAAATATTTATAGCCATAAATATTTTACGGTTCAAATAAAAAACATTTGAAATTTCCTTTTATTTTATTAAGCTCAATCAGGAGGAAAACTGTTTGCATTTTTTAGTTAGCCTAGCATGTCAACAGGTTAGAAAAATAAGGGTAGGAGAGAACTCAATAAATATAGCTACACTTATAGAGAAATTTAAACTATGAAAGATGCCCATAGTGCAAAAAATGTATGTTTAAATAATGGTTTTAATAAATCAAAAGTTAATTGATGTTTTAATAACTGTTTTAACTAAGGTCAATTCCTAACACTCGTATTGTTTCGATATCGGCGAGAACATTGGAACAGGGGGGAATGAGTGGTTGTGATAGAGGCTGAATACTGTTGTTGGGGGCTGGACCTGCCTTGGTGGTGTAGTTGGCTAACGCGTTAGATTCGTGTTGAGCTAGACTGTCGAGGATGGAGAGATCGAAGTTCGAATCTTGGTCGGGTGAACTAGGGGTGGTTTTTCCTAAATGGCTCTCTACTTCACCTCCATGCAAATGCGGGTCCGCTTTATCTAAATACAAACTTCCCGATTCCTAATTAATTAGCGTAATTAGTACTTACGCGTATAACCCAAACGGTTAGTAAGACGTGGTGCTAAATAAAAAAATAAAAACATACTTTTGGGAAGAATTACTCTGGTTTATGCCAGTTGAATAATTTTATATGAAAAATCAGTATTTAAAAAACTTGGTTAGGTTTGTATTCTTTTCTTAGTTTATTTAAGCAAAACACTTGTCACAAATCGTAAAGATTTTCCCGTTGTGAAAACTAGCTCAACCATTAGAGAATTGTGCTTCCTTTCTTTTTATTCTCATAGGTTTTTTTTCGTTCCTCCTCTTCCTATTGAAAGAAGGGAAGTCATTACTTTTTGACAACTGTGAAGGTGGTAATGGAAAATTGAAAACGCGAGGAAGCTAGAATGAAGAGTTTCGCGTAAGGGATGAGAGGGAGGGAGAGGGGTTTTTGGAGAAGTTTACTGGGGTGAAGAAAATGGTGGAATAGGAGGGAGTTATAAAACAATATGTCCTCTACTCCTCCCCTCATCCAACATGTCAACGATTTTATGTTGCATTTGAAAAAATAAAGAAAGACTAATAATTCTTCTCTGATCTTGTGAATTATATTATTTTACTTCCATTTTATTATTATTAGCACCGCGTCTTACTACCCGTTCGGGTTATACGCACTTACGCTAATGTGTAATGGTAGGGTGATTGTGAGATGAAATGAAGGACCTACAGTTTAACGTGGAATCCGAACCACGGTGGAGGCCTGGCATTCCCCACATTCACAAGATGTCTTGTCAGAGGTGAAGGAAGGGTTTGGTAATCAGATAAATCTTTGCCGGGACCGAGGATTGAACCCCGGCCGCCAGCATAGAAGTCAGACACCTTACCCCTAGACCACCAGGTCACCTACTTCCATTTTAAGAACGTTATAGGATATAATCGAGTTGAGTGGAATAAATATCGTGTTAATTACCGTCACTTATACATTTATATCTTAAATACGCATATTGATGGGTACTTAAACTAATATGTCAGTATCGTTTAACCTGGTTTGCCGAAGGTGGGGAGTTAGTGGTTCAAATCCTGATAGAATGTACTGAAGTAATTTTTGTAAAATAGTAACCTAATGATCAGATCTTTGGTTCTTAATCTTTTTTTGGGTCAATTACCCCTTTGAGAATCTGACAAGGCCATGGGCCCTCACCCCTTGAAAGAAATGAACTTAAATACACTCACAAAACCTTGCATACAATTTACCTAGCTTCAGTGGAAACTTACATTAAATGAAAACACAAACTTTATAGCGAATTATGTCTATGTATTTTCATTTTAAGGTAAAGATTAGTGGTCATTTTCTGGAAAAAAAAAATGTGAAATATATCCACATTGTATAGTTTCATAGTGAACTTTAATTCTGTCCAAAAATAAAAGTCAAAGTTAAGAGTGCTGAAGGTAGAATTTTGTAATTTTTTATCAAATGCAAACTAGTCTCTACCTTGATTTTGGTAAGAAGAACAGTTTATAAAATTCAAACATATTAATGTGAGGTGATAACATTTTAGTACATTATTTGCACTATTTTATAGGTATTAATAATATATATCAAAGTGACAGCTGCAGATCACATTACTTGATGTATGAATTTATTAAAATTGTTGTATGATTTTTAGTTGCTAACAGATAATTCTTTTTATCAACTCCTCTTACAACCCATTCGGGTTGTACGGCTATGTACTAACTACACTAAGGTGTTAGGGACTATTTAGGCTTAATTTATAGAAAATTCACCCACATTTGCGTGTTAAGAGAATGGAAAAAATCTAGGAAAATAATTTGAAGCATTTAGAAAATGTATTTATTAATATATTTAGCACCGCGTCTTACTACCTGTTCGGGTTGTACGCTTTAAGTACTAATTACGCTAATGGATTAGGAATTGGAAAGATTGAATTAGAGGAAGTGAACCCGCATTCGCGTGGAGGGGAGTGGAAAACCATTTAGGAAAAACCACCCCCAGTTCACCCGACCGAGATTCGAACCTCGATCGCCCCGTCCTCAGCAGACAAGCTCAACACGACAAGCGCGTTAGCCAACTAAGCCACCGAGGCAGGCCCTAGAAAATGTAGGAGTAATTGACTGTGTGATTAATAATATGTAAAAAGCAAACATGCTATAGACCTGGAAAGAGGACAAGTTGGTCAGAGCTGTTTTTAAAGCCTTATGTGGCTTGTAAAGATTATAAGCTAGGGCTAATTTACAAGCTTTTTGAATGTACTACTCGTATATTGCTGAAAAATACACATGAGAAGAACTATTTAGAAAATTATGATTCGAAATCTTACTGTTTTATTTTGTATTCGTGTCTCTAATAAAATAGGAATGGGCAAATTCCATAAAATCGTAAATCAAAGAGTTATTTCCTTGAGATTCAAATTGTCTCTCAATATTGATTTGTAGAAGTATTTGGAAGTCATTGAATAGACTACCCTTTTGTGAAAATGTCAATACAATATTATGTAATCTTTTGTGAGTTTTTTCACACAATATGGAAGGGCAAAATAAAATATGCTTTGGTATATTTCCCCACCAAAGATTTTTATTTTATTTTTACGATACAAATAAATCATTTTATAAAATATGTATTAGCAAGTTGAAAAACAAGCTTCAGTTTAAAAAACTTCATTAATAAATATTCGACTCTTAACTTAACCATGATTGAAAATTAACCTTGAGCACGGGAATGATTGTGTATAGCTCAGTAGTAGATCATTTACGCGCTAAACCAAGGGTCCGACTTAAATTCTCGTGTCCAGTTTTTTTCAATTTACAAATATAGTATCGGATGCGGCTTGATCGGCACTAAAGATCATTTCGATCTACCAAGCTTCGTTGTTACTCATGTACAATTAAATGTACAAGCGTATGATCTGCTCCAATAGCCGATTGGTCGAAGTCGTTACTCTCGTGTTAGATTAGCTTGCTAATGACGGGTAAATAGGGTTTAAATCCCGGTCGGGCGTGATGAGGGTGGTTTTAACTAAATGGTATCCAGTAGAGGAAAAAGGACATAGTGCGCTCAGCCATCGGCCTGTCATGACCTGTCAGGAATGGATACAAGATGGACACCATCCAAGATGGGGGATCTCAACCTCCTTCACCTTACAGCCAAAGAACGTCCACTCTAGCGCAATGACGCTCCCACACCCAACAACTCAAGCTCATGAAGGTAAATCCCCCCTCATCCACGACACCTCAGTTCTCTTTGCTTGTTAATTTATGTAATTTATGCGTTTTTTTCCTTTTGTTTTCCAATCACACCAGTTTTTGCGGTGGAGAGCGCCACTATCCATACAACCATTGAATTGTGTTGATGATCTCATCTCCTTGTCAAGCTATGCAAATCGGATCGCATGGGTGGGAATTAGGCGTTGCATTATTAATATTATTATTATTATTTAGCACCGCGTCTTACTACCCAGACGGGTTATACGCTTAAGTACTAATTACGCTAATGGACTAGGAATTGGGAAGGTTGAATTAAAGGAAGTGAACCCGCATTTGCGTGGAGGGAGAGTGGAAAACCATTTTAGGAAAAACCACCCCCAGTTCACCCGACCGAGATTCGAACCTCGATCTCCCCGTCCTCAGCACTCGGGCTCAACACGACAAGCGCGTTAGCCAACTACGTTACCGAGGCGGGTAATTAGGCGTTGCAATGCACAAATGTATGAAAAGTACAAAATGTATGTGCAATATCTTCAATTTTCTTGTTTTTAATTGATACAAAAAGTAAATAAAAACTTTAAATTTCCAGATTCTATATGCACGTATTCCTGCACCAGGCTTACTTATTTTAAAATTTCATCCCTCTGCGTGCGTTAGATATCGCTCAGTGTTCATAATTGACATCCTCATTTTATTAATATATATTGCTACTAGTCAATAGATGTCAACTCATAAAAATGTGATTGTGTTTTGAACTATGCTAACCAGAGACTTAAGAAGCATGAATAGCGTCAGTAGCCCACACATTAACTGACATGTCAAAGTTTGGTACTCGAGTGACAGGCTATTCTCTGTCGTACACGACACACGGGACCCCTTAAGCCACATCCGTACTGTTCGCTGGATTTTAGGAAATAGATTTTCTATCTTAAGACCACACCCATAACAAAATTTAAGGGTGTCAGCTTCCCCCTTAATTATTATGTCCTCTTGAGTGACCAATTAGAGAGGAGCAGATCTTTCAAGTTGGGATCAATGGCGACTCTCCATTCTAATTGGGGGGGTTTGATCAGCATTTAACTAGATTCAATATGACATGTGCACTCGGTAATTAATTACTTGGCCCTTTGACAATCTAGTTCATGATGACTTCATCAATTACCACACTACACAACCTACAGTAGTTGGGTAACTGCAACTACTAATATACATAAGTATGTGTATTACATATACTGATATTTAAGTATATTTATATACTTATATATATTCTTGTATATAAATATATTTATATACTTATATATACACACTTGTATACAACAATATATACTTATAAATAATAATATATTTACTTATGTATATATACTATATATTATTATTATTATTATTAGCACCGCGTCTTACTACCCGTTCGGGTTATACGCACTTACGCTAATGTGTAATGGTAGGGTGATTGTGAGATGAAATGGAGGACCTATAGTTTAACGTGGAATCCGAACCACGGTGGAGACCTGGCATTCCTCACATTCACAAGGTGTCTTGTCAGTATACTATATAGCTTTATATATAAGTATATAGGCTTATACTAGTAATAGTTTATGTAAGTATATATACTTATACATACATGCACTTGTATACTTAAATATACTTATATAGACCATACTATATATATTGTAACGTGGGGGCGCACGTGGCCTGGGAGGGTCACAGGCCGTTCACACGTGAAAGTGCGAACCACGAGTTCTTTTAGAGATATTGGGGTAGGTTGCCGACCAAACACGAATAAAAATGCCCATGGAATATTCAAGGGTTGTGATTATTAAAATTACTACTTACATACACACTCTAATTAACTGTATATCTAAATTAACTATAACTAAACAAGTAATCAAGTAAAATAAAAATAACCTTAAACAAGTCTGTAACTTAATTAAACTAATAGAGCACAAAGATATAAGTAAATTAACAACTCTAAAACACCTAGTAACTATTCAAATATTTAAATACAGTCACAAACAAGTTCATTAACACAGTAACAATAAATGTCTACATCACCCGTGTACTTAGTCCAACACTTGTCCCGCACACGATACACTGCGATGACCCGCGATACACAAACACCGATCCACACACTGGACACGCCGGTCCACACACACTGGACACGCCGGTCCACACACTCCGGACACGCAGGTCCACACACTCCGGACACGCAGGTACACACACTCCGGACACGCAGGTACACACACTCCGGACACGCAGGTCCACACACTCCGGACACGCAGGTACACACACTGGACACGCAGGTACACACACTGGACACGCAGGTCCACACACTGGACACGCAGGTCCACACACACTGGACACGCAGGTACACACACACTGGACACGCCGGTCCACTCCCAGTCCCACTGGTTGAGAGCCAAGAACTGAACTCACTCTGCACGGCTATCGCTGAGCTTGTTTATATAGGGGTGGTGACAGCTAAGGGTCTGGAATCCTCCATTTCTAAAGTTAAGAGTCCAGAATAAAAAGAATCCCGACCCTTCCAGATGTGTCTCCGTCCTCCCCCCGCACCTCCTTGGCCCCTCTAATCCCCCAGCCAAGTGAGGTCACTACCTACCTGCTAGACAAGGAGGGAGACAGAGAGAACAAGGAGCGCAGCTAGGGTAAACAATGAGAGCACGCTGGTCCCACTGTTAAGCACTAATCTTGTTACAATATTTATATATACACGTATGCTTTTATACTTATATATACTTGTGTATATGTGTTCATATTAGTGTAAAAAAATGTGTATAGCGCAGATGGGTAGTAAAACGGTATTCGAAAAATATATTGGCTTTATTTAGACTAACGAAAAAAAGAGTGAATAAATTAAGATTCATAGATAATGTACCCGCATCTATATGGAAATAGAGAAACCATTTAGGAACAAACTTTCTTGGAGGAGGTTAGAACCCCGGCCTCATTGTCAATGGCAAACCTGAAACCAGACTGTATGAACTTTAAGTATAGTCCAATGCATGGGTTTCTCAGTATTTGAATAAATACCAATTTCCTCCTTAAAAAAAAAAAGCTTGTAACCGGCTAAAATGAATTTATCATAGTAACAGCTTTATTTAAAACCGTGTAACTCGGTATACGACTTGTTGCAGACTTCTTTTGTCATCTTGTCGCAAAAGTATTCTAGTTATTGTCCCAACCATTGCGTGACCTTAGTAAAGTAGAAAAGGGGGAGGAAGCTGATGTCCTTGGCTTGAATCCTGGGTTCCGCTCTACCCCTTATCTCCCTCTCCCTCCCTCACACACACCCCTTTCAAGCCTTTAACGCTCTAAGCCCCGGAGACAATGTCGACCCGGTAATCTTTACGATTCTCCAGGCCATAAACAGTGTCGTCAGAGTCTGCAGTGTTGCTGTTATGTCTGCAAATTTCAGACCAGGCGCAGGATGTTCACTCCTATGTATATATATATATACATACACCTTTTTTATATGTTGGCAAGGATTTAAAAAAAAATGTTAAAGAACTAGAGGAAGTAAAAGAATATTCTTTCCCCTTTAGTAGGGTAAAATAAAAATATATAAAAGAGAAAAAGAAAAGAGTGCGACAATTTTCATTTCCGAGCTTCTACTGAATGTTTTAAGAGACAAAGTGAAGGTGTTAAAGTAGTGTGTTTTTCTGTTTGATATCTAGAAATTTGCTTTATTTTTTTACTACTAAATTTAAGATATGTATACACTACGACACAATTTTTCAAATATTTGTAACACATTAAGTATTTGTTGTGTCAAAGTGATTTATTTATCTTTTATTTTTATATATTACTTCACGTTGTAGAAGAAAAATAAGTTATTGAACATGTTTTTTTTAACTAGTTTACTCGAACAGCATTCTATTATAGCAAATCTCTGTTACTTATAATATTTATAACATACAGAAAAAATATATAAAAATTGTTACCCTTATCTTACTATCCACCCAAGTTATTTGACTATTTGGAATAAGGAGAGAGTTGTGATTTTAAAGAAAATATACCAACATTTGCGTAAAGAAAGAGTGTAAAACAATCCAGTAAAATACTATCTTGTATACACCCAGCTAGGATTCGAGTCCCAAACCTTTCCGGCCACCATTAAATTAAACCCAGACGAGATTGACACCTGAGCTTGCGTGCCCATCCATGCGGGTGATAGCAAAAAAAGAGTTTCTCAAAAATGTTTCAATTGATTTACCTTCCCCTTTGATTGGATTAGAAACATCAGGGGGAGTTTTGCATGGGAGGGTTGATTATATAGTTTGAGAGTTGCTGATTACCTTCTAATCTATTTTGAAACCATACCATGCAGATAATTACATCATTAGATTGTAATACTAATAAAACATTTTAATTGGAAACCCGTGTCCTTATAATAGGTGTAGTCGATTTTTGGTAAAACAAATTTATATAAAGTAAAAACTCTCTTTTATTTGGTCAACATTGATAATATTTTATAATAATAATAATAATAATAATCTTTATGCATAAATGTACGAAAAATGCATAAGTAATTTTTATAGCTAAAAAAGTATTTCCTTCCTATTTAAACTGAGCCCGCCTTGGTGACGTAGCTATATAACGTACTAGTTTCGTGCTTAGTTAGACTGCCGATGATGGGGAGATTGAGGTTCGAATCTCGGTCAGGTGAACTGGGGGTGATTTTCCACTATTCCTTCACGCAAATGTGGGTTCACTTCATATAAATTCAACCTTCCCAATTCCTCTTCATTAGTTTAATTAGTACTTAGCTTATAACCCGAACGGGTAGTAAGATGCGGTGCCAAATAAATAAAAAATAAACATATTTAAAATTAATTTTATTTTACTAGTTAAATGATATTTTGCGATATATATTATGTCCGCGATTAGTCTTCTTCCTGAATTGAGGGTGGAATTCCGTCACAGATAACAAATTTATCTTCAGTGAGATTTAGACTCCACCATACACGTAAACAGGTTTAACGTTCTGGGTACTGGGTGTTGTGTTTAATGTCTACTCATATAATTAGTTGGTTTGAAAAGAAAATTTTGATTTTCCCTGTTTTTGAATAAATCAGATTTACATTATGAAATGGGTACTAAAAAAATAATTCAAGGACATATATTTCTTGAGTAACTAATAAAAACAAATAGATATTGTGGAGATAGTATCTTCACATCCTATACTACCCATCTGAGCTATCCACATTTAATTACACCAATTGAGTGAGGAAGGTGGAATGTAGACACGCAATTATATGAGGAAAGCGTAGTAAACCATTTAGTAAAAACAAAACATCAGTACAACCAGCTTGGATTTAAACTCCAGCCCTCCCCGTATATACTAATTTAAACTGGACGATAGAAGAAATAAACGATGTACAATTAACTATATATGAAAGGCGAAGCTTGGGGGATGAAAGATTATAATTAAAGAAATCAAGCTCAACTGAATAATATTTGAATTAATTGAAAAATGATAACTGGACACTGGAATTAAACCATTTGCGCTAAACTAAAGGTCCCATGTTTGGTTCCTCGGTTGTCTCTTTTAAATTTATTCGAATAAATTAGATAAGCTTGATGGTTATTAAACGTTCCCATCGATGTGAATTTGAAAATACTGGTTACATTGAAATAATAAGATTAAACATAATTCCTTGTAGAAATAACTGAAATATAATGTACAAGTTTAGAGAAAGAACCCTTGGTTTAATTTCAGATAATTTAGAAGCCGCTTTCACACTTCATTAGATGTCTTTCTTCTAAAATCACATAATTTCTGACAATAGAGTTGGAATTTTATATTAAAAATGCATTTATTAGATTTTATATGTAAATTTAAAAACAATGTTAAAATATAAATTATCCTTTGTCAAAAAAAATCTGCTTAAAAACATAAAATAGATAAATAGATTATTAGTAAAATAAAAGTGTTACATTTTAGTTCTACTCCATGGGTTTATTTTATATTTTGTTTTCAAAGGGTTAATGTGACGTGAATTTCCGACCTCTCTGTAGTAAGCAAACTTTTGTGAAATATTCACCACAGTGCTAAAACCTCGTGTTACCTGAGGCCACAAAACTTTTTTTTTTAAGTACGAACACGAGATAGTAAAGCGCAAACATTTAAAGCTCCTCCCTTGAATGAAAAAATAAAGCACGGTTCTATTCAACCTTTGATTACTCTCTTTTTATTTTTATAGAAGAAGTGATAAATTGACAGTTATATCAAACATTAAAAAAGTAGTCTCAGGCGATAAATATAAATGTAGTTATAGGATTTTATCAGATTGTTAATAAAATCAGAATAGGTATTTAGAATTAAAATTATGTAATAAATTTAATAATTGTACAGTTAATCATTAATGGAGATTACTATGTATTTTTTGATTCGAGGTTTGTTCTAATTTGACGGTGATTTACCAGAAAAAACTATTATACACTAAAAAAATAGTTTTGGTAGCTCTAATTGTGTTTGTTCTTTATGGGTTTGAAACGTAGTCACTCACCTAACATGATTAAAACAAATTTAGGGTGTTCGAAAATAAGGTGCTTGGGAAGATATTATGTTCAAAATTATATGAGGCCACTGGGGCGTGGAGGAGGTTACATAATGATGAGTTACATAACCTCTACTTAACACAAGACATTGTTGCGCACTTGAATTGCGGAATGAAAGTATACCTGTCAGCAGCCGGTCTACACGAATCGCGGAGCAACCTGTTGTTCCATTTTAAGTCTTAGCCACTAACCTAACCTAACGAAACCTAACCACCATGTTCCATTTAGAACAAAGTCATTATGAATTTAATTTTCACCCCGCAGTTTGTGTAAGTGTATCGCCAAGCTCGAATGAGCTGTTCCACAATTCATGTGCACCAAGACATCGTTAGGATAATCAAATCTCATAGATTACAGTGATCAACTGGTTAGGACAAGCAGCGTGAATGTGAGAATCTAGAACCTTGTTCAGGGTATTGACTGGAAAACCAATTGGAAAAAGAACATTGGAAAGACCTAGACGTAGATGGAAATATAGTTTTAGAATTAATTTGAAAGTGATCGGGTGTAAAGAGGTGGACTGGATAGAACTAGCTCAAGGTGCAATGAGGTGGGTTGGATAGGACTAACTCTAAATAGGAATATGGTGTAATGTGGTGGACTTGATAGGAATACCTCAAGATATGGATAGGGTGTAATGAGGTGGACTGGATAAGACTAGCTCATGATAAGAATAGGGTGTAATGAGGTGGACTGGGTAGAACTAGCTCAAGATAGGAATAGGGTGTAATGAGGTGGACTGGATAAGACTAGCTCAAGATAAGAATAGGGTGTAATGAGGTGGACTGGGTAGAACTAGCTCAAGATAGGAATAGGGTGTAATGAGGTGGACTGGGTAGAACTAGCTCAAGGTGCAATGAGGTGGGTTGGATAGGACTAACTCTAAATAGGAATATGGTGTAATGTGGTGGACTTGATAGGAATACCTCAAGATATGGATAGGGTGTAATGAGGTGGACTGGATAAGACTAGCTCATGATAAGAATAGGGTGTAATGAGGTGGACTGGGTAGAACTAGCTCAAGATAGGAATAGGGTGTAATGAGGTGGACTGGATAAGACTAGCTCAAGATAAGAATAGGGTGTAATGAGGTGGACTGGGTAGAACTAGCTCAAGATAGGAATAGGGTGTAATGAGGTGGACTGGGTAGAACTAGCTCAAGATAGGAATAGGGTGTAATGAGGTGGACTGGGTAGAACTAGCTCAAGATAGGAATAGGGTGTAATGAGGTGGACTGGGTAGAACTAGCTCAAGATAGGAATAGGGTGTAATGAGGTGGACTGGATAGGACTATTTCAAGATAGGAATAGGGTGTAATGAGGTGGACTGGATAGGACTACCTCAAGATATGGATAGGGTGTAAAGAGGTGGACTGGATAGGACTACCTCAAGATAGGGACAGGGTGTAATGAGATGTACTGGATAGAATTTGTTCACGATAGGGATAGGTGGCATACTTTTTTTAAGGGTGGTAATGAACTTTCGAATTCCCAATGTCATAGATTAAGTAAATAAATAGCTAGCTATAATTGTACTATATGTGGTTTGCCCACAGTAATTACACCTTTTACTGTACCTGAGAGTAAATTGCAATACATAGTTTATTAGTTAGCTGAGTATTCAGTTCTTTTAATGTCAACATTTTAGGGGAGAGGGATATTTTTAAACCTTTTAAGATTTTCTTATCTTCAGATGGGTATTAAGTTTTTTAAATATTGGTTTGCGATATGAATAAACCCGTGTGTCATAAATACACATGGACTTGTACACATACATACATACATATATTATATACTATATATATATTTTTACTGTTAAATATAGATATTCTTATTTACATAATCACTCGTTACAGGTGGTATTAGTCTTAATAATTTCCAAAATAAAACTATCCCAGATTAAAGAATGAAAGTTTTGGTCTGTTTATTTAATATCTCACATGAATTGGAGAGAAAAAAAAAACTTCCCTCAATTGTTTTACACTTTCCATTAATTATTTCTCAAGAAATTGACTTTATAAAAGCTAAAGAGTTTAAAAATCACATTTTATTTGTTCAAAAAGTGGAAAATTGAGAAATAACGAGGTGAAACTGTCAGCTTTATTACTTAATCCGTTCCGCTAAGTGTGGTGGATAATCATTAGAAGCGGTTGCAGATTAAAACCACCTAGAAGTTACAACGCTTTAAAACATTCGTAACGGAACCACGCGTTTCTGTTTTATCACCATGGCTTTTTTAATAAACTAAACTTCTTGTCTAGTTACAGCTTCGTTTTAGTGTCCAAGATAAAGTCGTTTAGATATTCATTTATATACGAGTACCTACAACATTAAATTATTTTGACTCAGCTGCCACACCTTCTAATCTACCGTGTAAGATGTAAAATACGATATGGCTTTGTGTTCACATAGGTTTTGGAAATATTCACACAAAACCTTTATTATGTAAATTGTTAATATTTTTAACTGCTCTATTAAACAACTATGCCTATGTGGATAATATAATACAAATATGTAATGCTACAAGTTTATTTAAATGATAAAAGTATATACAGTAATAGTAAAGTATATACAGTAATAGTAAAAAGTAATATTAAAATAGGGGTGACCTGGTGGTCTAGGGGTAAGGTGTCAGACTTCTGTGTTGGCGGCCAGGGTTCGATCCTCGGTCCCGGCATAGATTTATCTGATTTCCAAACCCTTCCTTCACCTCTGACAAGACATCTTGTGAATGTGTGGAATGCCAGGTCGCCACCGTGGTTCGGATTCCACGTTAAACTGTAGGTCCTTCATTTCATCTCACAATCACCCTATCATTACACATTAGCGTAAGTGCGTATAACCC
>CABFVZ010001390.1:0-20775 GCA_902151445.1 Timema monikensis | reverse complement strand
AATATTCCAATAGTTAGAGCAAAAGTCTCAAGTCCAGATATGTTATGCGTTCAGACAAGAGTAAAGTTTTAGTTTATACGTAGACATAGCTTGAAATGTCAATGAAAGCAAGTTTAAAACTTTTTTGGATATTTACTAAGTAAAAATAATTGAAGCGCCTAAAAAGAATTTAGAAAAGTCAGACATTTAACCCAAAAGGAATTTAGCTTACATTGTAATTTTCGTCGCTATCGCCTATTCAAGCGACCTTCACAGCCAGCCCAAGAGTGGCTCACAATTCACACGGTCGATCTTTTATACGCACTAAAACACAGCTTGCAGAACATGGTGGGGGGGGGACCAAAGAACGTAGACAGGGTGGAGAAGGTTCTAGGAGCCTCTCGGAGCTAGTAGAAGCCCGCTCGTAAACTTGGTGGAGTGTTACTTCTTTTCTTCTTATGGTCTTTGGGCAAGCAGAATCGGCGTGACGTATCCCAGTGGGCGCGCCTCAGTCTTACAAGGAAGGTCGTGATGGCCAGGTGTGTGACAAGTGGCTCGCAGTGTTTACATGAGCATGGCCGCGGACGTCTTCGTAGAATTGGGTAGGTTTGCAGTTTCCAGTATTTTGTCATTAGCTAGCGGCTAATGTTACAATACACCGAATTTTCTTACGAATGGACATATCTTACTGATAAAAAATCAATACTATAATTATTTTCCTGTATTCTTTCGTCAGTCAATTGATCTGAAGTTGTCATTTCCGATATATATTAGCCTATCAATATCTATATTGTAGCATCATTAATATAGTAAAATGTTATCAATGTTGACAGCAAATAATATGTTTGTATTTGATAAAAAATGCTTTAAATGTCCATTTATAGGAAAGCCAGGTTTTAACTAACTCTGTGGCCTTGAGGTGGGTTGGTCGGGGACGGGAGAAGAGACCAGTGTTTTTTCAACTTTTATGGCAAAACTTTTTTTTTGCCAAAATAATTAAGATATTTCTCCAGTAGAAAAACAGATTGTTAATTTATAAGCATGGCGATATAAACAGTTTTTAAATATCTGTCATGAGCATAGTGGCAATAATGAGAAACTTTCTAAATGAAGAGAAAAACTAAGAATTAAATTCCAGAATACCATTGATAGGTTGTAAATAACTATTGAGATCACGATGTTAGTAAAATCAAACTTTATGTTTCAAGTGGAATAATATTAAGGTTTTTTTTAACCGAAAAGGTGTTGATATATAAATAGCAAAAGCACCGACCTTTTCTTGCGTCCCCGTCTACCCTACCTTAAGTAACTCGAAAGCTCATAGCCGCCAAAACGTAAGATCGCTAACCCTCCACCTGAGAAACATCCCATTCAATCCCTAACCGGATATCCCACCTACTTCAAATCTATTTTATCATTTTCCACCTATTTATATATTCGTTTACAAAGTTGTCTTTTATCTTCAGGTTTCCCAACTAACGTTTTGTGTACCTTCTTGTCATCACCCATACATGACCATCTCACCTCAGCTTGCGTGCCTTGATTATCGTTAGCATTTAGGAGAATGCAAATGCCCATTTAATGAAGTGGGTTAAATTCTGTCCATTTTCATGAACCAGTCTCTTCTATTGACCATTGCATTAACTCTTTACCATTTTATAAACTTGTAGTAAATT
Organism: Timema monikensis; assembly: GCA_902151445.1. NCBI lineage: Eukaryota > Metazoa > Arthropoda > Insecta > Phasmatodea > Timematidae > Timema > Timema monikensis. The sequence goes on along the minus strand of CABFVZ010001390.1, from coordinate 19,120 downwards.
GTACAATAAATTCAAGATTAATCTGAAATTTGTTTTAAGTTGATATATTAAACCAACTCAAGCTAACTTAACCAAGCTTAAATGAATCGACACTCTGTCTCGGTTCGTTATTTTACCAAAAGAAAAACAGTTCCTATCGCTAATGTTTGTGTGAGGTCCTTTGGTGTTTTGTTTAACATCGCGTATTACTACCCGTTAGGGTTACACCAATATATACTAGTAACATCAATATATTAGGGATGAGAACAGTTGAACGTATAGGATGTTTACCCATATTTGCTTGGAAGTAAAGTAGAATAACATTTAGAAAAAAGCACTTTCAGTACACTTGACTTGAATTCGAACCCAGATCTTATCATACTAAGCAGTCCAGTTTCTTGCCTTGATTATTCGACAACTGACTAGGGTCGAAAATTAATTGAATGTACTTTTTGAGTCGTGAAGCACGTTTCAGGGGAGAAATTTTTCACTGATCACTATAGTTGTCTTGATGCTAATAGCATGCACATACATGTTTTGTTATATTTATTTAACTGCATTTTTTAAAGTTGTTAGTTGATATTTTATCATATATTAAAAGAATGAACTATTTTTAGATTTTTAAATATCCTAAATTTTGATTTAATCTTAATTTTTCCTATTGAAAGCCATTGAAAATGTAACTTGAAATATCGTTTTCTCAAAACAAGTTTTGCACATAAGTTTTTTGGTATAAAGGCGAATATATTTTCACATAGACTCTACATAAATAGATACTAAACCGAATTACAGCAGTATGCACGATGGAAACGAGTATTTAACCATTTTTGTATGTTAAACATCAAGTTTTATTTAATTATAAATGTTATTTTTATTTTCATGGCTACAAAAATCAAGTCACTTGGCATAAAAAAAAAAAACTATAACGTATAGACTGCGAGCTTAAATTCCAATAAGAGGGATGGGACTGCTGTATTTTGATTTGCAAAATGTGTCTATATATTAATGAATTTGGGAAAACTGCAACTAAATATCTTGCTCTGTATTGAGCCTGGCTCTTTTGTTTTAGTAGCCACAAAGACAGATAATCCTGATCCACATAAGTTATTGCAATGGGAAGGATTATTTTCGCTTTACATGAAATTTCAAATTAGTCTCGTAGCTGACATCAAAATTCTGATAGTGACTTCTTAGTTGCAAAATTCTCTTTTACCGAAGATTCTGATGTCAAATCATTCGAGCATTCATACTGTTCAGATGATAGGTTGGCTTTTCCGACATTCAAATAAATAACATACTTGATTTGTTTCGACTCTCGACTCTATATTGACTGAACTTCAACTGACTGAAGGTGCGAAGAAACAGGAGATTTTAATATGCAATAGAAACTTCCCAGATAATTCTGGAAAGGTGTTTAATCTAACGATCGTATCTGAAAGAGCGGTGAATTTCTCAGAAAGACGGGGCTAATGTCTGTCTGGTTTCACCGCGTGCAGTCTGTAAATAATTTCTACCCAATACTTACCTATACACAGTTCATGGACGACAAATTCGCAGTTTTGATATCTTGATACGTTTTATTTATTTTTATTTCCAATATATTCGTGGAGCACTTGGAGATGGTTTGCGGAGCACGCTTTGAGAACCTCTGGTATAAGGTATATGTTTATATAACTAAGCTTTTATTAGTTTTAGTAGGATTATTATATTTTATGCAATAACAATAAAATTAAAAAAAAGTACATCTTAGGACACACAATAAAAACTCGTTAATCCTAACCGAAATATTCCTGAATCCATTTATTCAGGGACTATAGTTAAAGCTTTTTTTTTCTACTTACTATTTGATTCGTGTAATTAAGTTATTTCATAATAATACAAAATGAACCAATTTCAGCTTTCTACCAATACTTAAATTATCTAAGTAAACTTATTATTAAATAAATGAATATCAAATTTTGCAAAATAAGATCGACAGCTTCTTCAAACCTCTCTTACCTTCAAGTGCTACTTATTAAACAGATCCAGAAACACCCAGTTCACATCCAGTTTAAATACATTATAGTTTAGAAGGTAACAAAGTATAACACCACAACTACATAGCTTATCTCTACTGTGTGTACAGTGTATATATATATATATATATATTTTTTTTTTAATGTTCTTGTAGTTAATCTGTTATTTTAATTAATCCGGACATTCGATCTCGGATATTCCCCTTACATTCTTTTTTCTCATATTATTTGAATTATCGAGGTTTTACTGTCTATAATGTTTTATTTTTTCTGACAACACTTCACTTCATATAACATGATTTGATGCATGTATATATTAAAATATTTTTTGTAATTTTTTTACTTATCATATAGTCTAAACATCTTTATACCGTTTTATTAATATAGTGGTGAAGGCAAGTAGACACATTAATGCGAGTCATTTTTAAGTTGTCAACAATATTTTTTGTGGGTCAGGACATTTAAATGTTCTTTTTCACTCCAGGTACCTTAAAAATAAAGTCTAGACTTATGTTTAAAGGTGTCTCTTTCACACTAGAATAGACTGCTGATAACGAGAAGATTGAGGTTCGATTCCCAGTTGGGTGTAGTGTGGGAAGTTCTTACTAAATGTGTTTACATTCTTCCTCCATGTAAATGTGGACACACTTTCTTTAAATTTAACATTCTCCATCATATATTACAAAATATCGTAATTAGTATTTGGGTGTACAACCCGAACAGGTATTAAAACTTGTTACTAAATATCAGTTTTTTTCTTTCCTTTGTATAGAAATGTTAACATTAAAATTGAATATGTTGTAATAATAATAATAATAATAATAGCACCGCGTCTTACTAACCGTTCGGGTTATACGCTTTAAGTACTAATTACGCTAATGGATTAGGAATTGGTAAGGTTGAATTAGAGGAAGTGAACCCGCATTTGCGTGGAGGGAGAGTGGAAAACAATTTAGGAAAAACTGCCCCCAGTTCACCCGACCGAGATTCGAACCTCGATCTCCCCGTCCTCAGCAGTCGAGCTCAACACGACTAGCGCGTTAGCCAACTACGCCACCGAGGCGGGTAATGTTTTGTAGATCTTGGAAAATACATATTATACACGACCCATGATATAAATAAAAACTTTCGAATTTACCTTTAAATCAATGAAGAAGTGTTTTCCCCTCATTTTTATAGGTTCTCGTCTCTAACTGTTATTTCAAAATATTCGCAGCTTAATCTAATTCGAGGAAACACGATGTAGAACGTGATTTCGGAGGAAATGTACCATAAATCATCTTTAGTAGGGGTTCTTTACCTTGTCTATTCCATGGATCCCTTTTAAGAATAATCTTTTTAAATTCATAAAATAAATCGCATAGAATTGCAAAGAAAACCAGTTGTATTGAAATACGTTAGGTTTTCGAAATATTAATAAAACTCATTTGTGATGTAATAATTTACGTACTTCTTTATTAACTTACTAGATTACAGTACATTGAAGGAAAATTAAATTTCAGTTAGAGGTTAGTGAAAATCATGTATAGATATATATACTTTTCCCCATTCAAATTCACGAAGTTTAGGTTAAGAGCCCCTAATCTAGAGACAAGAGGGGAGAAACCACGTTGAAACATCCTAATTTAAAAAAAAAACTCTCCTAGTACAGCCAGCCAGTATTAAAACGTAAACTTGTCATCTCGGCTAGGAGCTAAGACGTATTCTATTATAATATGTAGATACAGTTCAATTTTATTAAGAAGTGAACTTTATAGAATACATACATACTTTTTTGCAATCAAAATTAATAGCATTGGTGCTATTTGTTAAGCATTGGTTATATATGTATATCAAAAGTGACATCTGGATATCACATGACCCGACGTATGACTAAGAGAATGCTGATCAAGTAATTTGTCTATCAGATAAGGTCCTTTCTATAAAAAAAATTTACTTTATTGAACCAATTCTTCCGGTGAAAAAAAGATTTTTATAATCATGTTTATCATTATTTTAATACCTAATTTAACCAATTTTAACAACGTTTCATTAAGTATGAACACGTTCACTGAAGTGTTAATTAATTCGACTGCATTACTGGGACAAATTTAACATTTTATATTAGTACACAAAATAATTTGATCCTTACAGGGTAAATATTAACTAGCCAGGAGCTATATTAATTGGTCCTTCATCTACTTATCATATAGAAAAATCTATTTTTACATTCAGTCGTATTTCTCACACCTGTCTATCCCATTTTGGGTTCTTGATGTTTAAACCTTTGCCAGTTACTTAATTCTTAATTTAACCTTCATTTCTCCAGATATATATATATTCCTTTATGTGCTTTATTCTACTCATTTATTCACGGCTATATTTGTCTTTATCAACGACTGGGGCTTCATTAAACCAATGCTCAGCGCGGGTTGTGATTTGTTTTTAATATTTTATATATTTGTTTTAGTGAAACAATTTTTGTACTCTGTTTATTAACCAACCTTTCAAATAAAATAAACGTGGTTTATGAACCTATGTACTATTTTCATTTTTTTTAAAATACTACTTATTTATACAGGTTTTATTGATCTATTAATAAAATTTCAATAAACACGTTTAACTTGTTTTTATAACAATAAAAATATGAATGAAGCTTTTTAACAAAGTTTACTTGAGAACATCAATATATTTATCTGTAGATTACAAATGGTTTAACAACAAAAATAATACAAAACTATTAAAAGCACCCTGAAGGTCAAAGATGTGAGCTTGACGGTGGGGGGGGCAATTTTCAAATTCCATTCACTGTCTTGAGATATGGCTCAACGGAAAAGGTGATATTACTTCACCGGAGGAAAAGAGAAGGTGGAAAGGGAAATGAGGCCAACCAGAAGAGTGCCGCATGTAACTTCCGGTTGGAGAGAGCACTTATATGAAGGAATTGGGGCTCTTTCTTGGTGTAATGTTTCGAATGGTACTGCGAATGGTACATATGGCACATAAAAAGTACTAGAGAATAGGAGACGGGTTGTTGAAGATGGGTGAGAGACATGTCAATGGGCTTAAAGTGGAGAGGTGATAAAAACAATGAAAATGTCTTTCGTTTGAAGGGTTGATAGACATGATATCCGGGATATGATGAATGTGATCTCTTAAACATTCTTGTCTTGACGAATGGTCCTCAACGAATTCTTGTGGAACATCATTAAATACGAGTTGTTTTACTATGAAAAGGCCGAAGTTAATTGAATTAATCGCAAACATTACCTGCATTGAGAACAATCCAAAGGTATCTATTTATGTGCTTTTTTTTAGTTTAATGAGCTTCATTTTGAATGTACAAAACTACTGATTTAATCAATATAAGTATATATTCGAAAGATATTTTTCTTAGAGAAATAGCAGATATTCTAAAATTTTTATAAATATATGTCCCCACTCTACAAAGAAATAATTTAAGCGAATAGCTGGTTATAGCTACCCAAACTAATACGTTTTTAAGATGAAACTACCCGCTTCGGTGGTCACAAGGGCTAACGCACTACTCTCGCAGTAGACTAGAAGAAATCATATGATGGCTGGTTTTTCCAAAATGGTTTTCCACTCTACCTCCACACAAATGCTAGTATACTTTCTCTAAATATAACCTGGTTAATCACTAAAACCATTAGCGTAATTAGTACATAAACGTCTAACCCGAACGGGTAGTATGATGTGGTGATAATATAAAAGAAGACTAAAGCTTGATTCACACTTTCATAGAAAATAAGATAACATAATCTTGTGTTGTGTTGCCAATCTCACGGTCTCGTAAAGGTGTTTTGATCCATTATGCTTTGCAATCACCTAATTAGCAACTTGTTTTGATTTTGATTGGTAAAACATATATTTTAGGCTATTATGATCATTTCATTTATCATGTTGACGTTTGGCATTTATTGTATTTTACAAACAAATGGTCGTATTTCAGAACAAACAAATCTGTAACTATTTCTACTAACCCCTAACAATCTGGGCAGATCAATTTAATTGGTTTGGACCTCATCACGTGTTCTTTTTTCTGTTCTGGTTGTATGTTTTTTTGCGAGTGTGGGAATCCACAGTAAAATATGATTTACTTACAGTATATCTAGCATTCATAATAATATACAATATATATTATTAATTGTAACGTTTTATATATAAAATCATGTTCTTGAAATTTCTCCCTTTGAAAATCAAGCGTAAATAATCCACTGTTACTATAGTGTATCACGGAAGTTTAATTTTTTTTCTTTTACTGTACTGTACAGTACATATAAAAACTGTAGCTATGTTAAAATATAAGGTTTTTGTCAAAATTAATACTATTTTCAAAAAGTTTTTTTTTATCGTATGGAATCACTGCCTGGTAGGACATGACATCCACAGCGGTCGCCTGTATGTAGGCAATTTGTCGCACTGGTGGTACAGAGCGTTGCCCAGGGTACACCTATGGAGGTTGTCTTACACGTACCCACAGTGAGATGATGTGATTATATTGAATATGGAGGTGGGAGCCTGTGGGAGTCTTAGGCATAACTTGAGCCTAATTTAACTTCCCCTGAGACCATTGGGATAATTCATCTTAAGAGAAAAGTACCCAAGGTATCAGCTAGGGATAAAACCCGGGACCTCTAGGTTCATAGCCAGGTACACCATGGGGGTGGATCTAAAAGAGGTTATTAAAATACTTCCAACAAAAAATAATTTGACATATAAATATATGAAAGCGGGAGAGGGGGGCATTTGTATAGGGTCAGGATAATTATTATATATAGTTTTTATTTATTTATTTTATTATTAGCACCGCGTCTTACTACCCATTCGGGTTGTACGCACTTACGTCTAATGTGTAATGGTAGGATGATTGTGAGATGAAATGAAGGACCTACAGTTTAACGTGGAATCCGAACCACGGTGGAGGCCTGGCACTCCCCACATTCACAAAAAGTCTTGTCAGAGGTGAAGGAAGGGTTTGGTAATCAGATAAATCTGTGCTGGGATCGAGGATTGAACCCCGGCCACCAGCACAGAAGTCTGACACCTTACTTCTAGACTTCCAGGTCACCTATTTATAGTTGGCTCATTTTAGAACATAAATAATTAGAGGGTTGGCCAATTAATACATTTTAAAGAACAAATTTAAATCTAAAGTTTTAATAAATTTGGTTTAATATTGTTCTCACTTGTAGTCAATTGGCGTATTTTAAATAAATATATAAACAGGCCGATCCACCAGAAAAAATAAACCCCTAGGTCCCAATCCACCTTTGTATGTTAGTAGCTTTGTAATTTTTGTCTAAAGCTATAACGTCTTGAATATCATGTCAACAAGGGTGTAGCGGTGTGGTTTGTGTCAAAGCCCACGTCACTCACAAAACGCCAGACTATATAATCTGTCATGAATCAAAGTGACTTTGAATATCAATGACGTGTGCCTATATATGACGTGGTCAACTGACCAATCTACATGAGTGTTGTGTTCTCGAGCCAAAGCTGTATTATTGATATAGATATATGAATCGATTTGTGGAACCATCAGTTTGGGAACTAACCTGTCTGATACCGAGATGAATAAAGGGTTGAGGGTGTGTGGAGAGGGAGGTGGCTACCTTTTGAAGTCGTAGTCCAATGCAAGCTTAAATGAAGTGGCCTTTATCTCTAATTGAAGTTTCATGCTCCACGTCGTTTCATATATAGTTATTAATGGGGGATATCGTGAATTGGACGATGAACCTTCAGAGAATGTAACCCGATATTCGTGTAGCTGAGGGTGAATTAGGAGAGGGCTATAAAGGTCTATTATTAATATCAATGCATTTAATTCCAATGTGGTCTACCATTATTTAATTCAATGATGAATATTGTGATATATTTATTGCATGTGTATATTTAACTATGTGAGATTTTGAAGGATATTTTTTTCATAAATGTATGATTTATAGCTTATGATTAAAATTATTTTCTAGAAGTTTAACAAATATTATAGTAACGGATAGCTCCCCGTTTTAGTAGATAAATTATATGAAGGTTTTTTTTTCAATGGGTCTTACTATATGTTAAGGTTATATGCATTAATAATAATTACTTTAATGGGCTAGGTAAGAGGAAACATGAATTTTAGTGATGATATACCAGCATTTGAGTGGAAGAATAGAGGGAAATAATTTAGGAAAACCCACCTTCAGCGGGATTCGAACCCCGATCTGACCGTTATCAGCAGGCCAGCTTAACACGAGAGTGATGCCTTAGACAATTTGGCCATTGAAGTGGATTACTGTGGTATTATCTCTAGTATGTTTTTAAGAAATATTCTTTGAATCGTATGATTAAATTTTGAAGGTTTTAAAAATTTGATATTAAAATAAACATAGTTCCATAGCAATGACTTGCTAGAAGAAATAAAGGTGGTCTCAATATAGGCAATTTTAAAGTTATGGCCAAAAGTTATAACATAAGATATATTAAGGAGAATTTATGATTTTTCCACATGGGGAAAACTCTCCCTCTTTGGATAGCTTGGAAAATATTTAGCTCTTAAATATATATTTTTATTTTGAGGAAGAAGGGGCCAAAGAATGATCAACTGGTTATAAAGCATTTGAGTGCAGTAGCAGTTGAGCGGAGGTAGAAATTGATAGAAGTTTAGTGCAGGGCGAAAGTAGTAGAAGTTTAGTGCAGGGCGAAAGTAGTAGAAGTTTAGCGCAGGGCGAAAGTAGTAAAAGTTTAGCGCAGGGCGAAAGTAGTAGAAGTTTAGCGCAGGGCGAAAGTAGTAGCAGTTGAGCGCAGGGCGAAAGTAGTAGAAGTTTAGCGCAGGGCGAAAGTAGTAGCAGTTGAGCGCAGGGTGAAAGTAGTAGCAGTTTAGCGCAGGGCGAAAGTAGTAGCAGCTTAGGGCAAGGTGAAGGGGAGAGGAATATTGTTGAAGATTCCAGAAAACTCTCCGAGTCATGAAAAACTAATGGAATTTTATGACTACCTTATACTGCAATTGCCCAACAATCCCACTATTTCCAAAGATACATTTAATTGTTACGAAAAATGCCAAAGAACCAACAACACTGTTGAGGGGGGGAATAATGCCTCAACAAGTTGGTTAAAAAAAACCACACCCTAATATATATGTACTTATTAGAACCCTAAAAGAGGATGCCGAGTAGCAGGGTATAAAAAAAAAAGAATGAAAGAAAGGTGTATTACAAGAGATCACCGGCCAGCGGTGTACCTTCGAAACGGCATTGCCGGCTAAGTGTATCTTTAAATTGTTTTGCAAGTAACAAAGTAACAAAATATGTTATAGTAAAATAATACCAATAAGAAGGAAATGCTAGCTATTACTCGTACCTCAAACCATGTCCTCAACTGCTACTACCTGGCACTTAAATGCTACAGATTCAATATTTTATTACTTGTCAAATTAATTATTTGATTTGGCCTACTTTAGATGGACTAAGTGAATGAAAGACAAATAGTCAAATGACTTGAAAAGGTATATTATGTGATCAAGTTGGATAAGTCATTTAAAAATCGGTTCATTAGAAGTAATTGACTCCTCGATTGGCTTTGTAGCTCTTATCTTAAATTTTTTTAAACGCATCAATGTCAAAGTGGTTTTGTACCCAAGCTAGAGGTCTCGTAAATATAGATTTGGCAACTTTGTATGGTCCATTTTAATTTGAGAGTGCATTATCTGAGAGCTAGAAAAGTTACTAGATCTATTTCTACGTATTCATACGTCAAGTAATGTGATTTGAAGCTATCACTTTTGATGGATATTGTCAATAGCTAAAAAATAACAATGATACAATGGTTAAATGTTGTACAACACCTTAGCTCGGCAGGTAATGTGCCTGTCTACTGAGTTGAGTGTCACGGGTTTGATTCCTGGCAGCATTACCCTTTCATAGTGATTGACAGCTGGCGGCTGAATGTTCTGTCTGTTCTATATTTAGGTAATTTATAAGTTGTGTGCGGATATAATCCGTAGGTTGAGAAAGTGCATGTTAAATACCATGAATAAATTAAATAAATTTAAAATGTAATCAATGTTTCCCGTAAAAATGTTTTGTTTTTGGTAGCAGTTTCTTCTTTTAAAAATCCTACTATATATGTATCGTTGATAAATAAATATATACGTGAAATATCATTGAAAAAGGTAGAGATTTTCAATTTAAACAACACCAAACCATTAATTTTATTATTTAGTGGTAGTAAATAAACTCAATCCATTAGGGATACATTTCAAGCCGTAAATTGACGAATTAAAGGACAAGGAATGAATAAAGGATATTTAAAGGAAATGTACAGTTACTTGTCAATAGAGTGAATGGAAAAATACTAAAACATGAAATGATCCACAGTAAACTCAGTCGGAAATGAACCCAAGTCTTTATAGACTGTTATAAGGGGATTCTGCCCCCACCTACCCCACATCTTAACCTGCTTATACACACATTTATATAGGGTAGCTCTCTTTATATTTATAAAAGCTTTGCCTTAGTACATTTAAAACTGTAGGGGAGCCACGGCAGTAATAAAAGTTTTGTAGCATGTGTGTTATCTATTTCCTATTTTTTATGCCTTATTTCAGATAAGACAAGCCTCTATATGATTGAAAACACAATAATAATATTAATGAACAAAATTATTTTCCGTAACTTTCAGTGAATATTTTATATGAAACATGCATAATACAAGACATGTTATAAAATTTATGATATACTGATTTTAAATCGGTTTTACCAAATAAAGTTGTAATATTGTGAATGGTCGATGTTATAATATTACAGAAGAAACAAACTTTTGCTGTGAGACAAGAATAACAAAATAATTTTATTAAATAACCACCCACCTCGCTGGCCGCCACATGGTCTAAGGCGCTACTCTGGCAATAGATTTCACTGCCTATGATAGGGAGATCGAGGTTCGAATCATGGTCGCGTATACTTAGGGCTTTCCAAAATGGTTTTCCATTCTCTCATAACGAAAATTTGGATATACTTAATTTAAAATGTATCCTTTACAATTCTTTAAACCATTAACATAATTAGTACATAAACTAACCTGATCAGGTAGAAAGACGCGATGTTATATAAAAAAATTAGTTTGTGAGGTATATATTTAAATTTGCAAATTATCTTATTATTAAATATGATTAAAAATATTTCATGTAAAATGACAATCCAAATTAGGTAAATTGTAAATATAGAAAATGTTAAAATTATTACAAGGTACAGATTAAAATATGATTATATATTACATAAATTATTAAATTACTCTACATTGACCAATAAAACTTTAGAGTGAAATCATATTTTGTTGATCCCTTAATAGTGATGGCTGCTTTTGATCTATGTTGGTTCTTTACGTATTTAAGTGTCTCCATATAATTTTTCTACAATCTGACAAAAGTTCTTGCACGTTTACAGAATGCCTACTAAGACTAGTCCACACTGATTTACACTAATCACGTACAAATGTTTGAAAACACATGCCTGGCCACAAATGTCCCCAAATAAATGCATTCATGTTTGCGAGAGCCGCATACAAATTATTATCCTGAGCAATAATTGTATGTGGCCTCAGTGCCCAAACTAAAAAAAAAACCATTATGAGCTGAATGTATCTGGGTGAAGATACCTTTTGGAGATTGTTCTGGATACATATTGATATTTAATTTCAGTTAATGGATGTAAACGATGGTGGTGGTAGAGCTATAAATTGTATTCAGAAGGTATTGATTATACCCAAAATCTTATGAAAGACTTGAAATTTGAAGACGGATCTTTATTTAGGAATCCTATGTGGATGACACCCGCTGATTTCGAATCTTTGGTTCAAATTATAGGGACACATGTCTGCAAAAAGGAAACCAACTTCTGAGTGGTGTTACTTGTCTCAGTTTGACCAACTGTAGCTCTGAGGTGCAAATTATCGATCAGGGCCAAAGTTTTTTTTAGAAAACACCATATCAACATAGCCCAAGACACACAGGAATTCAAAGTAATGAGAAATCTAATGAATCAGATAGCCGAAGCTATCATCTATGCATTTTAGTGAGGCTAGCACCTCTTAGATATCATATTCTGAAAATTGAAAAATGACACCTGGACACGGGAATCGAACCCGGGACCTTCAGCTTAGTACGCCGTATATGCAATACCATACAATTATAATATAATTGTCAATTGGCTTAAGTACATTGCCAACTACCGAGTCGCAGGTGGCTGCGTTGTCTGATGCCTGCGATCTTATATAATCACATGTTTATAAGCTGACGACTTCCACACGTCCATCAAAGACTCTGCCTTAAAATATGAGTGAAGAATGACCCCGGGCACGGGACGAATCCTGGATAGCTCAGTGGTAAGAGCTTTGGCGTACTAAGCCGAAGGTCCCGGGTTCGATTCCCGTGTCCAGGTGTCATTTTTCAATTTTCAGAATATGATAATGAGAAATCCATCAAAGAGCTGATCACCAAGAAGTGATCTAGACACGACTGAGCGATGAATATACTACCACCCGCCACAGCCATCTACATTGGCGCGTATGCGGGAAAAAGTCCGGGTGTTTCCATCCTCAACGGGATATGAATGCGGGCAGACTTTTGCCCGTAAACGCTTATTTCTGTACGTGGGTAGATATCCAGAATGGATTTTTAAACCGCATTTAAATAGCTTTTGTACATCTTACCATTTGTTTGTGGGTAAACGAATGTCAGTTTGGGCTAAGCCTTAGAGGTGGCCTGTAGGATCAGTATTTTGGTTTGAATTCCTCTCTCTCTCTGACACGAGGGACTGGAGCTATATACCGATAGTGTGAAACGCTATATCACCCCCCCCCCCTCCCGTTAAGTCGTATATAGTAATTTATCTAGGAAAATGCAATTGCATTAGGTTTAAATCCAACTTTATCATATTACGTCCTTAAATAAGTTGACCGAGCAAAACAAGGCTCATTTTTAATTTGGGCATTTGGAATTTCTTCCATCGGTTTGTCCAGATATTTGTCACGCGATAACTGACAAATGTGTAGACCGATTTTAAAGAAATTAGGTTAAAAATATTCTTTGAGCTTGGAAATAATTATCAAATTACAGTTTTTTTTATCCAACCATCTGTTTAAAGATAGCCGATGCTCAAAAATATGTTAGTTTTTTCTACAATATCTACAAAATGCGTTGGCCAGTTTTAATGAAGTTTTCCATTCCAGGGACATTCGTCAAACCTATGCTTAACGATGTATGCACCTACTTTTTTAATCTAGCTATCAGTTTTTAATATGAAAGACGCTCTAAAGGGTTTTCATTTATTAGGTCATCTGAAGTGATTTTAATTTAACATTTTAAGCAATTGAACAATTACCTAGAGTGTATTTTTTAAACTTAAACATCGTGAAGCTGGCGCCTTAAAATGCATGAACAGTGGCTATTATCTATAAATATAATGCGCTATTTATTTTATTATTAGGTGTCCTGTCTTACGAAAGGTCCATTACTTTTGTCGGTGAACCTAGACCGCCAATGTGCCCCGTTCTCTGCCTTCTCTTTGAGTTCCCAGAAATTTCTTCTTTCCTTCAAGTCATCATATATATAGTATGCACATCTGTAGACTGTAATGAGGATAAGAACATGACATAATTCTAAAAATGATACACTTAGTATTTCTGAATGGGGGGGAACGGGTTCTACTCTTCATAGGACTATGAGGTGATTTATTTATTGGATAGTCATGGTAATGATATTTATTCGGTCGTCATTAAAAAAAATTAACAATCTTTCTGTGAATTTAACACCCTTTTAAATTGTCTATAAAGGAAGAAGATTAAATTACGAATAATTAAAAAAAATATGTTTTTTAATGTGGACGTAGATTCCTTTCCTTATCAGAACCTACTTAGGTCTGACATGGCTGGTATTTCTCAGTACTTTGTGTGACATGATCGTTGTATGCGTGTGTGAAAGTGTGTGAGTGTGAGGTTATTCCACCTCCCTCTTTTAGTCTTCTCTGTAGATGGGAAATGATCAGATGAGAAAGGGCTGTCGTAATAAGGACGGTCTCTAGGGAGATCAGGAGAGGAACCACGCAGAAATGAAGCCATTTACCACGAGGACCGGTCTTCAGGATGTGGTTTCCTCCCTTGGAAGTAAGAGTTCTGATAAAAAAAGAGAGAGGCGTGAGGGGTTGGCAAGAGGGGATAGTGGCCTCACAAAGACGATGCTATTGGCTACTATGACATGTTACACGTACACAGGTTCGCCTTTTGATTCGGGGGGAAACTGTCCTCATTAGTAAATGGTTTTACCATAACCTAAACCTCTTCCCCTAAGGAGGAGTAGGACATCATTATTATTCTCTTTTACAGATTTTCAATAATGATTCTAGCAATGAAAACTCTCTCGACCTTTCTCTCAACATTATTGGAGGTAAAGTGTTTTAATGCTTTTCGTATGAATTCTCACAAATTGATCATTTTAAATACCGTAGCTTTGTTCTCCCTTAAGTTATTATTAGTATTAATTAGAAGGGTTATTAAAATATAAAATAGCTCATAGAGGGGCTTCCTTGAAGCCAATTAAGTTGAATAAAAAAGATTTTTTACTTAAGGTTGGATAGTAGCGTGTCAAGCCTATAACCCAAACGGGTAGTAAGACGTGATGCTAAGCATTATTATTATTAGTAATAGTAGGAGTGTGTCTGTCCACTGAGCTTAGGGTCACGGGTTCTATTCCTGGCATGGCCAAAAAATGTATCATTGGTTAAATGTGGGTTTTCCCTTTCACAGTGATGAATTAACAGGCAAGAGTGGATATTGTCTATTTTCTAAATTTAAGTTATTTTATAAGTCATGTGCTGATATAATCAGTTGGCTCAGAAAGTCCACGTTAAATATCTTAACTTAATGACAAAATGTATAAAATTTCCTCTTTTCCAAATATACTTAGGGAGACCTCAGAGTGAGAACCATTAGGTATCTTTTAAGTAATATTTTAAAAGCTGGCCGCCTTATACTGCATGACCACCGAACCATGCAAATAATAAACACCTAATAAAAAATTATTACACATGGACACGGGAATTGAACCTGGGGCCTTTGGATTAGCAAATCAATGCCCTACCCACTGAGCTATCCACGAATCAATTTACAATTTATAGAATATTATTTTTAGATGCGCCCTTAACTATAATAAACAAATATAATAGCTTGACTATTTAATCCATTAAAATATTTTGTAGTGTGTATCTACTACTTATGTTTGTTTACTTTACATTTAACAATTTTATTTGGCATAATTTTTAATTACTATCGGAAAAAAGAACTAAAGATTACAAATATTTGATTAAATTTATTATTTTATGTAGTGCTGGATATCTATTTTATAAAGTTAACTCATTTCAATTTAATTTTAAATTAATTTAACCAATATGATCTCCAAACTATTGTTTACTTTTTGTTTATGTAACGGTATTTTAAAGATTAAATATATTATCATAAATATGATTTAATATTTAAAGGGTCGTGGTAATTTGATATTATTTATATTCAAACTTGTTCATTTTATTATTAATGCATAGTAAAAGATTAAAAATATATATGTTAATATTCAAACATCAAAAATGGCATCCAAAATGGTGGCTATGTAAAAGCCTGAAAAGTTAGCAAAGGATACTTTTATATTCAAAGATACTCTAACGAACTGAGAAAAATTCTCAACGGTAAGAATGCGAAGACGATGTTGTTATCAGTCTCCACTCTCAAACAGGAAACTACCAGGAGTCTTTCCTTCTTCCCCTGTCTCAAACCCCCTCCTTGACAATCCACCCACCCGTTTGCCCCCTTCTTTATATCAGAGCTGAGTGAGACGGGGTGTCATACAGCCCCTCACTTACGTAGATAACGCCCTGTCATATCTCACACGTTTTACAGTATTTTTCCATCAGAGAAAGCGTCAGGCTTCTACTATTCTGAAACGAGCTAACTTTTTGTGTGTATAGATGTTGATGCATTTCAATAAGGAAGGGAGGAAAAATAAAGTTCAAAACACTAATAAATATTAAATAAAATAAAATGTTTGAACTAAATCATTTAGAATTTAATTCCTCCCTTCCTTAGCCCCAACGATATCACAAGATGGTTAAGTAATTAAATATTGTTAAAATCCTATTTAGAAGTAATCTAATGTTAAATTAATTTTTAAAAAAAGCATTAAAAGAATAGCTCAAACGATTTTGTTCAAAATTTGTATTGGTGGACTATTTTACATGATCAAAGATAATGTAGGCCAATATTTATTTTTCTAAAGTAAATTAATTTGAACAACATATTATAGATAATCAATTTTTCACATTTTAATTGGCCTTTAAGATTTAGTTTACAATGAGTATCTGTAAATAGTTTGTTATGATAAATTAGAATAGATTTTTACTTTTACACATTAAAAATAATATTAGTATAGTTTACTAATAACTTATTTTTTAAAATTTATTTAAAAAATTTGAACAATATGGATTCAATGTATATATTATAACGAGTGTTTTTTGTGATTAATAAGATTGTGTGTTTGTGTTTACGAGAAAAATTTACTTAAGGGTAGTTTACTGAAATTTTTTTTAAATTTTTTTATTCCATGTTATAATGTCTACTACTTATAGAACAGTATCGGGCTGTACGTAAGTCTATTTTCTAAGATCTCTGGAACCACTTAACTGATTGCGATACAGTTTTTTTTATATATCATGTAGATTTTTATAGGGATGCCAAATGAATTAAAGAAAATAAATTGATGTTTTTCAAAAATGTTGTCTTGAAGAGCGTGCTCAAAGATGGACTATTCTGTTGAAAGTAGAACTCACTAATTTTTTACATAGATAAATCTCCAAATCCAAAGAGTAATTACATACTGCAGCTCAATATTAAATCCAAAGAGAAATGATATTTTAGTCTAGTTGATTGTTTGAATTCACAGATCGTTTTAAAGGATAGTTTATATTACTAATATGTTCGCTTCTAGGGAATAATAAAATATATTAGAATGCAGTATTTTTTTAAATATTATACTGAATTAATCTAGAAAGGTTATAACATATTTAAAATTATCTATGTCTTCACGGAGCTGAGTAGTGACGTTAAATACAATACAAGTATTTTATATACACCGAAGAATGGCAATAGCAAGGACTGCCACAAGTACATTTACTGTTATAACTTTATGAAATAAAAATCAGACCAGACAACAATAATAAGTTTGGAGATTCCTGATTTAAACATTGACCCGTAAACTGCAATCAAGTCCATTCAAACATATGGTACATTCCCCATTAGGACTTTTGAATCGATTGTCTCCATACATCCGGCAAAAAGTATCCAAACAGTTTTCAAAGAGCTACGTCGACGGGCATGACGGATACCCCCAAGACAGTTGACGGCAGCCATGATCATCAACACATTGCAAGTATAAACACCCTGAAGGTGACAGACATTGATCTCCGCGGCAAGTGTTTCTCACATGGACAAATATATGTGACATGTTCCCATGATAGTTCTAGCAGCAATATATAACTTTTCACTTCTGTTGATAAAACCACTAACGTCTCTTACAAAGAAACTATGCCTTTAATTTTGCTACTTTATTTCGTTCAATTTATATAAATATTTTGTGGTAATTTCTACCTGATACTTTGTATGATTTCTTATCTTTGCGGGAAATTAAAACTATACGATTAGAAACGTTATTGTTTTAATGAACATGTTTTTAAAACTGACATTAACGCTAGCGAAGCTGCGGCTAAAGCTAGTACAATATATTAGAAAGTTCTTGAAACTTTGTCATACTATTTATTTAATTATATAAACTAATTTCTCATTTTTTATTATCTCTGAGATCTAAAATATGTATTATAGTAGTCTCAATAGTTCACGATAAACTCTTAAGTAGGCATGCACCTGGTGCACATTATAAAAAAAATGCGCTGATCATAGTAAAATCTTCACTTTGAAGGAAGTTAAGCCTAATACTTGGTGATCCACATAAGAAAACTTCCTGGCTGTGAAGATTTCGAATAAACGGAAATTCATTAAAGAGTTAAGTGATAAATTTTTGATATTAGCTTGCAAAAAACAAACAGTATCACAAATAAAAAAACATCAAACATATTTTAGTTTGAAAAAAAAAATTATAACATGTAAATATTTTTATATAAAGATATACATTTTGTAATACGGTTTTAAAAATTATGCTAGATGACTACTTTATATATTCAAACACATTTAAGTATTTTAATTTTTCGCAGTTATCATTGTATTAATTGTGGTTTTCGATATTTTGAAATGGGTTTTTGTTCAAATATAACTATCAAGATTCTGTAGTGCTGGATTGTCAAACTCGTTTGATCATAAAAGTGAGAAATTGAAAATATTGAGAGGGCTGAGTTTAATAAATTTCAATATTGTCATTATATTAATTTATAGTATATAGACTCATTATTAAAATGCTTACTATTACAAAAAACCAAATAATGTTACATAAAGTGTTAGGCCTTGAGAGTGGTGTTGAACAGTATTAGACTTTAAAGTATGGTTTTGAAGTTAATTTCATATAATGTGTGTCATAAGTATTGATCTCTTGGGTGTTTACATAAAATAAAAACGATTAAAACATTTATTTATTTCTAAACAATGCCCGTATTTATTTTGCAAATATTGATAGCAGTTGAATTAAGAGTAATACAACATGACCTGCTAGATTTATAAAATAGTGCTTAGTTTTCAAATGTAATAATATCAAAACGTGGTTTCCTACGACCTTTATAATAATATAAATTAGGCCACATTTTATGTCGGTTCATAAAAATGTCCGCAAGCCACACAGAAACATGGACTGGGAAGTGAGTTTTAGATTAATGCTATCATGTATATATTTTCTTACGAAATGTATATATTTTCTTCTTTTTTTGGGTGTATTATATTCCTAATGTTGAATTAAAATATTAATTACATCAGACTAATAGATGTCACTGTTTGAACTTGATCTAGTGATATTTTTATTATAAAAGTAGAATTCAATATAAAATTACAATGATGGTAGTTGAAATTAAAGTTGAAATAATGATTATAATAACAATATTAAT
>CABFVZ010001389.1:152954-205373 GCA_902151445.1 Timema monikensis | reverse complement strand
GGTCAAATATGGATGAGGAACGATTAAATGGTTTGGCCATGTTAAATATTCATCGAAGCATAGAAGTTCATCCTGATGAAATTTTGGAAAAATTTGCTCAAAAGAATAAGAGGAAAATTCAATTAATGCATTTATAAAATATGAGGTACGTTTGAACAATGTTTTTTATAGGTTTTATAGTTATTATTATTAATTATTACTATTATTATTATTATTTATTACTATTATTATTATTATTATTATTAGTAGTAGTAGTAGTAGTAGTAGTAGTAGTAGTAGTAGTAGTAGTTGTTATGTTATTTATAATTAGCATGACCCCCCTATGAAAATTTTCTGGATCCGCGCCTGGGCTAGGCCAATCAGCGTAGGCCTAGATCACTTCATAAGTTACCGATGTCTCGTCAATCCACTTTTTCAAGGACTGTCAGTCTTCTTTCCAGAATTATTTGATGTGCGCCAGTCATGTGATGGTTGTTGGCCGATACTATAAGGTGATTAAAGAATATATTTTAGACATAGTAAGGTTTTGTAAATCTTTGATATTGCAGGATGTCGACATGTATTAGTTTTTTTCGGGGCGGGTAGTATTGATGTAAAATTAGATAGCATTGATAATTTTACAGTTAGAATGATAAAAACTGCTGCTTTTGTTCCTTTTGGTTATTCAACTCTGACCTAGTTGACTGTAGCAGCCCAGTATTTGGGTGAGTTGTGTTGGTACCATACCATAAAAAATACCCACTCTAACATATTAGTCGCATTCGTATGGTCATTATATAAGCAAACATCGGTGGGTACGCGGGCTTAACGTTACGGTCATTGGTTTTTTTTGGGGAGGGTGGGACGGGAGGTCAGGATTCATATTTTTTTTTTGTTGCAGTGAGAGTGATGTTTCCTAAATGATTTTCCCCCAGTTAAATAAGGTATATTTCCTCTAAATTATACCAACCTAGCAACTGTGATTAAATTCGGATAGCCGTGGGTGTGGTGAAAAAACAATTAAACACAAGGAGTTAAATGCTTTTAAGCGATCAAGATGTCATGATGGTCCCCGGGACAAAAATTGGGTCCAACAGTACGAAAGGTCAAAATCCCTGCTCAAATATATTTTATCTATAATATTATTTCTAAAATCTAAATATAATACAATGTTGATAAAGTCCTCCCGGCCTCTCACTCGATGTACATATCTAATTTATAAAAAGAGAATATATATTAAGCATTATATCAAGCAAATTTTAATGTCTTACACTCATTAGCGAACAATTATTGCAGTAGTTATTAAAAATAAGATTCTTTTTTTAAGTTATTAATTATTTTCTCTGGTCTCCATAGTACTTAAAACAATAACATTGAAGCTTTGTGGCTCCAACTTTCTATAATATTTGAATTGCGCACGTGCTAATATGCTAAGATACTAGAGCTTTTTGGCTTCAATATCTGATCACTGGAACTGAAAAGTAGCCAGACCCCTTTACCTTAGGCCTTGATGTAATCCAGCTGCATTATTTCTAAAACTTTCCTCACACATCAAATAATCGAATGAAATTATACCATCATTAATTTAAGGAATAACATTTAAAATTTAAAATGTAAAGCAGTAACCTAGAATTAAAGTTATAATTTTTGTGTAATATATGCTATTTAGACCATCCTTACTTAAAGAAATAAAGAAATTGAGAGTTTTAATAAATCCTTCCATCATTGTGTAAAATTATTTTGAGCCCCTCACAATGAATTAAATTACTTAAATGTATTTATAAATTAATGGTAATATATAGCTAATAATATTTTGAAACAAACATTAAGTTTTCTGGCTAAACAAACTAAAACTAATAATATGCCACCTTAAAGTACATATTCTAGAAATCAATGCCAATGCTATGTACGACCACAAACACAAAAAATCTTTAACGGAAAAAATATTATCTTTCTTATAAAATCAAATGGAAATAAAATATATTATGTGGTCTGCTCTTGGTTATATTCTATAGTGTCCTAACAGATAAACACGAACGAATTAACTATTAGTTTTGAAAGGAGCAATATGCGTAGGATAATTGAATAATTAGCTTTCCTTTGGGGAAAAATTAAAATGCATTCAAATTTTTTCCCCCTTATTTCTCTTGTCCATGTATTATAAAAAATTACCGAGACACACTTTTTGTCAGGTGATTTTAAAGTTCTTATTTTACTAAGTTGTGTTAAATATTTCTTAAAATTTATAGCTTTTATTATAGCTTTATGCTTTTTAAATAGTTACAAAAATAACTTTCTCAAACTGATATTATACATTAAATATTTAAAAGCCATCCTTCTTTAATTGACAGTCAAACACTACTTTAGTACTAAAATTTTAGCAGAACTACACATTTAAAAATGAATAATACAAATTTGCATTACCAAATAAAAATGCTTCTAAGTCCTCTTATAGTAACTTATTTTAGTAGTTCTTGTTAGAAAAGAAGTAGTTCTAATACGCCTGAGTGGGAATTGTCTAAAGGTTGGACATATATATTCAATTGAGATACTTTAATTTGTTATAGTGAAACACTTCTAATAAAATTCCATTCTAATTCTTAGATTGTATGTAGATAATATCTAATCACCGACTAGTAAGAATTTGGTTTTAGGTTGTGAAACATCCATTGTGATCAAACATAAGTAAACTTGATGAAAACTTAAGAGTTTTTAAATATATCGAGACTATGCAGTTCTTTGAATTATAACGGTTTTATATTCATTCCTGACCAACTTAACTTAAATATTTAATCGTCAGTTTTATCATAAGAATAATATGTATTACTAACAACATTAGACACGTTCAGTGTTCATAATTATCTTTCAATAAATGTTAAGCCCTTTTATAACAAATTCATAACAGCAGTCGTGACACTTACATAAAGTTGAACGTATCTTGGAAAACAAAAACGCTTGCATGGACATCTATCCGTAGCAGCTTCAACTAAAGGAAGACTACATGGTTCGTTAGACTCACCTAGAGAGAAGTATCACCAATGGTGTGGCGCTATCTTTTGGTATTACCAAGGATCCCATTAAAATTATACAGTTGTTGAGCAGTGTGCGCGCATCTTTTAACAAATCATAGTGACAGTGGTTTCAACATTGTAGTGAGTGAAGCAGAGAACATAAACTATTTTCTGATCCTAATCGACAGCTGTAGTCTATTTGGAAAAAAAAGGTAACGTTTTAAAATGCACTTAGATAATTTAATTTTCAAATAGAGCTCACTTTCTTTCTTATCTACTTATGATTGTTACATAGAAACAAAATCAATAAAAAAGTAATTCCAGAATTAGATTTATTAATTTCTTTCTTCCAGCAATTGACAAGTTATAGTAGGAATATGTTAATTGTATTAAACCATAAAAGGAATACATTTGTAGTAGAAAAATCTTTTACAAAATTGATATGTTATTGTGTTTTATTGATATTTAACTTTAATTATTTTTCAAACGAATTATATGTCTACTTGGATGTGTTAAAAAAGTAAAATTTATTACAAGAGAGGCAACAATAACAAAAGAGTAAACAAATCAATCTTTTGAGTTTAGTGAAGGGACGGGTAAACTGGTATGGATAAGAAACTGATGGTCACATGTTACGAGTGTAATTAAGCTGTGAAAAGTGGCCTTGGAAACAAGGTGGCCGATCTGAGTTGTTACGTCAATTGTTTGCCATAAGAAATGAGTGGAAATGACGCCAGAGGATTGTTGACTACAGGGAGTGATAAACTTTCCTGTTAGCTGTGAATATATTAAAAGAAAAGAGAAAAATAATAGGAATAATAACTATAACCTAATAAAATTGTATACATACTATTAATTGATAAATGAAATGCCACTTTTAAGAAATTAACAAGAATAACTATGCCTAATAAAACATCATGGTATGTTTTAACTACGCTAAGAAATAACTTTCACGTTGAGATAGGGAAAATACTAATGCACTATTGTGAATATAATGAATGCACCTTATTTATTATATTATTTATTAATATATATTTTGATCAAACTTAATACATAACATGTTCTGGTAGGGAAATATTTGGTTTATAATTTTCCAGGGCCCCATTTAGCAGCCAAGGGGCCCTGGGCAAACTTGGTTGCGAGGCTCCTGGTTATTGCCTTCTCTCCTTCCCCCTCCCCAACGTTTTTTTATTACAAAATTATTATTTTCTTTAATGGCATTACAGTAGTTTGCAGGGAAATGCCCTAAAAGAAAATATATTCCCCTATTTAATAGTAGAAGCAGTGTATTTATACATATTAAGAGTTGATTTCCACCCAACCTCTTGGTCAATTTTCATTCCCAACGAAATGTATCTGTATGAAGGTACAAAGAACAACTGTGCAAGTTTGAATAAAATCGGTTAATAAGTTCAAAAGTTATCGTGAGACATATCCACCACAGACGGACAAAAAATTTCAAATCACTTGAGTTTAAACAGAGAACTCGCTTCAATCGTTCAATATTGACTTTAAATATTTAGGAATTATTTTAACTACCCATAACGTTATTATATTGTAAACTAAGAAAATAAAACGGTCTGGAAAAACTCCCTCATGTAAAGTGCCCTCATAGTCTATTTCATGGGAAAATGAGAACTGATTTCTTGTTTATGATGATAAACGGTGTCTAGAAATAATACTTAAAACAAAATCGTTAGAGCGAGTTTTGAGAAAAACTATTTTTTCTCTTTTTGCCCTTTAGTAAACTATCCTTAATTTTAGGGTTAGATGAATAATTCCAAAACTCCCTCGGGGAGACTTTATGGATACCCTAGATATCAAGTTTGAGCCCAACCGGTAAAATAGTTTCGGCTATAGTTCGAGGTACAGACAGACAGACGGCATTGCGAAAACTATTTTTTTTTGTTTCAGGGGGTCATAAAACGTCGATATTTATAAAAATCTTGAGTCGAGAGAAAGTAGAACTAATTTTGTTTGTTTGTATTGAGCTTAGTTTTCAAATGATAACTGACTTAATTAAGAAGATTATATTTTAGAATATGTCATAATTTGAGGAAGTTTTAGTACTATTTAGTAATGGCAAAATGAAACAAGACGAGCGACAATCAACAAGTGAGTTAAATTTTGAAATCCTTAGTTATTTTGTGTTTCTTATTTGTATTTTGAATACCTAACATTAATTGGCGTCGCAAAACAATTTTTTTGTCACAAATTAGACTAAAAAGAGAAAAAAAATACGTACTCACCATATATTTCTTCTTTGGAACAAAGGGCATAGAAAGATGATCATTTTTATAGGGGGGCTGGGGGAGAAGCGTTTTGCTAGAGAATTTTACAATACCTTTAGCCAATAAAAGTTAACAGCTGAATAGCTGTTAACAGTATATGCAATACTTTGGTATATCTTATTATTTATACTTGAATAAAATATCTACATTTTAAATTAATTGATGTGGGAAATAATGTATAATTAAAATTGTTTGATTAAAGTAGGATAGAGAGCTGATAGCACAAGTGTTATTATAATTCTCTAATTATAATCAATAATATTAGGCATATATAATTGTTGAGGTCATTCGATACTATTACTAAATAGGCACAATAAAGCCATTCCACTAGGCCTAAAGTAACTGCCTGGTGACCTGGTGCTCTAGGGGTAAGGTGTTGGACCTCTGTGCTGGGGTCCGGGATTCAATCCTCGGTCCCGGGACAGATTTATCCTATTACCAGACCCTTCCTTAACCTCTGACAATAAGTATATTAATCACAACTTGTGAATGTATGTGGAGAATGCCAGGCCTCCACCGTGGTTTGGATCCCACGTTAAACTGTAGGTCCTCCATTTCATCTCACAATCACCCTACCATTANTAGGTCCTCCATTTCATCTCACAATCACCCTACCATTACACATTAGCGTAAGTGCGTATAACCCGAACGGGTAGTAAGACGTGGTGCTAATAATAATAATAATAATAATAATAATAATAATAATAATAATAATAGTATAAATAATATAGTAACTGTTCTACTCTAACCCAGTGGCGAAGCGTGGGGGTACCCTAAGGGGTGGTTGCCCCGGGCGCAAAATTCTTAGGGACGCAAAATTCAAAAGGTTTTAAAGGTAGTAGCATTTTTTTCATGTCTGTGATACTGTATCAGGGCTATTTAGAATAAGAAAGTTGACAATATTAAAAGTACTGGCTTGTAGAAATAAGCTTAATAAGTTAGGCGAAGAACAAGAAGACATATCGGATGTATTGGTTGAAGCTACAATGTTTATCAGTGCCTGTTATGGTATCAAGAATACAGCATGTTCAATGACAGATTTAAATTGTGGGGGAAAAAAAACACATTTCCATACAAAATGTAACATCAATGACAAAGCTTAAGTCGCTCCCACCAACGTCTCAAGCATTTGCTGAAAACGTTAAGAAAACCCATTATCAAACATGTGTGTGGGGGGAAAAGCATCACATAAAGATTATTAAAGATCTTTCTAATCTTGATGTTACAATTCATGGTTGGAGTAAAAAAGAACGATCTAAATTATTTTATCCAGTTAAATTGCCATGAGTAACAATGGAAAATCTAGAAAATCTGGAATAGTGAACAAATTCAGCACATATGTGCTAAGTACACATAGTTGAGCGCTGCAGCTATGATTGCTGAAATAAATCGCCTTCGGTTCCACATTGTCTTGTATAAGGAATAATAAACAACAACTACATGTGCTTAGAGGCTAATGGGATTAATTATGAATTGGAAGGAAGTCAGGGAGTGCTAAAGGTCCACGGATTAGGGGGCGCAATACTTGCCTTGCCCCGGGCACTGGCAACCCACGCTTACGCCACTGCTATAACCCACAACCAGATAGGAGCTAGTGCAACTCTGAACCAAGGCTGTGAATGCGATACCTGTGTTGAGAGAACTGAGAAGTGACCAGAAGCTCAGTGTGATGGTTTGTCTTCTTGAAAATATAGTGGGCATTTTAAAATGTATCGGATGGAAGCCATTTTAATTCTGCACCAGCCTGATTTTAATATCAGCTTTATTTAAGTATCAGGAGGCCTCTCTTAGTCTCTTAAGTTCTCATTTCAGTTCACATTTGTGAAGAAATAATCCTTTGTCATGCCATTTAATTACTATTTATTTTTCTTTGTAGCCGTGGTCTAGGGGTAAGGTGTCAGACTTCTGTACTGGCGGCCGGGGTTCAATCCTCGGTCCCGGCACAGATTTATCTGATTACCAAACCCTTCCTTCACCTCTGACAAGACATCTTGTGAATGTGGGGAATGCCAGGCCTCCACCGTGGTTCGGATTCCACGTTAAACTGTAGGTCCTTCATTTCATCTCACAATCATCCTACCATTACACATTAGCGTAAGTGCGTATAACCCGAATGGGTAGTAAGACGTGGTGCTAATAATAATAATAATAATTTCTTTGTAGCTTTGGTAGTAAAAAATAGAGTTCTAACTATGGTTTTTTGAGTGCAGCATAGTTGAGTTAACGACGACGCTATGAATGGTAAATATATATATATATTTTTAAGTATCTCATCAGCATTTATAAGGTACAAATACATTTCTAAGATTCACAAAAGATACAATAACAAAGATAACAAATTTGGTTTGACGTGGTGTATCACTAGAGAGGTACAATGCAGATATCTAATCTGTGGCGCAGTGCATGATTGCGTTAATAGCATTTATTCAATGTAACATTAATAGTCTTGCAAGTTAATAGGATATTTGGGCGTAAGTTCAATGTTGTATGAAGTGGTACCATTACTTTACATGTTATTATTCTGAAGTTGGTTGAAAAATTTAATAGCGCTGGTTGTCTGGGAGTGTTTGGGATTTACAAAACATACAACACAGGGACTGTAGCCCACTTTTATTGACGCAATGAATTGCTATAATACCTCATTTCTAACTGTAACAATTTAGTTACACTAACCAGAAAATGTTATTTTATCAAGTTATATATAAATTGTAACATATATTTTGGTGATTTGAACCAGGACTCTTATAGTTATACTTATTATATTAGTATTCTTGAACAACTTGGTGTATGTGACACATTTACCTGGATTTTACTTTTCTCCGTTACAATATTATCTTGATTTGTATCTTTTTTTAAAACAATTTATTATTTTTCATTAGAGTTTTTTCTTCTTTTTTTTTCAGTAATCACTTGGAGCCTGAAAATACTATACTGTACTATTTTTGTGCTTCAACACAAATTGTGAAAGGGACTCTTTTGTTGGTACATGAAATATGTCTTGATGTTTCACTTATTGTTAATCTAAATATCATAATTTAATTTATGAATGTCTGAATATATATGTTTAACTTATCTGACAGTCAGTACATTAAGTATTTAAAAGTACCTATTTAAGAGACGCAGCAGTTGGCCTAAAAATTAATTTCACTCAAGTAATTTGGCCTAAAGTCGTTTGGCCTAAAGTTATTTGGCCTAAAAATTAATTTCACTAAATTTATTTGGCCTAATATGTAAATTTAAAGACTTTAGGTATCTTCAGAAAGTAAAAAGTACTGTTAGTTATTTCATTTGAATATAGATAGCACAACTGATAGGAGATAGTTACAATATTTCTAAAAACATTGATATATCTCTTGCCTACAGCTTTACCCCAAAAAACCTATAATCTTAATTCTACAAACAAAAACACTAGATCAGTAGTTCACAAAACACTATACCGCCTTTTTTGTATATACATTTCCGGTATTATTTCCTTTTTAGTATATCTCATAGTCATAAAGTTAATAGGAACAAAGATATTAGAGGAAAAAAACAACAATTTTTAGCACCGTTTACACGCCTTAAAATTGTATGCATACAATCGAATGATGGGGACTTTTGACAACTTATTTATAAAGGCAAAATGAAAGTGAAAATCAATATTCAACCCACCCACTTTAAATTTTCTGAAGTGACGCCCGATTTTCGTTTGAAGTTACTGGACTAAAACAATGTTAATTCCATATGAACATATTTTTTATCTATTGTATTAATAAATGTATATAATAGTGATGTAAAAGCAAGTTATAATGTACAATTAATTAAGATAATGGTAAATAGCCCTTTTAACTAATACTATCATGTTGAGAGATAATTAACATACAAACAACAGGCTATCTGATTCACTGAGTTTCTTATTAATATTAAAGGAGATTTATGGGGCAATATTAAAACGTATATAATTAACTTAACCAGACTGTCAACATTGAGTAGTGAATTAATACAAATAGATGAACTAGGCATCTAACAAAGCTCAAAGGTTTAAAACTGGCAGCTCCTGCACAGCAATGGGATATAACTTTAAAGTTATAAAGGCTCATAACACACTCATAACAAATAAACTCGTAAGTACATAGCGAGAATAATTCATAATAACAAAGATCAAAAGTTTTAAACTGGCAGCTTCTACACAGCAATAGGATAACTTTAAAGTTATAAAAGCTCATAACAAACAAACTACAAACTCGTTAGTACAAATCTAGAATAATTCATAATAACAAAGATCAAATGTTTTAAACTGGCAGCTTCTACACAGCAATAGGATAACTTTAAAGTTATAAAGGCTCATAACAATCAAACTCGTTAAGTACATAGCTAGACTAACTCAGTACACTAGGCAATTAATTCTAATGTTAACTCATATTGCTCTATTACTCCTATATATACCTGCCAGGTTACTAGGTGACAGCCTTTATACTGTTTCTTGCCCATATGAGCTCGTCTATCAACTTCGAGAACGTCAAGGCTGAGGGTAGAGGCGACTAACAAGATCCCCTACATTAGGGAAAGTTAAGTCCCAATTAGAACTGCACTGATTAAACATTACGTCTCGGAGATCCCCCCTATCAAAACTTGCTAGAAAAGTATACACTAAAACGCGGCCGCAATCTTTCAAGGAATCTTAAGAAAGCCGCCTAAGTGGTGTTAAATACAGACATTTACAAGTGCCTTGAGAGGCCTACCTTGAACACTTCTGGCAAACAAGTAAAATTTGGAATGTTCATAAGCTAGAAGAACACGAGGCAATTGACTTGGGCAAAGGCCTAATTAGGCCATGAACACCTAATAGCTAGCCCCTGATTTCTTGGTGCTGACGTTCCCCTAGTAAAAAGGAAGACTGTCTCAACTTGCAAAAGGACATCTGAGGAGTTTCTCGGCCAAACACACAACATAATGAGCTACAAAGAGTCGTTAGGTGACTATTACCAAATGCCGAAGATTGTTTAGTAGGGTATTCTAAAAGTATGTAAACTGTGCTCACACCTAATACAGTTAACGGTTTTTCCTAACCAAACTAGCCAGCTGTTGAAGTTAATTAAAACACAACTGATCAAACTAGACCAACAAGGAGTCCACCACCATAATAAATAAGTTTTGTTCAGAGGGAACCATATGACCCGGAGTTAAGCTACAGGTAAAATTATACATTAAGAGTAATTAAATACTAACTAGTGGATCGTTGCAGGGATGGCTGCAAATTATCCTGCTAAAATGTATTCTAAACTTTTTTACTTGGAAATTTTCTATAGAATGAAGCCTCATTCAACTTTATTATTTAAAGGTTTACTTGTCATCGATTTTGACCTTTCGGTGATTATTTTAAAACAAAAAGTAAGTTTTTCTTCTTCACCCTACGATTAGAACTGTTGATTAGCACTACTAAGAAAAAATGTGAGAACTGTACTTTTAATATATAGAACAAAATTGATTTCTGGACTTTTAATATAGTATATAAGGGCTTCCTTAAAAACCTTGCCCCCTCCGCTCCCCCCTTTCCCCAAGCAAAAACTGGAATTAGTGCAAATGCGTGTAGTTTTAACGGTGACAGTCAAAAAAGGGTATCATTGGGATAATTGAAATACTAGTATAAGTTACCAAACCATAATAAGAATTCAATAAACAGAGAACAAAATTCACGGAAGTAAACCGCCAGATGCATTGTGAGTACGAAGAGTAGGGGGGAATGTGCTAGTATGGGGGTTAAACGGGGAAAACGCACCCCCACCCTAAGACAACAAATAATTATGTATAGTAAAAATGTAGATCATACAATGTAGAACTAAAATATAAGGCCCTGAATATGTGTGCTATTCATAGATTACATTCAAAGACCAGGCTTATGGCTTAGTGTTTAGAAGGTATACCCCTAAAATTCCAAATTGAAAAAAGCACAAAAGTAATATATTTATATATTGTATCAAGGCCATAGGAACGTCAGAGAAAGTGTAAGCTAATACTGCCTTATTTGTAAAAACAAAATAAATGGTTCGGTGTAGACTACCGCACATACTTTCTCTCTCTCTCTTACCTCAAATAGAAGATATTTATTTAACACTCGTAAGATATGTGAAACTGAACAAAATATATTATAACATAAACCTACCAAAGAGAATAAATGAATTAATATACACCATTACAAAAATTTCGAGAAGAAAGGAAAATTTCTCACTGTACACCAAAGAGCGTTACAATTTTCCAACTTCAAAATCTTTAAGTAATTTTTCATTGTAACGCTAAACTTGAAAATAATCCTTTAATGAAGGGTATAATTCGAAATTTGTGATAAATATATTTAAACTTATTATAAGCAAATAATAAGAATATCAACAAATAGTGATTATTAAGAGGGAAATAAGTTTAAACTTTATAACAATTATTACATAAATAGTTTTTTAGCTATTCAATCAATTATACAAAATAGATGGATTTATTCAGATTTCAAACACTTGAATTTTAACTCCACTATAGTATAGCTAGTTATTTCTCATTCTAAATCTGAATTTTACCACTAAGCCATACCAACACGTTATGTGTGTGGTATTATTCATAGATTTTGTTTAGATCACGTTATTTAAAAATAAATTATTTTAAAGATCTTTATTTATTATTAATCATTGAAATAGTAATAATAAAAATGATAATATAAATTTAAGCCTAAATAAGGTTTGTGCGACAAAGTGAGAGGTGCGCCACTTAAATTTGGGTAGTTTCATTAACTCTTATTTTTACCACTTTAATACTTAATGTGACTGTCTTAAATATTTATAATTACTGTATATTAATAATTTAATAATATTACCACTAACAATTTAAAAAATGAAATCTGCTTAGTTAGATAGTTTTACGTGACAATAAAACTAGTAGTGACTTTAACGTTGATTTAATTGGTTTAAGTTTTGAAGGGGGCACGTTGCCCCTATGCCCCCGTCCTTGATTCGCCCCTATTAGAGTAATGATCTATCGCTCTCATTTTAGACTCAATAGTCAATAATTACCTTTTTTATTGGTTAAAATTTATAAAAGAGAAATTTAGTAGCAATGCGATAACCACAAGATGTGCATCCCCTATTAAAATGACGAAAACTTTAACCGGAATTCAAAATTTTAGTACAAAGTGTTGACCCTTAAGGACCCTATATCGATATTTTTTATTGGTCCAAATATACAAATGAAGACGTTAATCTTTTAAAATAGAATTATAAAATTTAAAACCACGAATTAAAAAATATTTTACGTATGTATAGCACAATTTTTTCTCTGGTTCGCTAGTGTATATATATTATGTTACGAGTTTTGAGTAAATATCTCCATTTTTAAACAATAGAGCGAGAAAGTCCTTGAGGAGTTCCGTACCATTTATTTTAGTATTGGTATGACACTTTTCGTAACACTTCACGCATAAATAATAAGAAAGCTTACAAAAAACACACCAACATTTAATATTAACAGTGACTTTGGTAGCATACTTGACATAAATAAGAAGTGAATAACGAGCGCGACACCTCACAGTCAATGTACTGTACTAAACAGAAGTAAGCTCGGCAAGGTCACGAGACGACGTTACAGGGTAAATCTGAATGCTGGCCGATATTGGGAACAAGCCAACCTTATATTCTATAACCTTGGGTATAAGGACCGATCAAGATAACAAAATAAATCTTAACGTTTAAAATTTCTCAGTGGGAAGGGAGGGGAGTGGGGAGCTCAACATTTCCAAAACTAATACATTCAATTACTTCTCTGTATGATAAAAAAAAATCGTTAAGCAGGTACGGGAACCAATACAAATAAACAGTTACATAATAATAATAATAATAATGATAACAATAATAATAATAATAATAATAATAATAATAATAATAAAATAAGGCATTCTAAGAAATAGTGGTGATGGACTATAAAAGAGAAAAAAACTTTAGATGAGGTATAAAGTAACATTTTGACAGACAGATAGAGATAAATCAAATCCTAGATAGCCAAAATAATATTAGACTCTAAATTTCTCAAAGTGAGTTGGGAAAAGGGAGTTGGGCGATTGGGGGGTTAAAAATCTACAAAAATAATAGAAACAACTACATCTCAATGCGGTGTTCCTAAAAATTTAAATTTAGCAGGCCGGTAAATGCACCACTCCAAATAACTATTAAGTCTGAAGATTATAAAATAGAACTCCAAGAAATCAAGGGGGTGGGGGGTAGAATTTAGAAAAAATGCATTTTAAGTGTAGTAGAAAATTGAAATTCGGCTGGCAGGTAGAAGTAAAATTATAGATAACGAAATGATTCTTAAAACTATAAGTGTTTAAATGGGAGTTATAGAGATGATTATTGGGGAGGAGAGGGGGAAAATTTCAAAAACTAATAGAAACAATTACTAACAGAACCATTTGTTTGATAAGCTAACGTTCTTATTAGAGTGATTCTTTCAAATTAATTCATTTTTAAATAGTAAATTCAAACTATTTTTTTATGTTCTTTGCAACAATGCTTTCACGTAAAAGGAACATTGTTATCGTGCTTGCAGCTGTGCTCTAAATGTAGGTATTTTTTCAACTCTTTATATTTAGTTTTGTATATTAGATGGTAGATGTAAACTATTTATTTTGGTGCTAATTTCAACAATTTCCCCGCGTAATCGATCAAATATTGATGCAAAGCGCAAATATTAAAAAAAATATATATTGGTTCTTTCTTATATGTAGTAGTTAATATATATATAGCTTCATTGACATACAAAGTTCTCGCCTCATACGTGTCTGAAATCGTGTTTTTGGTAGCTTAGATCATGCTTTCTCAGACTGCGAGGCGCGAGGGTATTTCAGGTGAGGCACAACAACATATCAGTGAACCAATTTTTCACTTCCTTCGACTTGCTAAATTCTGATTGAATATAAAAAAATAATATTCTGTTTGACTTATGAAACAATACAATTAATTTTGATTTTGCATCTACATACATTTGTATTAAAGTAATTTCTCAACAAGTATGATAATTTGAATTACATAAATTGACTGGGAATTGATAATGTCCTTCCTTTTTGAGTTATATAAACAGAAGCCGACTTGAACCATCTCTGTGATAGGAAAAAATAACTCATTCTTCCAATTGACACGTACTGTACATATTTTTCATGAATAATATTTCCGTCATAAAATGTTAAAACAAACCTGAAATTTTATTAATATTTTACGAACTTTACTATTCTTAATAAACTTCTACAAAGTATTTATCTGAAAATAAAAAAATCAATGAAATAATAAATGCCTCAATTTGTATTTTAACTTAAAATTTATTTTTATTCTAAGAAAGTGAGGCTTAACAATTACGTTTAATGTTCATGTAAGTCTCAAGTGCATAGAGTTTGAGAGAACCTTGTTTAGATGATTCGCTAGAAATAAGTTAATTTACCAACTTAAATGTGAGCGAAGCCGTGGGCAAACTCGAGTAAGTTAATATTATTATAACAAATAAATGGTTGATCAACTCATTTAATAAAATTAATAAATACAAATACGCAGAAAGACAGATAAAATATAATTTGGCATTGAAAAAAGTTCAAAATTCAAAATAAAACAAAATGATTAAAATGTAAATGTTAATTAATCAAAAAGGGTACGGGTACAGAACTTTTTATTTGTGGTACATTAAGGTACAAAAACTAATGCAAACCTTTAGCAATGCAGAAAGCTCAACATACAAAAGTAGTACTACAGGTTAATGGACGTGCTGCTATACCTTGGGAAGTAGTAGACTGAGAGAAGACAAATATATTTTGAAATGGTAATATATGCTATCTAAATAAACATTACACACCTCATCATCTAGTATCATCACTACAAATCATAACGAATGTTTCTGGAGATAAAATAAATACATTTTAAATAAATAGTCTAAAACTTAATTTTACAAAAAGTCATTTGGGCTAAAAATTAACTTCGCAACAGTCATTTGGCCTACACTTTAGGCCAAACGATGGGTACCCGGCAATTTTACATGATGAATAATAATGTATAACAATATAACCAAAATAGATTAATTAAAGGGTTTTAAGTGTTGTTTACTTAAGACTAATTATAGACAAATTGAAATATTTCTAAATTAACCGTGAATGTTGAGTTCAAAATGGGTATCTGGGAAAAGCTTTCAATATAAATAAGATTACGTTTTTATTTTTACAAATTTAAACAATTTTAGGATAGTTTGAGAATATTTTAATATTGAAGAATCTGAATTTGCTAAACACATTTGGGCCATTTGGCTTAAAATCTATTTATAAAAATTGATTATTGTAATAAAAAAATTGATGTCTTTTTTATGAGGAAATCTTACTCGATGACTTTAATTGAAAACATATTTTTGAAAGCTTTCTTCGAAGCTATGATACACATTGTGATACATTTTTTCAGATTGTGTTGTACCATTTATTTTAATATGTGACGGGCCAGCTTGCACATAAGTTTTTTAGATGCTCGCGGATAGGGAGATCTCAAGTTGGCCTACTACAATGAATATTTTCTAGAATGCTTAATTTTGGAGCACAAATGTTCATGTTCAGGCAAACATGAGCACAAAGCACAATTGAATGATGGAAACATAATTTTGATACGTTGTGCTTTTCATTATGCGGTGGCAGGGCCGAATTTTTTTGCTCGTAGAACCTAGGCACTTTTATTTCAAAATTTGCTAAAACGGGGTTAAAAGTTTATTCTAATATTTTGACATGTCATTTAAATTGACTCAAGCTTCCACCATAATATGCTATGAACCACCTCAATTGATGGAGCTATTACGATGTCTGTATTTATAATCTCTAGATAAGGTATTCTCATAAAATTAAAGTTCATAGGTCAATTGCACATATTTTGTATTTTGTTTTTAACTAAGCAGTTAAGAAAGGATATTGTATATTATTTTGGGTTAAAAGCTTGTGTTTATGTGTAGGCATAGTGGAAGTATATAGATAATATGTGTATGTTTATGCATAGTGTTAGTAAATACAAAATATGAGTGACTTATTTAACATAAAAGAGGGAATTTTAAATAATAACTAGTGACCTACACGTTTACTTTTTGCTCTCATAATATATGGTGTTGACATAGCTTAGCCTGACTTGAAAATATGTCTTATGAATACAAGCGAAAGCTATGCCAAAGTTACAGAGGAAAAGTTTTGAGTAAAATTAAAAGTTCATAGTTATAGATGATCCAAATCAGTTTAGCAGTATTATTTGAAAATAAGATTTCACTGATGCCATATAGTCCTAGCTCTACTACTGGTGAAGAAACCACGTCCGAAGAAAGCTTCAGCTAATATTTTCGACAATTTACAATCTCTTTACACATTATTTTTGTAGCCTGACGTTACAATGCTGCGAGATAGTGGATAATAAATCACAATTAAATCCGTGCAGCACTGGTTGATATCTCAAAATGTAAAAATTTACACTAACAGTAGTTCATGTATCAAAATATTTCGTAAAAAGGATTTTTACCTTATAAATATCATTAAAGACAGGCATTT
Organism: Timema monikensis; assembly: GCA_902151445.1. Lineage (NCBI taxonomy): Eukaryota > Metazoa > Arthropoda > Insecta > Phasmatodea > Timematidae > Timema > Timema monikensis. Next base: position 188,532 of record CABFVZ010001389.1, on the reverse strand, counting down.
GGAAAATCTTCTGAAAAATTATGTTAAAGTAATTAAATAATTCCAAGAAACTGGAATCAAGATGTGCGCAATTGCAAAAATAAATTATGCCCATATGAATTTTGGTTGTTGTTCCAGAAAAAGGAAAATATAAAGATTAAAAAAAATGGGAAAAAACTTTTCTTCAAATTCTGATCTCAAACATAATGATAACAAAATGATACACCAGAGGAATTGTTGGTGCCAAAATTAAGTTCGCATTAAAATTAAGTATGCATTTATAATTGAGGGTTTTTTAATCGTATTTTGACGTACTAGTCACAAAACTAACAAAAAAACATACAGCACGTTAAATGATACCTAGAAGTTTATTGAAGACAAATGTCTATCAAAATATTAAGTTAAATCAAAAAGGCCAAGCATTAGTCATCATCTATTTGTAAGACTCAGAAAAAGTTTGTAGATGAGTTCGTGATGTATTCTTTACTGTGCAAGGACAAAACATCTGTAGTGGAAATTATCAAATCTCAAATAAAAGATAAGCTTGTTACAAGTTTTTCAACTATGCATATATTTCTTTGAGTATTTGTATTTCAATAATTTGATCTAATATAAGAGGAAGAATCTATAATGCCTAGTTTTACACTACAAATGTTCATGTTTATGTATGTACATATGAGTACAAATGGAGAGATAAAAAACAGCTAAATTTTGGCAATATATTGGTCCAACTCTCTTTCAGTAAAAAAAAAGTGTAACTCAGAAATAATAAAAGAAAACATTAGATCCTTGGCAACAAAAAGGTTGGAATAATAGTCAGTTTCCTTTTGGTCATATTTATGGAAAAAGATAAGAGCTATTCATGGTTTACTAAGCTCCTCGTCAGCACTCCATCAATTCTTTCCCTCTTTCATCAGTGTTAGATGCATTGCCCAAAAGTTATATAATCCCTCAGATTCAGACAAGCTTGATTGTAAAATAACCTTAGAAGGTACAAAATATGATTTTTTAATGTGTGTTGAATAAATGATTGAACTCACACAATGTGAGCTCTGTTCAGACGAATATAACTTACAGCAAATTAAATCTTTAAATATGCAAATATGATGTGCTAAGAAGTCCTGTGAAATTATTATTACTTAGCATTATGTCTTACTACCCATTCGGGTTATGCGCCTAAGTATTAATTACGCTAATGGATTAGGAATTGAGAAGGTTGAATCTAGAGGAAGTGAACCCGCATTAGCGTGGAGGGATAGGGGGAAATCATTTAGGGAAAATCACCCCAGCTCACCCGAGCGAGATTAAAACCTCAATGTGCCCGTCATTGGCAGCCTATCTCAACACGAAACTAGCGTGTTAGCTAACTACGCCACTGAGCGGGTTCATTTGAAATTAAATTTCAATACGGTAATAGTATTTGTATTGGGATATAACACTTTAAATATTAACATGGTGTGCTATACGTTTATCATATTATTCATGAGCTTTACGAACAGTTTTCTGATTTATATATTATATACGTGTTGCTCTCTACAATGATAATATTTATTAAATTAATTACTTTATCACTTATATGAATGTGCACAGTTAGTTTAAAAGTTATTTTACTGGAAATTCATGTCATATTTACATTTTTACATAAACATATTATTTATTTGTGCTTTAATAAAAACTCCATATATCATAGCAAAAAAAACTTATGAACTACTCCACTGTCCCCACAAAACATCATAAAAGGCATTTAAGTATTAAAACATTAATTACAATTTTTCTAATATGAGGAAATATAAATACATATTTAGCGGTAAAAGTTTCAACATTTTTACATTGCTCTTTCTTTTGACTGGGATATAATCACATAGTAAAATGGTAAAGTGATTATATATATATATATATTGCCTTTAATTAATCTTTTTTTCCACAAATGAGTACATTTTCCATTTGTAATAAAATAAATTTTCAATATACAACCTATTGTAACCAACATTTGTTACTTGAAATCTACACACACTCATTTAAATACATGTTGAAATATCAAACAAAGGTCTCGGGTTCAGTTAACATATCCAGAATCATTTTTAAATAAATATTTAAATTACAAACACGTAGTATCAGAAAGACATATGGCTATTTTATGTTATTTTTAACCTATTATTATACTGTTTGAAGTTATTTTCATTATCATACAAATTTTCCAAACTAGCAACTCCACAAAGAGAGGCCAAAGCAAGGTTCGACAGTGATATTGATTGTACTTCAGTTACATAGACATGATAAACCAAAGTTATCTTATCACAAGGCTGTGCTATCTATTATTTGTTATTTTTCTTCAAAATGGGCCATCACCCATTTATCATAAGCAAACCTCCCTCTTGCTTAGGTCTGGTTATTTAGTTTTGTACTTAAATAAATACATTTATACATAAGCCTATATTTTAAAACTTTAAAATCAGATTAATAACAAAATCACTATTTCTATCATTCTACAAATGTAGACTTATAAAACAAACTTTTAAATCCAAATTGTTTTACTAATTAGTTTTAATTTTTAAATCGTAGAATTAATACAATTACTTTTTTCTTTCATTAATATAGGATATTATTTGAATTTACTATTTTTTATGTATATAGGACACACAGAAAAAGAACGGTTTTAACAACATTTAATTTAATTATAGTCCATGCATCATTCCATGTAGTTGACGGGAAGAAAGGGGATAGAGAGTGAGTTTGAATGTTTACCATACAGTCAAAATAGAAAATATTAATAATAAGACTAAAATACCATAAGTAACTTTATCAAAGTATATATTATAGTGTTATTGAATAAAAATAACCAAGGGCAAAAACTTTGATTTATTTTTTATTAAATCATTGATGTAGTCCGGATAATATATGTCTAAAATATAATAGTGAATTGTCTGGTTTATGTCATTGGATATAAATGTACTTAAGTTTTTATAACAACTGTTATTAAAATCAAAGCGAAAAAATCTAAGCTACATTTAAAAATTCTGTATTGACGAAATATGAAATACAGATTAATGACCATTCCAGATAACCAGAAATGAACATCTTAATTTTCAAAATTAAAATTTGATGAAAGGGTGTGTCTCTAATTTTTTCCAAACTAATAAAAATACAATTATAAGTATGGAAAAAATTAAAACTTAGCAGAATCACACCTCCCTAGATAATCAAAATGTCTTTAAAATTTAAAAGTTGTCATCTGAGAAATTGGAATTGGTGAGATATAAAAACGTTCAAATCTAGTAAAAGTTGTTTTGAGAGAATTGAAATTATTGAAGGATATTTAAGGAGACACCAAAAGTAATCAGAAAAATCCAATTAGAAATTCAAACTGTAAGTACAAGACTAATATTCTTTTTTAAATATTAAAACTTAACCATAGAAAATTTGAGATGAACTCAGTCAATCTATAAAATTGTTTATGGAATATTTTCTTGTTTACTTCTAAACATGAAAATGTACTGGTAAATTTTTAATGTATATGATTGCTTAAGATATGAGTTTAATTCAAAAAACTAAATAATAATAATTTTATTATTAAATTGTTCATTACTTCCTTATTAAAATAGTAAGGGTTTCTTTATATATATATATATATATATAAAATTGTATATATTATTATTATTTATATTTTACAATCTTGAAATAAGGGGGCTGGGTTTAGAGTCAACATTTTCAAAACAAACAGAAAAAACAAGGTGTCTTGAAATGCCAAAAATAATCGACAATACCACTTATCTGTGTGGCCAATAGGCCTATAATTATGATCCAATCTACCTGTATAAAGAATGGGTGATACTGATATTAGTTATATATTGATTACAATTTAGTTAGCAAACATACATTAAATTTTGTTTTTAATTTAAAAAAAAGTAATTTCAAAATATACTCTTAAAAATCTTTATATATTATATTGATTTGATTTTAATATAGTGTTAACATTAAAATAGTGAAACATAAAAAAAATTAAAATTTTTATTTCCTAGGGAATTGTTAAAACAACTACAACCTTTATTTAGTGAAACTTTAATAACAATTATACTTTTATGAGAACATTCTTAAACGTTTAGGCATATTTGTTCCAACACATAATATTTATTTAAATGGTATATTTTATTATGTCCGAATATTGTTTAAGCAATAAGCGATGATGTTGATGAGTTGTTTAGTAAGATTAAGCCTATCACAATACTATTACAAATGAAAATGTCAAACATACATTTTTGAAGAAAAACTTCAGAGTTAAGTCTATACTATTAATATTAGAAATATTTGGTTAAAATATTAATTGTATTAATGTTGATAATTGATGGGTTGGGTTTGGATTTGTTAATTTAGCACATATAAATATAATCTAAATTAACATAACATTCAGGATGTTATGGCCGAGCATTGAAATTACTTGGTGACTCAATAAACCAACACAATTCACTGCGAATGACACATAAATGACAATGCGCATTGTTGGCGATTTGGCTGTAGGTGATTCATAAAAATAAAACATGTTTAAGGTGATTTAATACATTATTTATATTGAGTCTTGTCTGCTTACTTAAATCCCCCCCTACCCTTCTATTTTACAACAGGGTTGATTGGTTTCTAGTTGGTCATCTTTTTAGTAGAATCAATCCTTTGATATTATAAAAATACGAATAGATTACTAGAGGCATCAAATTTAAATACCAAACATTAACCTAATGTGGTAAAATTGTATGTAGTCATATTAATTTTGGCATATATTAAATATAATATTTCTCTAGTATCCACGGGGTATTGGTAGTGTAGATAATTGTAACACCTCGGTTTCGTTTTAAGTAAACTAAATATATTGGTTGTATGTCCCCCATTTTTATTATTTTGAACGAAAGAAAATTGTGCTGAACGTAGCGGAACTTGCTCACTTCTGTTCTCTTATCGTAGTGTGACTGTCATCTAGTGACAGTAGTGGTGTAAACTTATTTGTGTAGGAGGGTTGAGGGCAGCGAAAAAAATAAAAAATTACGGACTTGTCTTCCACCCACCTTAGGTCCTCCCAGGCCCCTCCCCGAATCTTTGAAAATTGGATTTCCCTAAAAACAATGCGATCTTATTAGAAACTATTTGGAACGGGTCCTCTTCTGAATTTTTTTTAGAAAATTAGATGCCTCGAAAATATATTTGAAGTGGACTTTTTTTTTTACTTTTACTTCCACGCAATCAGGCCTAAGGGAGCTCGCGTGACTACAGCTCTTCTCCTCCACTAGATTCTGTTTCAAAACGTACGTAGTTTTCTCGCACTGCTCGTCTATTTTGGACCCTAAATTTATGAAGCAGGGTGAAAGAATGGTAGCGCATCACCAAACGCCAACTTGGAGGATCGGGGTTTTGAATTTGTGGCCAAGATAAATTGCTTCCACCACAGCTGACAAGTTTCATCTTCTCGGTCCCTTTGCCTGGTGGTCTGTGTGAGGTATTTTATTTCCCTCCTACCACCAATATTTGGGAGGCATGGCCCTATCCAACCCTTGGGTACGCGCTCTCTAGACGTTACAGGCTCCCCTGAGGACAGTAGACCTATACCGACAAATATTTGAAAATCGAACACTTTCAGAAACTATTTGGAGTGGTCCTTACGTGAAAATTCTTCAAAATCAAATATATCTATAAGCTATTTGGAGTGGTCCTCCCTAGAAATCTTTGAAATTTGAATGTCCCTAGAAGCTATTTAGTGTGCTCCTTGCCTGATTAGTTTTGGCAGTCATATGCCTATAGAAGCAATTTAAAATGGTATTCTCTGGCAAATTTCTGAAAATTAAATGCAATTAGAAGTGATTTGGAGTTATATATATTATTATTATTAGCACCGCGTCTTACTACCCGTTCGGGTTATACGCACTTACGCTAATGTGTAATGGTAGGGTGATTGTGAGATGAAATGGAGGACCTACAGTTTAACGTGGAATCCGAACCACGGTGGTGACCTGGCATTCCACACATTCGAGTTTTATATAAAACCATATTTTAGCTTTATATTTGTTAATATTAGAGGATTTTAAATAAATCCAAGGGGGGAATTTTATTCCAGGGGGGAATAAAATCTTTCCAATAATCCTCTGCACTTCCAGTTTTAGTTTTAAAAGCAAGAGTTTCTTCACTAGTGTAGTTGAGGAGGAAGAAGAAGGGATGATGGTGGTGATCCTTTACCCCCCTCTCCCTTTCCATAAAGTGCCTAAGCAGTGAAGGGATGATGTGGTGATCATTAAAGCCCTCCCCCTCTTTCGATAAAGCACCTAAGCAGCAACCGTGTAGTTTGTTCTCTCTTTATCTGCTTGAGTAACAAATAACGCAATATAAAGCACAATGGTTACAGTGAAAATTGATTACTCTGATTTGATTGTTAAATTGAGTACGCACGTGTACGAGCTTACTTTGAATCGCGTATTAAACACAATCTACTATGATTCTAAATATTTCCTAAGAAATGTTCCTATTTTATATACTACAGCAGATAACCAATTTAAAATGAATCAAAATAATTATAATGAAGATATGCAAAAATATATATATATTATTTCATCGGTTTTCAACATTGTTCAAATTTGGTACTACACATTGTTTTTCAAAGGCTAAAGTTAATCAATATAATCAATATAAAACAAGTTGTTTGTCTCTGTAGGCTATAATGTTGCCAGACCAAGAGGGGTCCAGATCAGACGACTAATAAAACCCGACCTTGTTCATTCCTGGTAAAATTAATTCTCAATGATATATTAAAGAGGTTTATTACTTTGCACCACTGAACTCTTTTCTTAAGAAAATGCTTTATTTTTTCGTTTAATACGTATGTTACAATCTTGGAAGTTTATAAATAATCTACAAGTTTAATTCAAATTTTCAATAAACTCATACCTATTCAACCCCAAGGAATCATTGCATTCATGTTTTTTAAACATTATTGACCAACATTTTTTTTAAATGTGCCTATTCCACTTTCTAAAATTAGCACAAAACACTTCACTTCACTTAAGAATTTAGCATAAATTAACTAATTATGCCACACCTGGATTAACACACTTTAAAATATATCTTACAGGTTTCACAATCAAACAAACAGTATAAAAAATTATAAGGGTCTATTAACAGATTTTGGCCAAACTAGTAATACATTTAGAGTTGAAATTTATACTAGAGGGTAGCATGGTATAAGTCTACATTTTATTTGGTGAACCTTTCTCTGGTTCCTTCTCTGAAAACTAGAAATTGCTTCGAAAATAATAGACAAAATAATGATGTTGACCAAATTTGGTGTTGAACTTTACCGTAGGTGTAATTCATTTTCATACACGTTATTACTATTTAAGTCTGGGTTGGTGTAGTGGCTCAGTCTTCTAGCTCTGACCATGTAGGTATTGATATGATTTGTTTCTTATACTTTGATGTATTTCTTTTTGCGACTGTCATAACGGTTTCTTATATTCCATCTTGGTAAATGCTGGTGAATTAGCTCAATAAAATTATATATATTTTTCGAAGAAATGTTTCTTTATTTTTAGTACTACTTATTTTAAGGTTCTATATAAAGCCACAGATAATTAATTAACGTTTTAATTAAACACAACAACAGTATTGATGAGGGGGTATAAATAAAACCTGTATATTTTATGTGAATCAAGTGTACCCGATTGAGATTTAGTTATGTCACTTAGAAAAATAAGATATATTTTCAGATTAGAGATACTATCAAAATAATCAATATTTTGAAATTTGTCATGTATGTAGAAGGCCCATTCTATAGGCACACCGTAAAAAACTATGGATATTTTTGAACACTGGTTATTTGGTCCATAGTTAATGGTGATTTCTCATTAACGTAGGTTATTCAAAATAATATTCTACCAAAGGATATTTATTAATAAAATTATTCAAGTTTTTGAATAGGTGTATTTTTTTACTCTACTTTTCGTAAATTACGACTAATTTAATTGTTTGTTTTGTTATTTTTATGCACATAAAGTTTAAATTACTCTTTTTAATTCACAAATAAGCCTATTAGTTCAACCATTTATAATATTGAAAGATTAGTACCGGTAGTTTTAGATACTTAATTATGAATACTTGGAACTGGTTGGCTGAAGTTAGACTAAGCAAGAATGATACATATATTAAATCGCAAGGAAGTCAAGAGAATGGTGACAATGACCACCACCTCAAACACAATATCCACCACTACAACTAGCAATGCAGCATGATGTTACATCAATGACGCAGATATTTCCCGAGTCTATATCTCTAAGATCTGATTTGCCACCAACAGGATTAAAGCAGCCACCTTTACCCTCGTCTGCTACTGCAACTGTGCCACAGCTTCCTGTGTTAACAGCCAATTTCAGAGAGGCGTATTTTCTGGTTTGCATGACCAACTTACGTAACCTATACAGCTTCGTAAATACAGTGCAGGAACAAGGAACTTGTTTTATTTTGTAAAGGAAGGATGTAAAAGTCAGACCTGCTTCTAATTTTTGGTTTTTTAATTACTTTATTTTTTATTATTTGTGAAAATATGCTAAAAATTGACTATTTTTGATACAGCCTAAAAAATGTACTAACGCAGCGTTTTGACCTTTTATAAAAGGAGTTATTACTTTTAAATTCCTTAAGACAAATTTACTATACAAATATTTATAATCCAATGTTAATTATCGAGTAATTTCCTATCTACTTAGAGGCTGTAACGCTAAAATCTTGCCCCTTTCTACTAGGGCTATCTTTGGACGGAATACTGAACTTTAGAGGGGTGGAGCCAAGAGTTGGTTAAGCCATTCCCATTTGTTACCTCGCTCCGGATGACACACAAGACATTCCCACACCAGTCATCACTAAATAAAACAAGCCCAAACTAATGTGTGTTTAATTTATTAAAGAAGTATGTACTTTTCAATAAGCCAGATATTAATTATTGTTTATAATGTATTTTACAAACCAAAGTTGACGTGAAACTGTACTACCATTCGCTTGTATAAAGTATGGGGGAAAAAATTAATGGTTGATACCCACTTCAGTGGTCAAATGGTCTAAAGGTGCGTATACATTAGGCGAGCCAAGCCTGTAATGCAATATGTAATGCTCGTCAGGTTGGACGTGGAACGAACACTCTGCAAGCATCCTCTGGACCATTGGTGAAACGAGCACGCGACGATCAAGCGACGTAATAATGATCTCAGTTCAATTAAGTGTTTACATGGGTGCGCTATATTTCAATTATTTAACTATCTATCTTAACTCTACTAAATGTCAGATCACGTAGGAACCTTAGCCTTTATTTTGTGTAGTGATGCTATGCTAATATGGCCAAAATATTTAAAAAAACGAACGCCTCGGTGATGGTGGCGTATGATTGTATAAAAAACGGGCTGGTTCAGAACTACTGCGAGATTTCAATTTCAAAAACATAAGTGGACAGTAAAAAAACTTTACATGGGTGTCTCCACAGACTAGAGAATTTTCTGAGTAAAATAGGACAAAAAAAATATTATTTTTCGTTTGCAAACATCTTCTGCTTGCCCTGCTAATGTGGTGATATTCTTCCAGGCATCTTCCTTCAGATTCTTTTTATAATAGTTGTTATCCTTGCCTCCTTGGGGTCCCATAAAACACTATTGTTTTTACAAGATTTTATCAACTGAAATACAGATTCCTCAGATCAGTTATCCATGCTTGCGAGTACGCAACAAATACGTCCCAACTAGACTGACGAATCCCTTTGTGTTCGTTGGAAAAACTTACAGCTGGTGGATCACTGCGAATGGCTAGTAGCTTGCTCGTAGCGTGCTCACAGTGCGCTCGCAGGCCCGTCCCAAATAGACGAATCTGTTACATAAAGCCCCGTATACATTAGGTGAGCCGAGCCTGTAATGGAATAGATTCGTCTAATTGGGACCGGCCCGCGAGCACGCTACGAACCATTCGCGGCAATCTGCTGGCTGTCGGTTTTTCCAACGAGCACAAATGGATTCGTCAGTCTAGTTGGGACGTGTTTGTTGCATGCTCGCAAGCATAGAGAACTGGTCTGAGGAATTTGTATTTCAGTTGATAGAATCTTGTAAAAACCATAGTGTTTTTTGGGCTGCTTACAAAAACACATGAGGGTAGGCCTACCTACACACATTCAATAGCTAGGCTCTAGTTAGGCCTAGGCGTAAACTTACTAAATGTTGGGTCTAGATCACAATTAACTTGGTTAAGAAACATTAAATAAAAATAGAAAAAATCTACCAGATACTTATTAATCACATCAAACACAACAAAATACCGTACCTGACATATCATTATTATTACCATTCGGGTCCTGCGGGCCTATTGTGTACGCCACGGAAACAGTTACCAAAGACGTGTTGGAACAACACCGTGTATTCAACAACAAGTGCGATTGTGAGAGTTCTTTGGAAGATACCAACCAGGTTACGATACCGAGTTTTGTCGATAGGCTAAGGGACCTCTCTACCCCCTCTATTAGCCTATCGGTAAGTTCTTAGATTATTTCCTTTCATTAATTTTAATATACTACTTACATTTTGTTATTTGTGTTTGTATTTGTGTTTTAGCGTCTAGTATTTTTCAGAGATGAATTTACTCATGTTTATAGTAGTCTATATAGTTGCTCACTAAATGCACTGTGTCTGTTTTATTTATACTTTATAAGTGTTTTAGTTAATCAGTGTATATTATATAACTTTTAATAGTTTAGATCATTTCTTACGTTAGTTTGATAAAGTTGATCATAGAACGCTTTGTTTCAGTCATATTTATAGTTGTGTTAGGTTAGTTTTGGACAACTAGTTGAACAGTGTGTATTATAAAACTTTATAGGGTTAAATTATTTTTTCGTTAGTTTGATAATTTATATTTCACTTTAATTTGTATTAATTTTATTATTTTATATTGGAAAACTTTTTTTAGCACTGTTCCTTACTACACTCTCGGGCACGCATATGTACTAGTTACGCCAATTGGCTAGGGATGAGGTAGGTGTAATGTGTATAAAGTGCACCCAAATTTGCGTGAAGATAGAGAGTGGGAAACCATTCAGGAAAAACCATCTTCAGTGCACCAGACTGGAAAAGAACCCCGATCTCCCAGTCCTCGGCAGTCTAGTCTAATATGAGACAGCGTGTTAGACCATGCGGCCATCCAGGCTGGTTATTTTATTGTTAAAGTTACATGAAGGGGCAATTTGTATGATATATTCATAATTTCATTGCTTACTTTGATGTGAAAGAAGATATATTTCCAATCGTGGGTCTATAACACAAAAATCATATAGGCTTAAATGAACAAAATAATTTTATAAAAAAAATTACCCAAGTTTTTTTAATAATAGGCTATATATATACGCTCATTGTCCACGAATCATAACTTTACAGTAAAATATGTTTGGAAATGCTGAGGAAGATAGCCAACCAATTTGCGGCGAAGTAAATGAGTGAAGCTATTATTTTCTAAATCAGGATACGAATGGTCTTGATTTTGATATTACAGGTATTTTGTTGTGTAGAGGTGATTAATATGTTTTTGGTGGTGTTTTTCTGTTTTTCTCTAATGTATTTAAACTAAGTTAATTGTGATCTAGACCCAACAATTATTAAGTTCGCGCCTAGTCCAAACTAGAGCATAGCTATTTAATAAGTGTAGGCCTACCTTCATGAGTTTTTTTGTAAACAGCCTTCAAGAAAGACATCTTCTAGACTAGTGGTCATACTTTGTCAACATGACGATTTAATAGTGATTATTATGACATAAACGTTTAATTTAAAATTAATTAAAAAGTGTTTACTCACCTTTCTTTTTTAGTTGAAGACATCAAAGCAAATACAATTTAATAGAAGAATAAAAATATATTAAATAAACCGTAAAATGCCATTTTTTATTTTTTTGACACTATGGTTTCCCAAGATTTTTTATGCCACTGTTGATAATAAGATCAATATTTAAACACTATTTCATTCTTTTGTATAATATCATCAATATTTAAACACTATTTCTTTCATTTGTATTAATTTTATTTAAAATTACTACTATGCTAAATACTATTTAACTATTTATAATTAAAGAATAGGTGTAAAAATCGTACATTGTTACCATGTGTTAAGAATTATTAAACATATAATTCTAAATTGTTTAAGCGTCTATATTTTATTTTATCTTTATACTACCTAACGTAATGACCTAACTAAATACCTATAAACTATGAAGTATTCCTCTTACAAACTAAATCACTGGTTAGTGGTTAATAATTATTATGAATAATCTAAAACTATGATAATTGCTGAGAATTGAAAATACAGTTTCTTTACATATTTTCAAAAATAGGCTTTCAGATATTGAGCCCCCCTCCCCCTAAACTCGAATCTTGCATACGCCACTGGTCGTTGGTAACTGTTTCCGTGGCTGTCACAATTTGTGTCACCGCTTGAGATGCATTGGTTTCATTAGGAACTTCCACACTGGGACAAGAGTGTTGGATAACGTGTGTAGTTCTGCCGACTACCAGCAATCAGTTAGGTGTTAATTTGAAGTCCAGCACAATGAGGATTTTATATTTCCAACCATGAGTTTAGATTTAATAAACAGAGAAAATTGTATGTGATGTGAAAAGTCATCTTGTAATAAGGGATGATTCAAATCACCAAGTAGTGTTTAGAACCAGTCTTTATCCATCCGATCACGTAGCAGAGGATGTTCATGTTTGCGTTCTTTCCTTAATCTCTTCATCAATCGTATGTTTAGTTAGAAGCGCTAAAAACAATTGTTCCTTATCGCTCGAGTCAATTTAATACAATACGCAAGTAAAAACTGCTACCTAATTTGTTGACACTAGTGTCCTATCAGTGTTCCCCACAGATACTAGCGTCCCATCACTTGTGTGCCAGTGTGAAAAGTATCCCAGTCTTGACTAATGAACACAATCATAAAACATTTCTAAAAAGTACCTAAACATCAGAATGGTGACAACCATCTAAATAGTATTTTCTTGTTTTGTTTAAACCATAGATAAGGAAGGTTTTTTTTGGTCTACTTTCATGGGGGGAAATATAAGAGAGCAATTTGCCTCCTTCATTTTACTGAATGTGATATTTGAATCCTGAAAAATATAGCTATCCATAAATATGTTACTAAAATTTGACCATATTAATGTTTATATTACATCATTTCTATATGAACCAGCCACGTTAAACATCCTGGATGTTTGTCCTCCTACGAGTTTCATTATGAAGAGCTGGAACTTAATAAATGGAATTTCTCTTAAGTTTAGGTTGAGGTGCTTTTAACTTTTCTAGCAGCAAAATAATATATTTATGTAATTTTGAATAAATAGCAGTAAGTATGAAGGGGACTTTAAAAGGGGACTTAATAAATGGCATTTCTCTTATGTTTAGATTGAAGTACTTTTAACTTTTCTAGCAGCAAAATAATATATCTATGTAATTTTGAATAAATAGTGGTAAGTATGAAGGGGACTTTAAATAGGGCCTATATCAAAACTTTGTGGACTCCTTATATGGGAAACATTAATCATCGACCCCGCTCATGTTAGTTGACAACGGAATGAGCTTAGTCATCTGTTTATGAGTGTGTTCGTGAGAAATATTGTTTTCATTTCATTGTGATAATGGGTCAGTAATGATTAGCAGAATAGCAAGTATGAGCGTGCAAAACACGTAGCGGTTTCTAATATCACTGGCTAGTTTGTTTATTCTTTAAATGGGAACTTGAAATACATATGGTCAATTGTGCTTCATTCAAAGAATTCTAAAGTAAGAAGAATTATTTTCAAATAAAATATTATGTTCCGCTTCGGTGGCCACATCGTCTAACACGCTACTCTCGTGTTAGACTAGACTCTCGAAGATCGAGAGATCGGGGCTCTATTCCAGTTGGGTGCACTGAGAGTGACTTTTCCTAAATGGTTTTTCACTCTTTTTTTTTACGAAAATGGGGGTGCGCTTCCTCTAAATTAAACCTTCCTAATCCCTAACATATTAGAGTAATTAGTACATAGGCGTATAACCAGAACGGGTAGTAAGATTCGGTGCTGAAATATACCATTGATAACTAAAATAAATTATGCATTCTTCGACCAGAGGTCAATATAATTATTACAATCAAGAATCAATCAATTAAACTACAATTTTACATAATTTGAAGCGCTTTCAAGGTGGGGATGTAAATCATGCGGGAAAAGGTCAATGTTTTTGTCATTTTTATAGCAAAACCTTTTTTGGGTAAAATAAATAAAATATTGCCTTCATACAAACATAGAGTTTAATTTTCTTCACCGTGCTGCGGATTCCACGTTAAACTGTAGGTCCTCCATTTCATCTCACAATTCACCCTACCATTACACATTAGCGTAAGTGCGTATAACCCGAACGGGTAGTAAGACGCGGTGCTAATAATAATAATAATTTTCTTCACGTAGTTCTTGACTATCTGTCATGAGAATAGCAGCATTAGATGACAAACTTTTTAAGTGAAGTTAAATGGTTGTCATTCAATCCCAAGACACCTTCCCTTTAAAGATATTCAAGAACCTACTTTTGAGGTCACCTTATGAAGAAAATCAAGCTCTATATTTGTACTGAAGTAATATTTGATTTATTTTGTCCAAAATATTTTTCTATAAGCACTACAAAAACAGGTTCCTTTTATCGTGTTCCCTATATCCCCACTTTAAATTAGGTCAGTGGCGTTTATTAAATGGAAGCAAGGGAAGCAACGCTTCCTTAAAATTAAAAAGGGAATAAAGAAAATAAGAGGAAAATAAAGTTAAAACAAATGATTGTAATTAGAAACCTCTCCAACAAGTATACTGAGTTGAGGTGGCAGCTCTTCTGTCTCAGACTGACCAGCCAACCAGCTGATCTCACTCGCGCTTTATTCCGTCAATCGTTTATTTTGGGTATGTCCGGCCCTCATCGGGGAAAGGGAAGCAGCGTTTCCCTAGGCGTGTATCAGCACAGTTTAATTTTATTATTGGTGGATAATCGTATGTTTAATACTGTTAACATATTATTTTAGGTTGTTCTTAGCAATATTTATTGTTTCTAGATATAACTATGGCATTATTTTACAAAATAAAGTTTTTATCACCAATTTACGTAGGTTTAGTGCTATTTTAGGAGAATATTGACGTTTGGTTGATACACCAAGGGAAGCGGCTTGTTTCGTTGCGTACAGTAGTAGAATGACGAGTGCGTCAACAAGTGCAGCGGTGAAAGAGGAGGCCTGCTGTATTAAAACTCATAAGTAATATTTTGAAGCATAGTTTTTCGTCCCGGTTTTTGACGAGAAAAATAAAATAATTTAACAGGGAGGCTCAATCCATCTTCAAGCAACCTATATAAAAAAAACTTTGACGTTCCAATATACAATTTTATGAAAGTGTATAGTAATTATCGGTGTATTGGGTTGGGGGAAAATTATATAGTTGGCCATATTATTTACTTAGTATCGTGTAGAATAAATCCTGATTCAAAGCTATTATAAGGAAGGCCAAACGTCATACTCATTTGCAGGCCATTACACTGGATTTTCCAAGAATTTGCTTCACAAAAGAGACGACAATTCCTTTAACAAGACAATGACTTCAACACAAATATTTTACAGATGTTAATAACCCAAGAGAAAACTTCGTAAATAATAAATTTACCTTTATTATTATTCTATTTATTTTAGTTAGAATTACAATTATTATTTAAATATATATTTATGTATATAACTTACATAATTTAATGATTTATTAATATTTCTAAGATCACCAATTATTTTGTTTTATTCCATGCATAGTTTGTGTCACCCCCTTTCTTCATGCCCCGTAATACTTTCTGCTATACGAAAGACAAAAACAAAGAAGGACCAATGTGAGCTACCAATTAAACTTGGGTCCTTCAGACCCCCTTTATTTAGCCTCATTGCTTCCCTCTGTCCAGAATTGACCACACGCCACTGAATGAGGTTGTCAGATGTGTCATGGAAAGCTACCATTGGTCAAATAAGAATATACGTTCAAGTCATACCGGATATAACATCAGTTAGATGAATACTAGTTACTTAAGCACAGTCACATGAAGTACTAATTTTTATGGCAATCGTATACTCATAGAGTTCCTGGCTAAACGACATAAATACACTCTTGAATAGGCTATAACAATATAATTAATCCTATCAACGTAACTGTGATCGCTTAAAGATTCTGAGAATAGCACCTGCCTACTGACTAACAGTCATGGGCTGGATTAATAGCATGACGGAAAAATCGCTATTATATTACGATGCAACGAATTTATAGCTAATGGTCTGGTTTTTGTTTGTTTTGGAGTTAGGCTTTAATTAAGTTGGTGAATAGTTTGTTGCTATGGTCAGTTAGTTTAAAAACACAAGTAGGCTACAGAGTTCTAGTTACTAAATATTATATTCATGATTACGTGAAAAGGAGTTAGTGATTTTAATATGTATTATATTTAATGATTTAGTCGATATTGGTCCAAACTTGAGGTTCCCTTGAACTTTCGCTTCTACTATATTTGGAAGGTAGAAGAAAGTAGGTTTACTATTTATTCAAACCATTGTAGACTTGTAGAACTATATGCTCAAAATAAATGATTTCAAGGAATTACAGATGATGGCAAACCATAAATTTGCAGGAAAGTGACATAAGAAGACTATTAACTACAAGAGTAAAATTTACCTATTATTATTGGATTGCTTGTTTTTATAAATAATATCTCAGTGCTATAGTTATTCTTACATTCAAACACCATTAACATCGACTTTACTTGTTATCGAAGACATAAACTAAAGTAACAATGGGTGGATATCGGAGTTAAACAAATATTTTTTATCAGATCCGAGTAAAATACTTACTTTGTAAATGAACTCTCAATGTCACGAGTGTGGATAGAAGGCAAGATTAACATTAATAATAATTGTTTTTATACTGATTACTGTATTATTTATTTTTAGTGATTTCATATTGTGGTTTGCTAGTGTTATAGTTTATTGATGTCCAAAACTAGGTATTTATTTAACTTTATTTAAGTATTTTATTGATTTCTCATTGTTTTTATACTGTTGACTGACTTTTTCATTTTTAATGATCTCACATTGTGGTTGGCTAATATTAGTGTTTATTTATTTCCGAAACTATTACTTTAACTGTGTTTATATATTTTATCCACTTTTTTGCTAATTATATCTTTCAATGATATCAGTAAGAGAGTAAATACTTTTACGTTCTCATATCAAGAGAAAGTATTGTGATCGTGAAAAAATCGCTATGGAGATTATGACGAATTTTTTCGTTTTATAGGAACACGAACACAAAAAAGTTAATTTTACAATTATATTTGTCCCCATGTTTGCCTGTCAGTCTGTCCCTGGCTACGGAACCGAAACAGTTTAATGGATTTTCTTCAAACTTGATATCTATATGTTATAGGGCAATACCACAAAACTTTTTATTTCTTTTTTTTACCCTAGCCCTTCTATTAAGGAAATTAACATATGAGTAATATTTTTATAGTTCTGAATTTCTCGAAAACAGCTTTAATAATTTGGTTCAAAATTGATATCTAGTATTTGGTTGACATGGCAAATAACACTTTGTTTTCGGGCAAAAATTCGTTAAAGGGTAGTTTACTGATGACTGATTTTTAAAAACGTAAAATATTTAACAAATGGCTTAAATGATTTGGTTTCAAATGAGCATCTTGGTAGAGTTTGACATGAAAAACAACACTGTATATTTGTTTTTTAGGTAAAATCTCTTATTGGGTAGTTTACTGATGACTGATTGTTCAAAAACTTGGAAGATTTAAAAAATAGGTCTAATTATTTGGCTGTAAATGGATATCTTAAGAGTGTTTTTCATGACAAACAACACTGTTTAGAGGGTTCTTTTAGGTAAAAACTCATTTATGGCTAGATTACTGATAAATGATTTTTCTAAGACATGAAATATTTTACAAATGGTTTTAATGATTTGGTTAAATGGGTATCTTGATAATGTATGACATAACAAATCGCACTATTTAATTGTTTTTGGGGCAAAAACTTATTTTTAGATAGTTTACTGTAGACTGATTTTTCAATAACTGGAAATATTTTTTACAGTGCCTTCATTATTTGGTTCCAAATGGATATTTTGGGAGTGTTAGTCATTACAAATAACCCTGTATACTTAGTTTTGGGTAGAAATTTTATAATGGGTACTTAGGAGTGATTTTTTGAAAATTAAAATTATTTTGAAAATGGCTATATCGATTTTGCTTGAAATTTATGTCTGAGGAGTGTCTGACAATAACATGACAAATAAAGCTGTATACTTGATTTGGGGGAATATTTTGCTATGACTAGTTTTTTTAATTCGAGTATTTTAAAAACTGGCTTCAGCGATTTGGTTCAAGATTGGTATCAGAAGACTATTTAAAACATCAATAATAATAAATCTAAAATTAATTAATTCAAGGGTAGCTTATAACTAAACAATTTATAGAAAATTTGAATGCTTTGGAAATTGACCTTTATTATTGAATTCTAAATTAGAATCCATAAATAGGTTTTTATGCTAAGCAAGGATACTTTTTAATCTTACAAATTACAAATAATGTTAGGGCTGTGAACAAAAATAATCTACTTTTGAATATTTAAATTTGTTAAATATATTTGAACAAATTAGTTTAAAATCTATATATAAAGAGTGATTATTGTGATTAACAAGTTGATGAGTTTGTTTTTATGAGTAAAACTTATTTTAGGCTGTTTTACTAAAAACATATTTTTGAACACTATCTTCGAAACTAATAAACAATACGAGAAAGTTTGTGCGACTGTGTTCTACCATTTATTTAAATAATTACAAAATCAATAAACATGATTGGTGACCTGGTGGTCTAGGGGTAAGGTGTCGGACTTCTGTGCTGGCGGCCGGGGTTCAATCCTCGGTCCCGGCACAGATTTATCTGATTACCAAACCCTTCCTTCACCTCTGACAAGACATCTTGTGAATGTGGGGAAAGCCAGGCCTCCACCGTGGTTCGGATTCCACGTTAAACTGTAGGTCCTCCATTTCATCTCACAATCACCCTACCATTACACATTAGCGTAAGTGCGTATAACCCGAACGGGTAGTAAGACGCGGTGCTAATAATAATAATAATAATAATAATAATAATAATAATAATAATAATAATAATAATAATAATAAACATGATTCATATTTTAGTGTGCTATCGGTACTATGATATATTCAACTTTTAATGAAAAATAAAAATATGAAAAACACATCACTAACATTTTAACTAGAATTACACTAGCCTATCAAGGTTGAGAATCGCTGGTTTAGAGGCACGACAAAACCAAGAGATCGCTAATGCCTTAACATAAATATTTTATTTAAAACTAAATAACCATAGAGAAAAGTAGACTTAAAAGACTCACCTTCACGGCCAATGAAAACACGAAATGAATACAAGCCAAAAAGATTAAAAGCACATATATTTTAAAACTGCTAAATATGAGACGTACACCCAATTATTTACTCCTTAAGAGCAAGAATCATTTAATTTTGAAAAGATTCGCCGGGTATATTTAACGGAGTGAACTAATAAATCCTTCCACATTATTGTACAGTAATTGGTTCCACTATTATTAAAATCTATCGGTCAATAGAAGTAAAGAAGTATGCTCCAAGTGGAGCCCGGTCACGACGACTTCTTCTCTTCTAAACACATACCTAGAAGAAGGACATCACAACACACTCTTCCTATGAAACACATCATGTTCTGAATAAGAAACGAAAATTCTAATTTTGCCATGTACGAAGAACCCCGTGGACAATGTAGGCGTTAAGATAAAAGTACAATAAACGCAAACCCACCTCAGGAGATTATATGTACTTCTGCCTTTGGTGACTAAACATACACTTTATTACTTAATAGACCGGCGTGAAAAGGAATCCAGAAAAGTGCAAGATGGGTGTTTTAACGAACACTTAAAAAATATGAATATTCTACAACAGAGGATTAGAGAAGTACGTACTTCATAGCTTCGCTCAAAGTTGGCCAAGTCCTCACCCCCCACCCCCTCCTTCTCCACTCTAATAACTATTATACGTCTATAATGTAAAGAGGAGTCTGGACCAGCGGTTCCCAAACTGCTGTACGCTTATCACCTGTGGTACTTACAATTATTCCAGGTAGTACGCCGTTAGAAGCCAAACAAAACAAGCATATTAAAGCCGAAAACGATTGGATCTCATCAAACCTTATAAATATATTCGAAACAAGTCCATCCAAAAGTAAAACAGATTTAAACAGTGGTTAGAGAGGTGGCAACATTTCATCAAGCTCAGACATCTGATGCAGCCTGCGCTGTTTACATAATATGTTATTACATCCCCGGGCACAATTAAAATGTAACGAAATAGTAAATATTCGTCTTTGTGGTACTCAAAATTACGGAAATTGTTATGTTGTTACGCCATTTAAAAATATTGATAACCACTGGTCTAGAACATATTCCAATTCGCACCTACCATTTTAAGCTTAAACTGATACTAAAACATGCATTTTTGTTTTCTTAGGAAATTTAAAAAGTACCACCATGAGTCATCTCTGTCGACAAGTTAGTATAGAGTCACCTGGACCTACTATCAAGGACTGTGTCTTCAGTTTCGATGTCCCTATGCCCGATGTGCCACCACGAGGAGCAAGAATTAAGGTGAGCCAATCAAGCTAAACATATATTTAATTAATAGCACGATTCATGATATATATATGTGTGTGTTTGTGTGTGTATTCAAGGAAATTACATGTATTATATACTTTTAAGTTTAACTTTGATTATGAAACTATTACAATAAAGATCCCAGTATGATAATGAAGCATTATGTATTGTGTGACAGTAAGGGAAAATATCCTATTTCTTCATTCAAATTATATTTATATTTAATCCACTTTTAAAGGCAAGATCAAAGGGGAACTTTTTAGTACGCACTTTTCCTTAAAGCATAAATAATACTAATATTCTAAGTTACTCTTAATATTGGATTTTTTGTGAAAAATAAATACTATTCTATTATAAACAGCCATCATTTGTAGCTCCTAACTAGTGTTTACTTTTATTTTAATCTAATATCCTTCGATAAGAGGGTTGATGAAAGTGATGATATGATTACACAATTTTTAATTTGGGGTTCATATTTAACTATCAAAACCTTTTCTAAATATCATATGCTAAAATCGATTATTGACAGCCTCCGGAATTATTTGCTTTATACGAGGAACTATAGCAATCATCTACTTGAGTCAAATTTTGCCCAACAGGACTTAACCGTATTACTTACAATGGATACGGGACTTAACTCTTAAGACATGTACTGTACATGATGTATTATTAAAACAAGGGTACCAATATTCTCATTACTATCAGGCTACAGTTTTTTATACGTGTGGACATCAAAAATTATTTTTATAAAGGTATCCTGGTGGTTATATAGTGTTCTGATATTATCTACAAGACCGTGCTGGAATAAATCAGCCCTCAACGTTTTAGGAACGCACTTTACGTCTGTTTCAGATCAAGCATTGGAACAAAATATTTACGTATTATCAAACTGTTGTTTCACAAATAGAAGTGCGAGGGAAAAGGTTTATTCAAAATGAAACGAAGAAGAGGTATCAATTACACGTAATAATATGATTACAACAAATTTATGGATTGACTGCAGTTCCTACCCGCCTACACCAGAGAAGGTATTCTGCGAATGGAAACGATACCTATTTGATATTAAAGTAAATACGCAGTGTCTGAGTCATTCTATAAAGGTCTTCCCTTGTGGCAACATTTCCATAAACACGTTTGAGAGGGGGGTGATCATGCATGAGCTTAGTTATCAATCAAGATGCCATTATCCTAGGTTGCGGGCTGTTGTTTGAGAACTGAATAAACTACCACGGTTGAATCAAACTGAGTATACAAGTAACTTCTCAACATAATTGATATGTATTCAAAGCGGGCCTGGACCGTATCCGTCAAGGATAAACTTAAGAAGAACGTCACCACTGTTGAAATATAGGTCATCCATAAGGTGATGGTGTACTCCATTCTTAGATGGTCCAAAAAATATAATTTTAAACGCATTTCAATTATATTCCGTCTAGAATTAGAATTAAACGAATATAAATATGTATTTAACACCGCTTCTTACTGCCCGTTAAGATTATCAGCATATGTACAAATTACGCTAATATGTTAGGGTTGAGTATGGTTGAATTTAGAGAAAGTGTACCCAAATTTATGTGGAGAGGAAATGGAAAACCATTTAGAGAAAAGCACCCTCAGTACACTCGACCTGAACTTGAGCCCCGATCTCCTCATCATCAGCAGGCCAGTCTATTGCGAGAGTAACTTCTTAGACCATGCAGCCACTGATGCGGGTCACATTAATATTGTTATTTTATTTTAGAAGTGATAATTTATTCCTGGAATAACTCACAAATATTATGTGAAATTTATTAAAACGTATACCTGAGTGTTTTTAGAAAATATCGGCATTCACCCCAAGACAAAAGTAGTGTAAAATCCTAAAAAAGTTTTACTTTAAGTGCCACTAAAATAATAAATGCAAACACAGATAACAAGTATAATTTTCAATAGGTATAAAGTTCACAACTTATTCTGGAGTATTCCTATATTATATACGTGTCCAATTATTGTAGAAAAATTTAATCGGTTTTTTTTTATACCGGAACATGTTTTCTTTTAATGAATCTTTCAGTTTAGATGAGGTAAGATTCTACAAATCATTGGGAGCATAATCTGAAATAGATAGTATTTGAATCAACATCTCAATGAGGAGTATCCAGACCCACTTTGTTATTTGGTGTGTTAATTAATACACATCATTGAACTTTTTGGTACACTTTTTAATAGTTTTGCTGACCATATACAGAATTTGAAAGAAAAGTGGCAGTGTTGAAAATTATTGATTTTAAGGATAGAAGATTAATGAATATAAGAAAAGTACTGTTCAGTTCAAGGTTCGGCTGTTTTTGTTATCCATACAAAGTGGATAAACAACGCTCCAACGTCAATAAATACTTTTTGCTTGCCATCTAGGATATTAAATATTTTAAATATTTGATATAGGTAACTATTATTCTTAGGCAGTTTTTGTGATTTATTTTTTCTAAATGGTACAAAACTAAGGTAATGTCACAGCAAGTTATTCTATAAATGAATAGAATTGTATTACAAACATCTCCAAAATAATGTATAGGCTACTTACTGCGAATTGGCCCTCATCCACTGTGCAATCTCAAATGTGAATTGTGTAGCAAAATAAAAGTGATCAGTAGATTTAGAGTATTATTGGCAGAACTTGGAGGGAAATTCAGATTTCAAGTGTGGCTGGAATTGTCTAAGACACTTGACATCGCCTTGTGTTTGGCTCTTATTTGAAAGCTTCGTTCAGGAAGAGTTAGTCCAATCACAAGTACAATCATGATGCCTGACTATTATTGATCATAACCGATCATAATTAATCATAACTGATCGTGAACGATCGTAATGCTCAATCATTTTTGATAATGCCTGATTATTCTAGACATACTCGAACATATCTAAACCTGTTAGGGCCTATCGACCTTAAATCCAGATGGTCGTCAGAAATCCAGCCTAAACATGATTGCTGCTATCTTTAATTTTAAGTTGGTCAGGACTTGTCTATAGTTTTCAGATCAAGTTAGAAAATACAGGAAACATGTCCAAAATTCAAAATAGATGCCCTACACATGCATGCGTGCCTCAAAAAGTGCACCAGAACCATATTTTTACCATTACTAATATACACAAAGTGATAACATTGGAGATGATTATGAACTATTGATTATTCCCCAGGGCCGTTATCTTCTTCAAACAAAAGCTTACTGTGCAGTATTCCATCATCATAGTTCTCTTATAAGCGTCTAAAAACAGATAAAGGTAGAAACAACGGTGGAAGCATACAAAATAATGAAGGAAGGCTAAGCTGGGATAAAGGAATGGACCTATTATTGACTCTAGTAACTCAAAATCTGCATTGGACATTCTTGTAAAATTTGTAAATAGGCAACTAGCCTTTAAGTCGACCTGTAAATCATCCCCACTATATATGCATATCGTCATTTAATCAATTGTCTCTGTCATCACCTACGGGGATGTGGCTTGCTAATCGCTACTTAAGCTGCAGCAATGCAAGCTAGACGACGGCACGCTGCAATATCACCCATCACGAATACAACAATTACACGAGACGATTTGGAGACTATATTTCGTGAATATATAATGTTTGTTATAAACACTGCTTTTAAGCTTGAATAATAGCTCATCAAACATTTATTTGGACAAACAAGTAATGTTTGAGAGTATTTCTGCTCAACAAACATGTTCTGCTAAAATGTCAACCCATTGTTTGCCCAGTGGGGACGTAACTTTAGAGAAATATTGTGAAACAAGTTTTGTTAACGTTGAAACTTTATGCTTTTGGTTAAAGTTTTTTAAATTGTAAAACCAACTAAGATTGTTTCACATTTATATCTATCATATCCACGGCTAGTGCTTGTGATAATTTGAAACTTGATAAAAGGAGATATTGATCTACATAATTTCTTATCAATGTATGAAACTGTTTATTGTGTGGGAACTGATCATTAAAGAAAAAGATGCAACATTACGAAATATTATGGTGTGGTACAATATTGACATACATAATTTGAACTAAAATTATTTGAGACTTAAAATTCATTTTGTATTAAAATTTCAAACACATTTTTGAGAGTTATAGATTGAAAATTTGCAAATAAGTCATATTATAGTCTGACTGTTTGCAATGCGTGCAATTTGAATGTTGTGTTGTTAAAAAGAGAGCCGTTTCTAGATTGTCTTATGTTCCTTGGATAGAAGAATGTTTCTTTGGTGTTACATGTTTTTTTATGATGTTACATTTATTCGTATAGTTTTCTATAATCAACCAAAGTGATTTGATTAGATAGAGGGGTTTGGACAATAGTGAACACACATATTTACGTGTTTTCTTTCTCTTTTTTATGTCGTCTTAACATGATAATTCTAACCTTATTCAAACTAGAATATGTTATGCGTATAATTACGTTATGTATGTATGTGTGTGTGTGTGTGTGTGTGTGTGTGGAATGATTGTGTGCCATAATGATTCTTTTTTATTCTTTCTCTCTATCTTTCCTTAATTAATTCTAATTTCCTCATTTATTTTATTTTAATATGTTCATAAATATGAAATCATTTATGTAGGGAATATATTTTAGATGATTATTTTTGTACAAAAACTCTAAACTAATTTTTGGCACAAAATTATTAAATTCATGTTCATTATTATTAAGTGGACTAGGTGTAAGAAAAGGCGCTGGTCTAATTTTTGCCCAAATAAAGGCGATTTTATTATTATTATTATTATTATTATTCAATATGCGTTTACCTAAGGGAATTGCTTTAAACTTTTTAAACAATTTTATCTTTTGGACAGCACTGGTCTAGGAGATTTTTTTATAGGTTGTTAGATTGTTCACATTTTTAAATTTGATTACTAATAACGGTTTTAGATATTCTATTTAATTATTCAAGTCTGCAATGAAAATTTGAAATGCATATGTCTGATCAGGGTCATTGTCTTGGATTAAAGTGATAAATTCACTTAATATCGACAATGATGTGTCATTTTTTTAAATTTTTAATTTCGGTAAACTTTTTGTTTTTTAGAGATAATCTTTTTTTGTTATTTATAATAATACTTATGACCGCACCTGTGGTCTAGTGGTCAGAGTTCCTGGCTACGAATCCAGATGTTTCGGGTTCAATCCCCGGTGTCACCTCAGCCTCTTGAGGACAAATGTGGAGCTACTTGGATGGGAAGGTAGCATCTCTGGTCTAGAAAACTAATATTAACGACCGGAGGGTTTGTTACGCTGACCACATGACACCCTCTATATTCAGAAGCTAGCACTATTTTCTCCGACAGACGGCGGTCGCTTGGTTGGTATAGCTTGTTCGTGATCTGGCGCCATGGACTCCCCTAAATGGTCTTTGTCTACGTATAGAGATTTTAATAACGTTTGGTGTTTTTAAATTTTACAAAAATTTCATTTTATATGCCATTTCCAATAAAAATTAACTATTATTTTAATGTTTACAAACAAGATGCACTATTGATAGTTTTATATTGTAACACTACCTCTAACTTGTTAACAGTTCAAATAGAAGATTGTTTTTGGTACATACAAATGGTATCGAAGAACAAAGGACGTTTCATTAAATGAAATGAGATGGTGGTTCTGAGAAAAGCATTCAAATTTGTTGGTTATTGACGACAAGATTGTTCTTGAGAAATATGTGAATTCCAATCTTTCCTTTCCCATTATTAATTATATATTGGTATAGAAAATGGCATTAACTATATACAAAATCGATATTTATTACGTAATCTTCCTAGTGGACCCTCCCTAGAAAAATGATATTTCTTCTCTCCTGTATTTTACTTCAGAATCCAATATCTCCTTTAGCTCTTTGGAAGGGTACTGTCTGACGTCATTGAAATGTGGTTCAATAATAATTATCAGTCAAGTACCTGATTTTGGATATGTAACCTTTGACTTTAAGAATATGGTGAGCCTACAAGTAAACACATGGTGAAAGAACCAATTTCAAATACCAACATTGGGATGTGGAAAAATAGTGTTTCTTAGAATTATGTGATCTCACAATTTTAAATTTAAGAAATTTAAAGAGTTACACTATTTATTTTGATATTTGTTTATTTCCATATTTTATATTTTATAGAATTTTGAAGCAACTAATTATTTAATCCATGTCACATAATATATAAAAACGTGTATCCTTTGTAAATCAATATTTTAAATAACTATTTATGTATAGGGTTTAATTATAACGTCCGTATTGTATCACTAATGTAACATTAATGTAATGTTCATTTAAGGCATGGTTTCATTTTTTATTTAATTTAATTACAAATAATATTGAAACGGATTTCAAAAAACTGACAACATACGTCAGCATAATATTTCAATGATTATAAAATTACGTATCTACCATATTTTTACTTTAAACTAGCGTGTTTTGCATTTTATAACCTTTTGTTTATAGAATACACTATTATAAGCAATCACACGTAGATAGTTATTATTCCCTACTTACTTTCATAAATACAAAGTTACTTAAATGAATGTTATAAAATAACTTTAAAACTGAAATATTGTTCATTAAAGTAGCACTACAGCTTTTACATAACACTAAAAAATAAACTAAATATCAAAATGTAGTGCAATCACACGCAGACCTAATAAAACTAGTATTTATTTAATTCTAACAAAATATGAATTTAACTAGGCATATTTGATAGAAGTTTTGTGATAGCTAACATCTTCATATGATTATTTTAAAATGTATGTCTATGTCCTCTTTCCTTCATTTTATCCTACTCGCTTGAAGTTTAAATTGAATTAACGTGGTAATAAACTCATGATGATTTCAGATATTATAATAAGGGATTTTAATGGCTTTATAGAATAAATGCTATAGGCAAACATCGACATCATAGAATAAGTCTAATTATTTTTTCTATCAAGGACGACAATAAGTTGTGTTATTTTAAATATCAAATATGACAATACGTGTTAATATTTTTACTATTAAGGACGACAGTCAGTTGTATTATTTTAACTATCAAGGACGACAATACGTTTTAATATTTTTACTATCAAGGACGACAATAAGTTCTGATATTTTTAATATCAACGGATGTCTTCTAAATAAAATTAATATATTATGACAATTTTGTATTATTAGCTTCCCTCTTTAAATATTATCCATGACGTATTGTAATTTCGTAACAGTCTACTTAGAAACAGCTTCTAACACGTTTTGTAAGGACATTTTGGGAAAAAACTAAATGGCTCCAACAAGCTCTTGTTTACTGGAACTTGTGTTAGTACCATCTACTCCCGCAGAGCATCTGTGATCGATCCAGTCTAGAGGGCACGCGGTGTTCACGTGCCCAGTTATATTACACATGCGCAATACGCTTCAGGTCACGTGACATCGCAATGAATAATAGCTTTCTGGGCGAGAGGGAGGGGTACGTCAACTTCTACACTACGTTTTACCACAAACGAACACCGATTTAATATTCACATAGTAACCTAGATCTAAAGACTGGTAGAATACTATTCTTTACTCTCTCGAACCCTTGGAGAGAGAAGTATTTTGATAGTAAAAAGAAAAATCGAGCTAGATATTTTGATAAATGTCGGCGTTTCATGATGACCTGAAACTGAAAAAGTGGTTTTCGTGATGTTGTCTCTCTGTCTGTGTGTCTGTATTATACGACCTATAGCCGAAACCATTTTACAGATCGGGCTGGTACAAATTGGTACATAAGGAGGGTTTTCTTAAGGATTACCTAAGGATTTTTTAGAATTATATATCTAACCCTAAAATTAAGGTTAGTTCACAGACAGATAAATATATAGGGAATTTTCTCAAAATCCACGCTAACGACTTTAATTAGAGTTGTATCTAGGCACTACTAAACATTACAAACAAAATGATAACTACCATTTTCCCGTGAAACTTACAATGAAGATATTTAACATAGCGGAAATATCTAATTTGGATCATATCTATACAGCTATTTGAAATAATAAAAACTGGTCATTGTAAAGTTGTAGAACTATTACAAATAACAAATTGTTTTTATAGCTAAAAGCTAATATATATTGATATATATTATATATTGTATATGTATATTTATATACATAGATTATAAATATATTTTTTTATGAAGGTCTTTGAAATTTGAATTTGAATACTATGCTCTGTGGTGGACAGTGAGGTTTTTATTTTCTCAATGTTTCTGTAACAAGGGTATATTATTTAATTTACGATATTTGGTGGAATGCTTCTGTGACTAATTAGGCCTATATTATTTCGTCTCATAAATCTTACTGATATTTAGTAGGTGTATCTATTTTAAGATAAAAGCTGGAGAAAGTATGTGCGGTTCATCATATCATTTATTATTACTATTTTACTAGTTACCTAAAATGTTTTAGCTCTTCAACGATTTGGTGATTTTAAATATGGTTTCCTTTATACTTAATTGCACAACCTACCAATATAGCTTAATGCCATTGTTCTCTACTGGCGTACTAAACTCTGGAGGGTCAATTTGCTTACTGGTTGGGTGCATTGGAGATATTTTTCAACTAAAGTGATTTTCCATACTCTACCATAGCGAATAATTGTGCATAAGCCCTTAGTTACCTTTTTCTTCCCGATTATGTTAGATCGTAATTAAATTCTTATGAGTAATTCCACCAGCAACGGAATTATCTTTTGACTACTGTTTTAAGATTTAGTTAAACAATTAAATATATCACGCCTCATTAGGTATTTATAGTTATGTTGTTTAGCATAAGAACTGCGATTAAGTACATATATTAAACTACCAAAATTATCTTGAAATAAATATAAGACTATTTCTTGGTGGGTTGCAGACCAACTTTAATTATGATAAAGGAATTACCAGCTCTGAGACATGGTACTAAATTTGTTTTTATAAAAAATATATATTTGCTCAGATGTTTATTTAAATGGTATGTTTTTATTTACTTGTTTGTAACAATTTTAATGAAGAATAAACATAAGAATAAGAAATATGAACATACACGTTCTACATAAAAAATATTAACAAAGTAACGGAATCACCATCCTAAGGTAATGGAATCACCGAGTAGGGTGTCACTACATTATTAAGCTGGCATTTTTTTCTTTTAAAAAACATAACTATACTTATATTATAGTTTATATATAAATATTTAATGTTTGTATTTATCAAAATAAAAACAAAAGGTTACTTGACCTCTAGAATGGGAGGACTGAAATGTAAGCGTTGTCTGTTGTCAATGGTTGGCTTAGTACTATATTTATACATTGTTTCTCTCTCTTCGAACCAGCTTTTGTCCTCTCTTTCGGAAAATAAAAATAAATTTCTTTGGGTGTCTTGTTTTCTCATAAATGAAACCTCATTATTTAATTATGATAGTAATAAAACTTGAGCAATATATATTGCTTTTTTTGACAGTAACACCTAAGATACTCATTTGGAACTAAATTTTTAGTGCGATTAAAAAATATATATATTTCAAATTTTTGAAAAATAAGTCATCAGTTAACTACCTATACATAAGTTTTCATCCAAAAAACAAGTATACCGTGTTATTTGTCCCAGATATACATTTTAGACAAAATCGTTAGTGACATTCTCGAAAGCTTTTGAATTTTCAAAACTTTCCCAATAAGCTAACTACTCTTCAACGAATTTCAGCCCAAAAAACAATGTTATAGTACTATTTATCATGTTAAACAAATTTAGATATGCATTTAAACAAAATCGTTAGTCAATTTCGAAAATTTTTAATTAAAAAAACCCAGCAAACTATCCTTAATTTGAGGGATAGGGTCAAAGTCAAAGTCTTAATATAAAGTTTGAACAAAATCCATACAACCGTTTCGGATCCATGGCTAGGGACAGATAGACAGACAGACACAATTGTAAAATTCACTGTTTTGGGTTCGGGTTTACATAAAACTTAAAAGATTCATCATAATATCGAAATTGATTTTTTTCGTGACTACAATACTTTTTCTCTATATCAGAAAGTAAAGAAGGAATAGAAGTAAACCATTCCATAAACACAGTGTTGCTTCATCAATTGGTGTGGGCCTGGCTCAAGGAATTGTCTCAATACTGCCTCATACGTGTGGAAAAGTAAATCCAGTTTTGAGGTATTCGTTTGCCCTCTACTTGCCTCGCTTCGAATTGGTCTCTTTTCCACCTTTACCATCTATAAACCACAAACCGNAATATATATAATATATGTACATAATATATACACTATATACATTATATATATAGTATATACATAATATATATATATAATATATGTACATAATATATACACTATATACATTATACATATAGTATATACATATATATATATATATATACATACACACATAATATTTGAAATGTAAACTTCCAAGAGAGTGTGTGTTAAAATTAAAAGTCGGGAACTTGAGCCATTTTACTAGAAAATTAATAAATAAATCCACTCATTAGGGTGAGTTTTAATGGTAAACTCAGGTTTACATTTCTGAGCACATGATAGGTATATTAGTCAACGTCTTAGAGTTGGATGTAAGGGAAAGTGAGGTAAGATTTTAACGGGGAAAAAAATCTTACCAAAATAAATCTAATATTTATTTAGTAGAGTAAAATAGGCTTAGTGTACTTTTATACACAAAGTAATCTTAACAGTTCTTGGATATTTGTAATGGGCATAATTATATTTGAACAGAAACTATAAAGAGAAGAATTCTTGGATAAATTCCGCGATGCTGATGAATTGTTTAAGAACGGTTGAGAACACTATATGTAGAAAATTAAATTAAATGTATCTACTGAAACAATATGTTATTTATCTTGTCCAAAATTAACATTTGTCATAAAAACGATAACAATACAAACCTTTGCTCATGCTCCGTCCACCCAACATTACCAAGTGATTTTATTCTTGCACTAGTATATTTATTATTAAAGAAAACAATGTTATCAATTTATTCAAAGTCTTTTAATTCGTATCGAGTTTATTGGGCGTTATTATACATTTTTCAGGTAAATAAATCTATCTTGTCTAATAATTTCATGTTCCTATTTAATTTCTGTCTGCAGGTAGTTTGTGCTGGTGCATGCTATCGTATAAAACGTTCACCATCCTTATCAAGCATTTCAAGTATTTCCAGCACATCAAGCTTGTCCAATGATTTTGCACAAGATTTAACCATTGGAGGTACGGGAGGCATTCCACCTCAAAGCCCAGCCCATTATGGAGTCCGAGATGGTGCAATATTTCCTGGCTATGAAGTGGCCGGCATTGTGGAGTCCTTGGGTGAACACGTGGAAAAGAACAGTGACTTTCAAATAGGGGACAGAGTAGTACTGTATCCCTACGAAGGAGTACCACATGGGCAAGTTCAATATAGTTTTAAATGTTAAAACTAAGCTATTCTTCTAGAGATATAAATTGATTACTAAGCTATAGTTATTGATTAAATGTATTTGTGAAAATAGGTGTGTTATCATATAGAATCATCAACGCGATGCTTATTAACGGTATAATATAAGGGATAACGATAGTAAGGATATTCAAGATCATTATCTTAAAGGGATATTGTAAAACAATAATACACTCAGAAGTGATGTGAGATTCAACCTCTCCGTCAACAGTGCCCATGTGACACTCCGACACAGAAGCTAATAACTAACATTTTTAAAGGAAAGTTATTTATTTTAAATTACCATATTTTTAGTAAAATACAGAACAATTTCACCACCACAAACACCCTCTTAGGTTGCCGATTGGTCTAAGACGTCACTCTCGAAAGAGACAAAGCTGACTGTCAATGACAGGGTAGATCAGGTGTACTGATGGAGGTTTTTCCACACCCTTTCCACGAAAATATGTGCACACTTCTTCTAAATTCAACTTAACGCATCCCTAACACATAAGTGTACTAAGTATATGTTCATATACTTATCGGGTAGTAAAAGACGGTGCTAAAATACAAAAAAAAAACACACACACATTTAAAAATGTAAGCATTCAATTGCACGTCTCTTTGTTTAATAATTTCAGAACACAATTATTAAAGTATTTAATCGAAATTCTATCTTATCATGAGACAGAATATTTTAGTAAAAACTTTTGTTGTGGAAACTGATTTTATAAAGATGTGTGTCTAAAGTAATTTTTATAAACATTAAACTTTATATAAGTGAGTTAAGTCATTATAGATGCATTTGTCCCTTCTTTTTTTTTTTTCAAAATGGTGGCGCCCCCGAGCTATTAGCTTGACAACCATGGCAACGGCCAGTGCTAATCAAAGTACCGCGAATCTCCCTGACTTATCAACGCTACCAACTTCACAGAATTTAGTTACCCTGATGTATCAATGATACCAGCTTCACGACAGTTAATTACCCTGAATTATTAATGGCTAGTAACAGGAACTAGGAATCAATTAAGTTAGAATGGGCTCGACCGGCTGGCGGCCCCGTCCTCCTCTCTCAACCCACCAACCCCTTCTCCAAACGTCACTATTCTCTTCATCCTCTTTCTATATTCTGAACCCGAGATGTTCAATATCACTGCAACGCTTTTCCTCTCCCCGCTCGCTATCCAACACAACTTAAAAGCGTGTCCACCAACTCAATCACGGAATCCGAGTTCGATCCGTACCACCATGAAGTATCTATTGATACCATTTTCATGGACAATAACAAACGAGGCGTTGTTTATATCAATGTCTACCAACATAACTATTAAAAAGAAAATAACGTGTCGACACTTGATCAGCTGGTGGCCTCCCTACACCACCAAACTCCTCACCCCTCTCCAGCTCCTCCTACTGACTCAATGAGCTCAAATCTTCACACCACGGCTTAGTTGCTTCTTCGCTCTCCTCCGAAATGGTACTGAGCTAGGGGGTCCAGGTTTGTCTCCTAGCATGACTGAAGGACAACTAGTCTTCCTTCCGAGCTAAGATTACCAGGTCCGATTCCCAGAACGAGCAAATATTACATAGACAAACCCACTGACTGACCTTGATACGTTTTATAGAACCACCTACGTCTTGGATGCTGTCATGGGTGACCTCATTACTCCCTAACCCCTTCTCTTGATTGAT
This sequence comes from Timema monikensis, assembly GCA_902151445.1. Classification (NCBI taxonomy): domain Eukaryota; kingdom Metazoa; phylum Arthropoda; class Insecta; order Phasmatodea; family Timematidae; genus Timema; species Timema monikensis. The sequence continues at coordinate 154,647 of CABFVZ010001389.1, read as the reverse complement.
TCCCTCTGCTTCTCTACAACCCCCACAGGGATCGGTTGTGAGTTCATCACTCTAAAGATGTAAAGTGTTTTCCATTCTAACTTAATTGATTCCTAATTCCTGTTATTAGCCATTAATAATTCAGGGTAATTAACTGTGGTGAAGCTGGCATCATTGATACACCAGGGTAACTAGCCACTGTGAAGTTGGGAGCATTGATAATTAAGGGTAATTAGTGATCACAAGGCTGGTAGGTTTGGCCGTTGTCATGGTGACCAAGCTAATAGCTCACTGTTTCCTCCATTTTTAACAAAAAAGCGTGCCAGAGGCATCTATTATCACCTAATATTGAAATCTATAAATTGATCATTTATAATTATTATTTAGGAGAGTTTTGAAAATTTTAAGCTGATTTACATACATATAAAATAGCTAATAGCACTAGGCTACTTTATTCTTCAGGTAATATACTGTATTGGAGTGTAATAAAATACTGATCTAAATCTTTTCATCCCATATATAATTGCAGACTAAATAATATTTATGTTTGTCCATTCAGATATGCAGAGTACATCATTGTTCCTGATTTGCAGTTCTTAGTGAAGCTCCCCGATTCAATCCCATTGAGTGTTGCTGCGATGCTACCCACAGGAGCATTGCTGGCTATGAACACAGTATCATCTGTTCATCAACATGTATCCAACATTTTGAAAGAAAGAGGTGATTTCCTTGATAGCGTATTCATATTACTTTCAGTATCAATTTATTAACAGTAATACTTTTCCAACCAAGTAATAATTATATATGAGCTAAGATATTACTTATGTATCTAATCATTTTTCACATTTATATTGCCGGTGAATTGATATTGCATTTACACTTAGCTAGCTCTGCTATTACCAAAAATATTGAGCCACTCCAATCAAAAGCAAGGTTACTCGACTTGTAATATTAGGTTAATTATTATGAAAGGATTTGGTTTCTTGTATAACAGTACTCACCACCTCAATGCATTGACTTTTTTACTTTATAATATAGATTATAGAGTATAAAATATAAAGTATAAAAAGTATAAATTGTCACACTACATGAATAGTGCCCACATTTTAAAGGTTTGAATTCTATAAAATCTATAGTAGTAAATATAGCTACATTGCTTTGGCTTGTCATAAAGTGTTGTCAAGATAAGTATAACTTGCTTAAAACTTATCTGTAACGTTCCTGTCACACAGTAGAGCACTCATTATTTAGCTATCACCGACAGTACATTTTTTATGAAGCATATCCCATAATTTGATAGGTGGGCATATAGTAAATCATGTTTTAGGAAATGTGTAAATTTAACAATATTATCTACATTTCCCATTTTTTCAAAATAAAATGTATTATCTGATGTGCCTCATTCCGGGTAGTGAAGGGTCCCAGACGCCCCTGATAGTACAAACTCCGCCCTCTTGACAAAACCACTGATAGGGTCTAATCTGGCGTCGACCACGTTCATGGATAAGCTCTCAGTAACTTGGAACTCTCTCCGTGTTTTGCACCATGCTTACAACAATATTTGTAATGCCAGGCCTCCACCGTGGTTCGGATTCCACGTTAAACTGTAGGTCCTCCATTTCATCTCACAATCACCCTACCATTACACATTAGCGTAAGTGCGTATAACCCGAATGGGTAGTAAGACGCGGTGCTAATAATAATAATAATAATA
>CABFVZ010001389.1:118101-152788 GCA_902151445.1 Timema monikensis | reverse complement strand
TATATATATATATATATATAGCCAGTTCAGCTCTCCTAGCGAGTGTAAGGAGTTGAAGCGTCAACCGGCAAGCCACGCTGCCGTGAATCTAACGTGCTCTGGGAATGGTGCCATGATTCTGCAACTGATTGATAAGACACGTCCCGCCAATAGGGCGGTACACTGAGGCAGGAATATAAATATTAAAAAAATATGTTTCTAAAATAAATTTTTCTTTAAAAGTAAACTCCAACATGTATTGATGTCAAACCAATTTAGAATATTTTGAACAATACTGTCTGGACCATGTGCTTATATAGGTTAAAAATGCAACAGTAAAATAAACACTAATATTAACCTTAATAAGCAGCAAAAGCAGGCCACCATGCAATAGCTCGATCATGCACCTTGAGCATGCATACACAAATAGACAAGCTCTAGATATCCTACCTTAACTAGCAGGGCAATACTGTAAGACACCATGTCGAACCCTTTTCCTAAAATGTATACATTTCAGGATACAGCCATTCTGTTCATTAATAATGTCGATTACCTGTGGCCAAACCTTAATCATTTGAGTGACTCAAACAATACATATTAGTTTCTGTGGATCTATTTTGTGTTTTCAGAAAAATATTTTGAATTTTTTTGATGATAGCTTATCCAGCAATAAGCTACATTCTTCCAGAGGAAGTAGTATTAACAATTATTCACATAAACGGCTGCCGTAGAGATAATGCACGAATAAGCTCAACTGAGCGCTATCAATGGTACCTATCTACTCACTAACCGCTATCAATATCATTTCCGCCCGTTTCAAGTTTGTGACGATTATGTTAAATGTTTCTGATTCAATATTTTCGATTCTACGAGCTCTAGCTACGTTTGACTTTGGAACTTGTTCAAGGGAAGAAAACACATTCGAAATAGTTTTTTCTGCAGTAATTACTTCATTTAATACTATTATCAAACAGTACTTCATCATTTATTTTTAGTAAATTGCCTGGTACTCTCAAGGCCATCGTAGTAGCTTTCTCTTGTGGTAAGGTCTCCACTGGAATACTTCCTCTTTGACAATAGGCGGTCAGAGATTCAACTTTTTAAAAATGTAATGCCGAATCACTCGGGTATGATTTTACAAAAGATTTATGTTTACTTGTATCATGTCTTTTCAATTTTTACTCCTTGATCGCAGATACGCACTTATTGCACAAATGACATATCGGTTTAGTGTTGTGAGGGTTTGGCAATATAAATTTATGTTTATTAGTTTAATAAGCGTTAAAACTAATATTTTCATAATTGAGCTTCCTTTAGTTACTGCTCAAGGAAGAAATTCCATTCTACAGGGAGAACGAACAAACTTACTATTTAAGTAATAATGCTTACAAGAAAAAACACTCAACTATTACTATAAAGAACGCACAAACCATAATACAGTCAACATAGCAACTGGCGAAACATATGATGCTATGCACAGCTGTGTGGAGTGGAATAGTGGTGTTGTGCACAGCTGTGTTAAGGGGAGAAGGGTGTGAATCGTCCCCGGTGACCCTTTCATCTGGCCACGAAATTGTTCAAGACCAAATACAAAAATATGTTATATGACCCTTCTCCAGTGATGGCTGGGCTATTAATTCACGGGCCACGCTGCGGGGTTTGGCAGACTGTAATTGGCCCGCAAGCTACTAATTGAATAGCCCTATGTTACAGTTATTTAAGTAATGCAATTCATTCAAATATTTCATTTTACAAGCTATAAAAAATATAGCCAAGCTCTATTGTAATATATAAATACTTGAAGCATTGACATAGTAGCTTTTCTCGCTGGGGGCTCCACCCCCGAATCCCCAGTGAGTTTTCTTTGCAGATGGATGTAAACTAATGTAATTCCAGAGCCGTTTTTTGATAGGTCTTACCGTTTAGCCACAAGAGACCTCCAAAGAAAGGTCCGCACTGACTTTAAAGTTGCTCCGAAATTTTGAACTCTTTTCGGGGGTTAAATTTTCCCGTCGTTTACCGGATAGAAGCTAGAAGGTTGCCAAATTTCAAGTTTCTAGCTCATCTGGAAGTGGGTAAACACTAATGTCAGTGAGTGAGTCAGCCATGTGGCTTTATAGTATTATAATTTTGACTTGGGAAACCAGAGTTCAACATCTAACATGGTCTTCTGGGCAGTGTTTGTCTGGTTTTCCTAATGTACGAGTTTTTACACCATCACTCTAGGGATGGGGATGCGTTTGTTAATTTATATCAAATTCTAACCCCTCTTTTTCCCATTTCCATAAATTAGTTATTTTAATTTTACGATAACTAGTACACTTGAAATAAAACATGTTTAAATATATTAAATCTTCATCAATATTTTTATTTGGAATCACAACTGTATTGTATATACTTCTTCTTACCCACATCAGTGGTCTCATGGTCTTAAACAGTGTTTATCAAAGTGTGGTCCTCAGACTGTTTGTCTACAGTGGTCAATCAAGTAGTCCACAAAATCCCGCGAAGTTTAGTAATAATAATTAATAAAAGAATGTTGATCACATTTAATACACAAATTTGAAGTGAAAAAGGTTAAATATGAAATATCCATATAAACATTTTCCGGTATATCTCTATTCGGTAGACACATGTCATATAGAAAAGGAAGTCCGTACCAACCCTAAGTCAACAAATTTGAACAATTGTTTATAAAAAATGATAATGTTAATATTGTTAAATATAATCAAATGATTATAATTACTTACCAATTCAAAGGAATTATATAATACTTATTTTTAATATTTAGTTTAATAAATGCTATTTTTGTCTTGTTACTATAGTCGTAAATTGGAATTGCTCAAAATATTGTTTTTCCTGCATAATTATAATGATTATGGTAATATATTTTTTACCACCCACTGCTACTCCTAGGAGACCAATAACTTACATTTGGTGGTCCTCCATCCTAAAAACTTCGAGAAACACTGATCAAATATCTCGCTATAAACTAGATTTGTGGTGATGAAATTAAGGTACGCATCTCTGGTGGGTGCATTGAGAGTCTTTTTACACGTGTGACCTAAAACTGAGGTCCTTTCATCCCCCCTCTGAGCTAGTGTGGAAAAATTTCCCCTTATTTAACCTCATTATTACCATCTTTAATAAGCTTGGTGTTAATATGTAGCATAATATATAGGTACTGATTTATTTTAAATTTCAGATACATGCAAGATACTTATTGTTGGAACCGGAGGACTTGCTCTTTGGGCATTACGGATTGCTGGACACCATTTCATAAACATAAAAAATCGTATTTCAATAACAGTTGCATCATTAAAGGACGAAGGATTTACGCTAGCCAAGGAATGTGAAAAGTAAGCGTGTTCATAAACTAACTTAGATGTTTAATCTTTGTGCAAATAATACATTATTTTTTAATACAATATTTATACTATTCTTAATGGTGTTATTAAAATAGCTAGGTATGATTTTAGATGTACTCTATGCCAGATTGATATATTATACTATTGAATTCAAGTAGTTTGTATTTTTCAAATTAATTATTGTTTGCTTTTATCTTGAAATAAAGATGTATTTTGTATTAGATTCTCACAGATAAAAATAGATGTATATATTTTAACCTTTAAGAAAATATGAATATTAATTAATATGGACGTAGAATCACGAGCTACTTCTGCAATATATATATATATATATATATATATATAAAACAAAGTTTTTCAGTTCTGGTGCTGAATTGTCAATTATATTTTTCGAAGTCATGATATTTTAAATATAAGTATTTTTTGACAGCAAGTAAAACAGTGAATTATAAAAATAAATTTAAAGCATGAATTCATTATTTGGGTCTAAGAGAATATTTCTTGTCTGAATGACCGAGATTTTATTTAATTTTTTTCTGGCTTATGATAATTTTCAGAAAGGTTAACACATTTCACAAAAAATAAAACTCAATATGTGATTCTCACACTTCGTTTAATGAAATAAAGTATAAAGTAAATTTGCAGCCATTTTGAAATTGACTTCGTATGTTATGTTACACAGAGTAAATGTTGTCCAATGGAACGAAGATGTTTATGAAAAGCAACTGATTGAACGGACAATTGATGCCTGTAAGGGAAAAGTCAACATCGTTATTGATTTTGGAACAACATCAAGGAGTTTGCATAGGTCGTTGCAATGCCTGAGTAAGGTAAATAATAAAAGTATTGCAGTAAGAACAGTCCTAGCAAGGCGTCTTGATGTAAATATAATTATATAACTTCTAAAATAAAATACCATCTGAATAGCTGTTGTATCGACTGAGCAAATTTAAAGTAGCTCATGGCATGGGGTACTCTAGTCTAGGGGTGGCCAACCTTTTTTAAGCTAGGGCCAGGAAATTTTTAGAAATCATTTGATGGGCCACTGTAACCTATCTTTTCCCCACCCCCATACTTACCCTGCCAAATTTCCACATATCACATTTGATAATGGTATAATAAAATAATATTGATTTCTCTTTTATATGAACAATTATTAAATAACTAAAAATTCAGATTATTTTACAGGATTTTCTAAAATAATAGAACCCATATACGTGTAAATTAGTTGTTTTATTGAGAATATATAGTAATTCATATCATTTTATAACTATAGCAAAAACTATTTCTTCATTAGAAATTAAAATAAAATTAAAGTGAACTTTACATATCCATACAATACTAATTCGATTTTTGAACCTGCTTTTCCCTTGACAATTTATCAATGTTAGGCAGTGGCGTATTCTGAGAACATTATTAGGTATGCTGTACTCTAAAAGCTGCAGGGGGGATTCGGGGATCAAAGGCTCTTAACCACCGTTGATCAAGAAGATAAAGAGATGCTTCCCCTGGAAATATTTAAATCTGAGTACCTCTAGTTTAGAACAATGGTTCTCAAATATTTCTGATTTTTTCATAATCGAATGCTATTTTGGGAAACTTTTCGCCTCCCAACTTCCCTCATCTCTCTTTTCCGACATATTTATATCTTTGTTTGAATATCCACATTTACAACCTAATACATATTATGACTTCATAAAAGTACACCAGAACAATGCACAAAAAACACCAAAACGTGAAACTACCTATGATTATCATCCACTCTAATTGTAATGGAATATCAAAACACAGCACACAGCAGTTAATCACAATACCTAAATAATCAGATATTTAAGTAAAAATGTCCGGGCTGAAAGGACCAGTGTTGCCTGCGTTTGGGTGTGGTCTAACACGCGGCCGCCATGATTGAGTCAGGGCCCGTGCTGTTGGTACCACATTCATTCCATAGATGGCATGAGCTAGTTCTTTGGTGGGTTTTGTTTCCCTTCTCCCTTTCTACTCCTCACACTGTCGTTTCGCTCCATAAGATTTCAGGCTTGCCAAGTGTGGTAGTATTTTTCTGGGTTTTTTTTTCATGTGTGTAATAATCTATTTTTACTATCAGTATATGTATACAAGTAATTGTTATAATGTATGTTTGGATTTTTGTTTGTGTTTAATAACCTATCTATTAAATAGGCACTATTTTTGTTTCGTTAAATATTTAAGGATAGAAATCAGGGGTGTTAGGGATTTTGTTGTTGCTGAATGTGTCAGGAAGTAAGCCAAACCGGAAAGGTTGGGCTTTTTATTTTTTTTTTTTGCTTTCGATGGCTGAGCTTCGGAACTGTGAAGTAGAAATATGATCGAAGGAAAAGATAAATAAATACGGGAATAGAAGTGTTTTCTTAATTTTTATCAGAAACAATGTGAATGTGACACGGGGATGTTTTCTTTATCATTGTGTGAAACTACGCAATGCTGGTAAGAGTAGTGTTTTGCGAAACCTGCGTGGATAACTTTGTTCCACGTGTGTGGTCCGACACGTTCTTCTTAAATTGAATGTTCTCAAACCCTGGACTGGGGAAAGTAAGGTTACCTCAACACAATCATTATAGGCCTAGTGCCTAAAACACCAATATTACCAGCCACCGTTGAAAGACCCGAGATGAACCATGTTTCAATCATTTAGCTTTGAACTAAAGAAACATTGTTGCATTGTTTGGTTCCTTTGTTAGAAGCAGGATCTACAGGTGCAAGTACAGACCAACTATCAAAGACGGTCCAACCACTATGTTTAAACATTTGTGTGTTTTATATATAATTACCACGGCTTGTTTTAGTGAGTTTAGGTCTTGTTCTATAATCAAGAAGTGTAACTGATATGTTGTTTTGATTTGTTGTAATTGTAAACTTTTTTGTTGTTGTGGGGGATAGTAAGTTTGTTTTTAAGTGTTTGATTGGTTTGTTTTGAGACCATTTTGTTTGTTTGCTCCTTTATGCTGGAGGGTTAATAAACACATAGATTTTATTTTCTCTTATCAATTATATCGGTCAGTGGCGAGTTCAAGTACCTAGAAGCCCGAGATTAAGTCCGGGGTGTTTCTGCACTGGCGCCAGCTGGGCAGGCATACAAATATTGTGTAGAAACATGGATGCGAACCTATTTGAATGTTTGAGGGAGCAGTGAGGGGGCTAAAGGTGAATTCACACGTACACTGAAATTTGAAAGTGGGACAGTAGATCAGCACCTCTTAGTGGTGTAGCTGTTCACATGCTCGCGGAAAGTTGGGAATCTCTGTTTACTCATGATGCATTTAAACGTCAAACATACAAACGAAAATATTATAATCAGTGCAAGTTACTGTATTTAAAATAAAATTAAATGTTTTACTTACTGCCTGGGTTTGATTTTGTCATAGATAAAACTCATAGCTTCCAATAAACTGTCGTTTTTAATCATCACTTTTGAGATATGCCATCTTGAGAATGTGCTGTTTTTATAAATAACGCATTTTTGAAAGTTTGCGCATGTGCTTATCTGATCTTCTTGGGCGGTTTTCTATAAAAGCGCTGGAAAAGTTAAAATTATCTCTACTCAACTAGTGCGAGCTACGCTGGCCAAGCGGACTTCTTTGGATTGGATTAGAGTTGTCATGTGACCAATTATCAGCACTGCTCTCGTTCTACAGCGAACGTGTGAAACCACAGGAATAGTGTTATGAGCATACTCCTGACTGAATAAGAGTAACATACGCCATTAAATTGGTTGAGTGTAGTTAAAAGTGCACACAGATAGCATTTTCATTTATTTGAGGTATTTAGTGTGCACTTTCTCGGCCGAGGGATTATATCAGCACACGACATATAAACTAATTTAAATCTAGAACAGACACAGCACCCAGCCCCCCAGCCATTAATTCAACACTGTTAAGAGGGAAATCCAAATTTTACCAATGATATTTTTTTTGGCCATGCCGGTGATCAAACCCGGAACCATTAATTCGGTGGGCAGGCAAACTACTGACTTAGCTAAGGTGTCAAACTCACAGGTAACAATACAAAAAGTAAAAAAGAAAATACATAAAAAAGCAAAATGTAGTACTACATGAATCAAGCATACATCAGAACTTTGTGGAAGGAATAAGGTAGATAGTCCAACTCACGTTGCAATAATAGAGCCTAATTTTGAGCCTAAAACAATTTATTAAATCCTAGTTATGCTCCAGAAGCTATTTAGATCCGTAAATTGTGACAACAGTAACAAAGGGGAGATTTTCCCTTATTAAGCCTATTACTCTATAGCTATGTAATTGGTTTAATGCTAAGACATTTAAATCTGAAAATAAATTTAATTTTACCTTTTCCTGATAAAGCATTTTGAATTTGGGAAATTACACTCCTAAACTTACTCCTATAAACTCCTATACTTAATATATAATTATATAAAATCACAATGACTGATAATTAGATAATGTATGCTACAAAAAATTATAAACTAGTAAGCAACAACTAAAAGAACAAATTTAAAACTCCATACATACTTCATACTAAAAACAAAAACAATGTCTAGCTATAGAGTTAAATTAGCCCCTCATTTCCCCCTCCCGTACTTCACGTGAGAATACTTTAAAATGGTGGTAAATAAGCTTGCCAAATACATGATGATACATGTGCCTAGAATGCATAAATATAATCAAATAGGTATTTAATTAGTACATAATTTAAAGCTAGTTATTTATACGATTATTTTACAAATATTATTTGCATTTATTTTATTTATTTGAGCTATACTAACTTAGTAAATAAAATCATTGTGATATTGATTGTTTTCTTGTGATAAGTACTCAGCAGGCCCTGGGTTGTAAACACTCCAGTTCATTGGCCAATGTTTGTAGACAAGGGGAAAGGGGGAGTGTTGGAACCCTATAGACATTGGTCAAGGTCATTCAAACGTCTCTAGCTTTGCCTGCTGTTTTCAAGCAGCAGGTCCTGAGCTTCTTAGGATAGGTAGAAGAATAATGACTAAAAACACAATATTCTTGGAATATGAACAAATATTAATTTAAAAATTAATAATATATAGGCCTATACATTATACATATATTAATTCACAATTTAAATATTACTATTTACACAGTTTGCACAGACAGCATAGAATTAAGAAACTAGTCCATATAATTATGGGTATGCAGTGCAACACTTGCATACCCAGAGAATACGCCACTGATGTTAGGTTTAAGTTTTGACGTATATAAAATAAGCATTTTAGCAATATGTGAATCTGTAATAGTTCAACGAAATTTATTTTTAATAACATTCACAGAATAAAATGTTTGCTCATAAATATATCTGGAGACGAATCTACACACAAATCTTGATAAAAGATCAAGCTCATTAAACTGTTCTTTTGGTACGTATTTCCAAAATTCAATCAGATTAGGAGCACTGTGTGATCTAAAATGTTCTTTAAACTTTGCACAAAGTTCAGTTGTAATATCTAGATTTGTGGGGATGGGGAATATTTATCTATATCAGACTCTGAAAGACAAAATTGATTTTTGAATAAGTCTATTTTACTCCTTTCAGATGAAAAATTAAAAAAATCTAGTTACAAATTGCTCATATAAAGACGAAACTGAAACTTTGTATTTTATATGATCCAGGGTAAAAAATACTGTATTTAATAACAATTTGCTGTTGTGTTGAAAGATGATCAAGTTTGACATGCTCTAAGTTGCTACAAAATAGTTTTAGATTTAATGTAAAGTTTTTGACTTCATTAAACATTATTGGAAATAAATAATCTTTACCTTGCAGCCGTATGTTAAGAATATTCAAATAATGTGTAATATCCCCTAAAAACGCTAAATCACAAAGCCAATCTGGATCTTTAAATAAGCCACATTCTGTAGGCATAAAACTTTTCTTCTCCAAAAATTAAAGTACAGTTTTCCAAATGATTATCAAAATTGTATTCGTGTGTTCATGGGCTAGGGCTAATTTAATGAAAGATGAGAATGGTAACGGGATGCCAGACACGAGTAAGGTTTTTAGTAGATAGAACAACCACTTCAGGCAAATTTTTAATGTTCAATAAAGATACAAACTGGGCGAGGGTGTCTAAATTCATATCGCTGAACCAATAGTCTTAGAGCCAAGTACTAGTGAAGTCAAAGAAGCTATTAATAAGTTAAAGAACCATAAATATTCAGGCATATATTCAATTCCAGCAGAGTTAATCAAGGGAGGCATTGAAAAGTTGGTAATGGAAATTCATAAATGGATATGATAAACAGGGACTCTGAACATGGGAACACTAAAGAGTGGAGGAAATTGTAGATTTGATGGACGAGAGAAGAGTTTATGTCCTGGGCCTGAGCGAGACAAAGTTGAGAAAGAGCGGCATGAGAGAAGTAAGGAATGGATTCATTCTACATTTTATGTGGAATGATGAAGGGAGGGGAAATGGAGTAGGTTTTGTAGTGAAAGAAGGGCTGGTGGAGGTAGTAAAGATTAATAATAGAATAATGACGATGAAAATAAATTACAGAGGAAAATAGGTGGAGGTGAAACAAGTGTATGCCCCAAAAGTTGGGTGCCCAGCAGAATAAAAATACAAGTTTTTAAGGAAGACCTAGAAAGGCATATGGGAAACGTGTGTGAGATAGTAATGAACGATTTTAATGCAAAATTAGGACAAGAGAACGTAGGGTTTGAGGAGATGTTAGGAAAGAAAGGGAGGGGAGAGAGAAACGAGGTGGGTAGAAGGCTGTTTGAGGTATGTGCAAGAAATAAAATGAAAGTGGCAAACAACTGGTATAAGAAGAAAAGAGATAGTCATAAGATCACTAAATACATTTGGGATGGGTGATAGACTAATTTATCATGGACGAAAAAATAAAAAGGCAGATATTAAACATCAAGGTAATACCAAGCTTGTCCTTAGATAGTGACCACAAATTGTAAGTGTTAGATATAAGGGGATGGGAATGTTGGATAAAGGTAATAAAACAATAAAGCAGAATAAGGGCGTTGGGACTAATGAATGAAGAGGAAAGAGAGATGTACCTAAGAAAGGCAAGAAGCTTAATATCCAAGGATGCGATGCAAAGTTTGGGGATTGAATGGGAAAGGTTTACGAATAGTCTGGTGGGAGCAACAGAGTAGGTATGGGGGACGACAAGTAACAAGAGGAAGTGGAAGGAGAAACCCTAATGGAACGACAGCGTGAAAGAAGCAGTAAAGGAGAAGAATAAATCATTCAAAAGGAGTTTTAAGAATAGGAACGAGGAAACAAAAGACAAATATAGGTAGAAGAAAAACGAACGAAGGAAGTTGTATGGAAAACCAGGAAGGGTTGGTTGCAAAAATGGACGGAAATTCTGGAACGGGACGTGGAAGAAAGTAATAAGATTTTATATGGGCAAGTAAGAAACATGAGAAGAGAGAAAAAACAATAAGATAGAATGAGAGATTAATAAAGAAGATCGTTGAAAACAGAAGAGGAAGAAAAGGAATTATGGATGATATAATTTGAGAAAACTTTCAACCCAGAATAGGAAAGTAATAAGAGTTAAACAGAGGAGCAGCAATAAATAGTAAAAGAGGAGGAAAGAGTTCCAACATTGAAAGAGCTGGAGGGTGCATTAAAGAGGATGAAACAAGGGAAAGCACCGGGTGGGGATGAACTGACTTTGGATATGATAAGAGCAGCAGGTGAAGTGGGTATACAATAGTTATACAGGGTGCTGAGAGTGGTTTGTAAGGAGAACAAGGTACAGGAAGACTTGAAAAAGGTAGTTAAAATACCTGTTTTCAAGAAAGGATACAGGAAGAGGTGTAAAAATTATAGGGAGATAACGCTGATGTGCCACCGTACAAAACTATATAAGATACTGGAAAAGAGAATAAGAAATAAAATTAAAGGAAGATGGAGAGAGGAATAGCGTGGATTTAGGGAACAGAGGTCTACAATAGAATTAATCTTTGCCATGCGACATTTGATGGAAAGAAGGTATGAATAGGGAAAGACTTCGTAATGATATTTATGGATGTGGATACGGTATATGATAGCGTGGATAGAAATAAAATTTGGAAAGCGATGGAGGAGGCTGAACCGGAAAGAGGAGTTGTAATGAGAGTGAAAAATGTGCATGAGGATAAAAGGAGTTGTGTTAAGACAAAGACTGGAAGGACGGTGTGGTTCCAAATATAAAATGTATTAAATCAGGGAAGCGCACTTTCACCATTACTACTCATTTTGTAATGGTAATGGAAATGGCCATGAACAAAATGGCAGAAAACACGGGTAAGAAATAAAGAAAGTCAAGATGATTGCTGATGACTTGATTGTTTGGGGAGAGAAGGAAGAGAAGGTACAGAAACAACTACAAGAATAGAATGTGGAAGTGAAAGAGAGTGGAATGAATTAATATAGCATGGCAAAGTGTGAAGTGATAGTAATTATAAGGAAGAGGGTAGGCCTAATAAAGCTATATGTTTGGATGGAGTTGAGCTGAGAAAATTACGGAATGTAGAATATCTTGGTTGCATGATTGAGGAGAAAGATGGCAGCAGAGAAGATTTAGTGAGAATAGGACAGCAGGGCGAATTGTTCAATAGGTGCATAAGAGACCTTCAATGGAAAAGATAAGTGCCCTTGAAGTGTAAGGAAGTGTTGTACAGGGCGTACTTTGTACTCATTACCACATAAACAGCAGCAACGTGGACATTTAATGTAAGAGAGACTAGGAAAGTGGAGGACATGGGAATGAAATTTTTGAAGATAATTTCATCTGACACGAGAAGAAACGAGATTAGGAATGAAGTTATCCGAGAAAGAATAGGGATATTTTGGAGTACATAAGGTAGTAGAGGAAGCAAGATTGAGATTGTATGGACATGTAATGAGGATGTAAAAAGAGAGGATGCCAAAAGAATGATGGAAATTAAGTATGTAGGAAAAATACCGCAAGGGAGGCCAAGAAATAAATGGGAGGAGCAGATAACAGATAGTGTTCAAGTGGGAGGGGAACAATGGAAGAAATTAAATTAGGAGGAATGTTGGAAAGATAGAGGAAGATGGAATCATTTTACTAAACTGACCCGGCCACAGGCTGGAAACAGCGGTTGATGATGATGATGACGATGATGAAGATATGTTCCACATGGAACAATGAGGTTCTACCACAAGAATGAAGGAATGTATTATAATACCCTTTTTCAAAAAGGGGGATAAAACAGAGTGTAATGACTATAGAGGTATCTCACTACTACTAACATTTAAAAAAAATTACTCAACATAATTTCAATAAGATTGACTGACGCCATCTGCAGATGAAATAATTGGGGATTATCAGTGTGGATTTGGATGAAATAGATCGGATCAGATTTTTAATACTGAGCATGTTTTTGAAGAAAAAAAATGTGGGAATACATGATGGTTCATCAATAGCACAGATCTACATGTGAAAAGAAAATCTGCTGATTTCATATATGCAGTAAAAAACTGTCTATCATGTCACAATTTGTCACAAAACACAATTAGGATAATTTATAATTTTCACAATAGGTCATTTCAAAGTTAAACACACATGAGCTAACATTGGTCTGCTGTGTATATTGATGTTTAATTGACTATAGCTTCTCCTTGCATTCTTATTGGATGATATGTCTCAAGTACAATGATTATTTATACTACACTTTATGCATAACGTTAAAGAAGTATGGCTAAATCAACTTTAAACATTATGTTCTACTCACTATATTGATTATAAACGCTTTCATTGAAAATAATTTATTTCAACTTCTGGCACAATATGTACACTATTCGCTATTAGGCTAGGCTTATATTCATGCATAACACATAGCTAATATCAATATAACTAATGCAAAATAAATCACTTATTCTTTTTAGGGTGGAGTTGTATTTATCAGTTCTGAGGTTGCAGAAAAACTTCTTCCGAAATTTAGCAGGCGGGCTGAAGAACGACAGCAAACAATGAAACCTGTCGACATGGGATCCATTGAACAACTTCGTCAACTTGTTGATATCGTTGGAAAAGGAGAGGTGACTATAAACTTACTAAACTAATCAAAGTTTAATCAAAATTGAAATAGATCATTAAATTAATTTGTTACTTATGACATTTTGTTTATAACTAAAATTATGACTGAAGAATGAAGGCTACATTAAACTATTTTAGCAATAAGCTAGATTTGATTTTGAAATGATATTTTCCAAAAAGTCTTTGCAAATTCTACATTAGATTATGCATGATGAATTATAAATGCTACGGTATATTATATCGTTTTCAAATCCAATATGCTTTTTAAAATTTCATGAAATTTTATTATCTCTGTGATAAATTAAAAATCTTGTTTCCTAGCTCAAATTGAACCCATTTGGGCAAGTGCGCCTCGTGACTTCAAACACAACACAAGAGGGGGTTTTATTTTGGGAGGTTTGTAGGGGGTGGAAGAATTCACATTTAAGTAAAAACATAACGGGAGGATTAAAATAATTTTTTCCAAACATTTTATAAATAATTATATTAACTACTACATCTGCCTGTTGTTTGGCTCGCGATGTTGGTTTTAAAAGTATGTCCATTAAAACAATAACGTTTTTTATACCAGTGTTTTTAATTTTCCGCACAGAGAATAAATCACACAACGTTTCAGGTAGATATTACCTTGATAAAAACTTTAAGGTTTAAAAAATATTTATCCCACTTCGGTCCCCGGTGTCTGCTTGGACAAAGGCAATGGTATTCAAACCTTTTTGTTCGCGTACACCTAGATATAATTTCTCTTCATCTTAGTACATCGCAAAATTGTTGGTACTTAGTGCACGTTAAACATATTTTATAATCTACATCTAAATTATATCCAAAATAATGTATTAAATAATAAATTTGAAATGATGTGTAGATTAATTTTTAATTTAATGTACCCCCTATAATGTCTTTGCAAACCCGTGGGGGTACTCATACCCAAGGTTGAATGCCACTGGTCTAAGGCATCTCTCTCACAATAGACTATAGACTGCTGATAACTGGAAGATCGGGATTGGAATCTCGGTTGGGTGAACTCAGTTGGTTTTTTTCTAAATAGTTTTTCACTCTCCTGCCATGCAAATGAGTGTACACTTCTTATAAATTCAATCGTCCTCATCTCTACCACATTATCTTAATTAGTATATATGCGTACAGCCCAAACCAATATTAAGACATGGTGCTAAGAAAAATGTAACTCCCGACTAAAAAAATTCCACGTAGAGTAATTCTTTGTGCTTTAAAATTAGTTAAATACAGAGAATATATTCATTAATGAAAGAAAATAAATGAACACATTTTAACACAAAGCCCCTTTTAAACGACGTAATTGCTTTTACCATCAGGAGTGATGAGATATGGGCTGCTGCTAGAACTAAGATGGGCGTTTGTTAAATAATATAGTTGAATGGGGGAGAAATACTCGCTGCGAAGATCTACACCTGCCACCTTCAGGGTTTGACCTTACGTTTGGTTGATGGTCATCGCAAAGCAATCCTGGATATTGCAGGCGTTTAAACTGGAAGGGTAGAACATATGGAATAATGGGGATTCTTGGTATCATGACCCTTTCTCCCGTAGTGCAACCTGTTATGACAGTCACTCAATGATAACCTTTTGAATACCGTACTGTTTAAAAGTAAATAGTTCCTATTACACAGTTTAGGTGAGTTCCAATTACGTATCAAACTGATGGGCGCCTCTATTTTTAGTTTAGATGTATGAATGGGTAAAACGGATGGATTAAGGGAATTTAAAAATTAGAAAGGTTAGTGGACATTTCCTGCTGATCCACTACTTTACCAATGGTGTATTTTGTTCTTTGAAGTGGTCTAAAACCCAGGCGTTAATTTTATTAGCCTATTCATCTTTTTTATCTAAAATAGCTTCATCATGAAACCACGAAAGAGCCTTGTTTTGCAGAAGACATAACGTAATCAATAAAATGGACTAATTCCTGCATATTTTGACCATGACGCATAGGTGTGAGTTATCCACAGACACCTTACTTTGATGATCTGTGAGGAATCCATTGCCAAGTTTCAGTAATATATCGCCAAATAATTTCCAGTTAGTGTGATTTGTGTCCGTGCAGGCGGGTGCGCACCTGGTTAAACATAGACTAGGCCAATTGCAAGATCTTACCCAGAATATGCTATATCCGGGCCAGATTCGGGCAAGAGATGTTCTGTATAAAACCAGATGTCCCAGAATAAACCAGATATGGGCTAGATCAAGCCATATTTGGGCTATATTAGACAATATACAATATATTGTCCAGATTAAGCCAGATCTGGCCATAACTGTGGCAAACCACCCAGTTACATTTTCTTACGTGAGCATGCCCAATCAATATTTTATAACAAACAATGTATTTAATAATATTTATAAATACACTTAATCAGTACCAAATATTAATTAAAATAATATATTGGTAACTGTTCTGCATGTCAACCAACCTATGTTCCCATTTATGTTATTTATTTGTGTGATTATAAATTCTAATTTTTACATATTCTTTACTATACATAAATGTGGTATTGAATATATTATTTTATGTGTAAAAAACTACAAGTATTTTAAATAATAAGTACATTTGTTAAAGAGAATAAGATTTGCAAATAATAGCAATTAATAAAAAATATTTCTCACCATATTATAAATGTGAGCAAAAACACAAATTATTCTTTCTGTTATTAATTTCTAGATGCGATTAAGCCTCAATTGAAAAAATATATTGGGGAAACATATAATGAATCCAAGAAATTTGTCTCACCGTATTATCTATGCAAACACTTCAAACTGAATATTAAAACAGAATATTCCTTAATATTTTTTTTGTATTTCCAACAAATTGCAATACAAGAACAACATTGTGAATGTATGCTCATTATTATTTCAGATTGAACCACCACCACACACAGTGTTTCCTGCTGAAGAAGCATCTGAAGTGGTGAAGAAACTTTGTCACTCTGAAATACAAGGCAGAGCGATTTTGAGATTTCATGCTATTGAATAATATATACTATGTGGGCTTCCAAATGCAATATCATATATGATGGTGTTCATATGTTGTATATTCGAGGAAAGAGGAATAGGATGAGTTTATAAACATATCCTATACTCCAGATGTAAAAACAACTGCGTACTTTATGTCAAGTATGGCCGGTTCACCCTGGTCTCAATAATTGGCATATGTGTAAAGTTGTGCTTAGTAATTTGAATAGACGGGCTAATGACATCATATTATCTTATTGGCCTTTAATTGTATAGGCCACCACTAACATATTTTAAAGTATTATTAATGTATTAATCATTATTCAAGTATTTTTTTGTGATAAACTAGAACTAATAGACTTGACGAACTGTGGTTATTTAGACTCTCCAAGAACATTCGTTGAATAAACATTGTTACCAACTAAAATAATATATGCTGACCTCTAATAAGGCTAAGCAGATTAAACACTGTATTCTATGTATTAATAGATTTGTTTTAATGTAATAATGTTTTTAAAACTTTAACTTTTATTTCAGTATTATTTTTAAATCGAAAATACATTACTAACTTGATGTAAAATAACAACATTTAAATACAACCTATTTAGATTTATCTATAGAGTAACCAAACCCAAAATTATTTAATTCCATTTCCTACAACCTGCAAATAAACCGTTCTAGTAGTCATTATGTCTCAATAAAAATACTAGGACTAGTTGTCATTATAACGCGAGACCATCCAACACATTCGTAACTAAGAGAAGAGTAAAAAACACCAAGTCAAGCAACATCGGAAGAATCTAGGTAGCTTGTGTGCTTATGAATGGTTGTTATGACAAATATGCTTGGAGAAAAATAGCAGAAAATAGGAAAGAACTGGTTTCCCAGAATTTTATTTTTATTAATTTGTTAATTTAATGTGTAAAAAAATCGTGTATTTTCTAATACAAAAGTTCCTCCAACACACTTAAGATGGCGGATGACATGCTTCTAGTTACACGACACATGTACACTGAATAGAGGTGGTTTATTGTGATTCTTTTTTATTTAAGGTATTTAACATGCACTTTCTGAACCTACAGATTCTAACAGCACACGACTTCTAGACTTACTTAAATCTATAACAAACACAACATGCATCTCCCGGCCGTTATTTCTTCATTGTGAAAGTTTAAACCCACATTTCACCAATGATACATTTTTCGTTCATGCCTGTAATTAGACCCGGGGACCCTTAGCTCACTATAAAAACACACTACAAACTAAGCTAAGGTATTGGAATGATTAGTTATTTACAGTATTATGGTGAGAGGGAAGGGAACGTAATTTCAGTTGAATATTTTAAAAGAAAAGTTTTAAAACAAAGATTTTGTTTGGACAATATAAATAAAACATTGCTTTAGTATAAACTTCTAGTTTAATTTTCTATACATAGTAAACCCAACGAATATTCAATATTTGTCACGAGCATGGTGGTATTTGGATATAAACTTTTTGAGTGAGTTTAAATATCATGGATAAAATCTGTGATGCCCATGATCAGTATAGAGAAAACTTTGGAAAATACTCTACATTACACTCAAATTTAAACTGTTTCCTTGATATTAAATTAGGCTAATACAAATCTAAAACTAGGCAATATATTATCTCCAGTTTATCAGTATTAGTATTTGAAAAGAGAAAAACACTCTACATTTAAAGTTTTTCCATTAGACATGAAATTTAACAACTGATATTGTAACACATAAAATAATGTTGTCATTTCTATAGTCTACCCTATGATGTACTCAGGAGAGGGGCGGGTGTGGGGTTGGGGGTATCCCCATCGTCCTCCACGAACAACACTTTTTATTAATAAAAACCTAAATCACAGAGTCTAAAGATATGTCGACTGTATAGGCTACATTTTAAACTAAGCTTACGATTTGTTTTTCAAAAGATACAGAGTTAAACAAATCAAAAGTGTCCCCAAAACTATAAAAATGAAAATTAGTAAAGAAATAATTACTTTGATTTTTTTGTACATTATTTAAATCACTCTTTTAATCACTCCAAATAACTTCATAAAAATTTTTGGACCCCGGCGGATAGTATTTTGAGCACCTTTCCATCCCTTCCCCCATTTCCTCCCCAGAGAATATATTGTTTTGTTAGGCTATGCCATACGTTATTTCTTGTATGACGTGTTTAACCTTATTATTCTATGCGCATTTAAAAATGTAGCTCGGTCATTAGGAATAAAACCAATTGTTGGGTATGTCTGGTTGGCTTGTATCCAATGTTGTTTTATCTTCATTGGATTGTGTCAGGATTTTTTACATTTAAATGTTCCAGTAGATGCCAATACATCCTTGACTGATTAGCTAGTTTTCAACCTGTTGTATACAATTTTTGAATAGATTCCTTTTATATATAATTATATCTATTTTATATAAGCACATTTTTTAAGTAATATATTTAAATGAAATAGAATGCAAGGTGATGTTACAGTGGCTATTCATAGAATATCTTACTACACACATGCTCATACGACTCACACATTGAGAACTGTCTGAAACCAAAGAGAAACGCCGAGCACAACAGAAATGGCGTGAGTGTCGGCTTACAAGTACATATGATTGGTGTAGCTTACCCAATACCCATTAATAACACAAGAATTACAAACGTTATTACAACATTACCACTAATTCTGAGCACTCTTTTATGGAGTACAAAATAGAATATAGGAATGAAATGTGAATCTGAGAGCTAAACATTATTTATACTAAGAGTATGATTGAGAGTTAAAGTTTAAGTCCTAGATTGTTACAATTTGTTTCAAATTTATCACGATTGAGTGGTTTGGTGAACATGGTGGCAGCTTGTTCTGTTACTGTTGCACACTTAATGTCAGTAATTCCTGATTTATATTTTTCACGAACAAAATGGTAATGAATACCTACATGCTTGGTACGCTTGTGGAACACTGGGTCTTGGATAAATTTTTATTGCACTTTGATTGTCAATGCACAGATTGTATACTGCACTTCCTTGTCAATATCACATAGATGTTGTTGAATCCAAACTAATTCTCTTGAGGCATCGGACGCAGCTACATACTCTGCTTAGGTCGTTGAAAGTGATACGGAACATTGGCATTTTGAAACCTATGTGATGGGTTCTCCACACATTTTGAGGGCATACCCTGTTGTTGATCGTCTTGTGTCAACATCATTCGCGTGGTTGGAATCAGAATAACCAATCAGTGTAAACACAGAATTTTCCATTGAGTACTCGATTCCAAGGCCACACGTACCTTTTATGTATGTTCAAATACATTTCACTGCGTTAACGTGGGCATCTGTGAGCTTGATCTGGTATCTACTGACGACGTTTGTGGCAAATGCTTTGTCTGGACGAGTCAACACGGCTAAGAACATCAGTGACATAACTGCTTTTATGTAAGGAAAGGTCTGCTGGTACACTTGTAGTTTTTTTGTCTATTAGGTTGAAACTCTCTAGCAGTCGATCAACGAATCCTTTTCCATGGATTGATATTGATCCGTCTGCTTCATTTCGCTGTAATTTGAGTCCTACAAAGTTTCCGAGTGGACTCTCTTTTATATAGAAAACCTCTTTTATCTCGGTCACGATGGTATTCAATGTAATTTCGTCTGCTGATTGTATGAGTCCATCGTTGAATCAAAGAATTAGTAAAACCAACCATTCATTGAGGATGAAATGATACACACACTGATCCGCGTTACACTGAGTAAACCCTAAGAATTGTAGGAAATGGTCAAACTTATCATCCCAGCATCTGGGGGATTGTTTAAGACCATAAAGAGACTTTTGTAACTTGCAGACAAGCCCTTTCGAGACATTGATGCCATCTGGAGGATCAATGTAAACATTTTCTTTCAGTACTCCGTAGAGGAAGGCTGAATTGACGTCAAACTGTAACATTTTTTATTTTCTCATGACTGCTATCACGAGCAGTATTCGAATAGTGTCATATCTCGTTGTAGGAGCATAGGGTATTCTGACCTTGGTTCAGTGGCAGCTAGTGAGTAAACCTTAAGGGAAGGTGCTCTATTAATAATAATTGTTAAATTAGTTAGACAACAGCTGAGCTTATATCAACCTTATACCATTCTATATTTAGCTGACAAACTACACTATAAAAAGTATAAAAAGTATAAAGTTAGTGGAAGTAAATAAAAACTAAATATAAAAGTATAACAACTCACTTGGTTCGAAGTCGAAGATTATTCATCGTGAAATATATATATATATAAATATAAATATATAAATATAAATATATAAATATAAATATATAAATATATATAATATATATAAATATATAAATATATATATATATATTTATATTTATATATATATATATAAATATATATATATAAAATATATATATATATATAAAATATATATATAAAATATATATATAAATATATATATATATAAATATATATATATAAATATATATATAAAAAATATATATATACACCACTAGGCTCTTAACACCATCTTGAACACTATAAACACAATATACTTTAAGAATTAGTGTATCAATAAGTTTATCGTTTGAAAGGAAAATCTAATCATAGGTTTTTTAATGCTATCTCTCAAATAATTGATTATTTATAGACAATATGGCCAAAGCATTTAATCTGTTTTCAATCATAGTGTAGGATTAGATTACTGGTCTTCCATTGTTTTTAATTTTAAACTTTTCTTTTAATGATAAAGAACCAAAATTCACTTTTTTAATATCGGAAACTTTAATTAGTTACTAAAGTAATCCAAAACGCGAGCGAAAATTATATCGGCCAACCACAGCTGGTTTTAAGGTGCCATACTAGCTACTACAGTCTCTTAAATGTAAACACAAATTCTTTAATTATGCGTTAGATATCTTATTTTACAATAAACATCAAAACCAACATTCTAAACAAAATAAACAATTCAATTTTAGTTACTCTAATGCTTATTTCAAATTATGAAATACTTTATAAATATATAAGAGATAAAAACTTCGTGCTTTGTCGAAATATGGCTCATGTCCGTAGTTATAATGTCATCCTCCAAGCTACGCCTTTCATTTATACTAAATTCCATAGCGTTGCTTTTTTCTATGATTTAATTTAGCTAAATATTTCTAGTAGTCTCATTTTAACTTAATCTAACCCGAAACATGACCACCGCATGAAGACTAGTCTCCATAGACTCCGCATTCGTAAGGTGCGTAGTCCGTGGTCCATTGGAGATCATGTTATAGAAAAAGATTGCTATAACTAGAGATTCCTAATCCTTAGTCTCTTAGTCTGGATCACTCAGTATAAATTGTATCAACCTTAACGTATCAAGGACTAGGCCTTACGGATGGATACTGAAAACCAATTACTAGTTAGTAAATATTTAATCATCGAGATGAAAGAACCAGTGGCAACTAAAGGGTCCGTTGTTATGGAAACATATACTAAATTAAACTATGATTTTAAGCATTGAAATATTCAAGAAATATTCTTCTCAAAATCTAAAAACCTCGGGAAGCAGTGGCACTTTAGAAACAGATTCATGGGAAATACCAAATTCTTAGAAAGAGTGTATGAATGGTTTTGCATGAAATATAGGATAGGAAGCACAAAAATAATAAATTAAAGACAATGATTTGCTTTGTTTACATCCAGAATACTAGTACAAAATAAATATGTATTTAGTATTTAACAAAAACGAAAGCGTATAGTCCGAATGGATAGTAAGATGCAAAGCTAAAAAAAAATAGTTAAACTCTTGCTATACAGATATTAACTGTGATTTCCTTTAAAACATATTTCAAATATATCCTGGATATTTTCTCAAAAAAGGTTGTGTTTTCAGTTCTTTTTAGTGATAGCTGAGTAACGTTTGCATTCTCCTTGCTGTAGATGAATTTCTTTTGAAGTGTTTTATTGGACAAAGTATTTAATTTTCTCTATAGTTGGCATGGTCACGTGGATATGAATACTTACTGTGTAGACAAGATAAAAATTCCTAAGGCCCATTAAGGAGATTTTTTTTAGTACCGCGTCTTACTACGCGTTCGGGTTATACTGTAAGAACCTAAACACTACACGGATACGGAGCTTATGGACTATGTAGACGAGGCCTTAGAATGGGATAGCTTGTAAAAACTAACGTAAAAAGAGAATATGGAGATTTAATAACAAGATACAATGAAGGAGATTATTTTTCTTTGAATTTCTCTTTATTTGTTTTTAAAATTCTTTCCTGGTGGTGTTGATCAGTGCAATGCAATGCAGAAGTATTGTCTTATTGCGTAGGTGAATATGTAATTATTATATTAATCACTGAGTCTTACTACTTGTTTAGGTTATCCACATATTTATATGTAGGTAATTAGATAATTACTAAAAAGACATAAAAATTAGGGGTATCTAAATTGATTCCTCAATACCTTGATTCCCTTGATTCTAACTGGTATCAAATGAATCGTGACTCAATCATAATATTACGATTTTCGATACTTCTTTCTTAGCTCTCAATGAAAGTACTGATACACAGAAAACGGTCAAATTCAGAATAAGCGGTAATCGATTATCTATCACATTAATTGATTTGCCATTATTTGCATATTTTGGTTCGGTTAACAACCCTATTGGGTTAATTTAAAAAACTTGAGTTTTCAAAAATGTTTGACTCGGTGAGGTTCTGTATACAAATAAAATACATACTTACTACTGTAATTCCTAATTATTTTAATTATTATGTATAATATGCTTTAATACTTGGCAAAACCGATCTTTTCCTTTGTTAAAACTAAAAATTATTTTTTTATAACTATTTAGATTTTTTAGCTTTTTTTCTATGCTATGAAGTTGAATAGGCCTACATAGGTTTTTATATGAGGTTGGATGCTTGGAAAAATAATGAAATAGGAACTGTTCAGTAATTGAACTCAAGAATCGGAATCGAGAAAAATAGGTATTATGACAACCCTAGAAATAATGAAACTTCGTTTACATCTTTTCATATTTATAGTTTGTTGATAATGTCTATTTATATTTTTGTTGAAAGCACACCGACTAAATTAACGTGTTGGATACTCTGATAGATGACACATAATCGAATTTTCAGGTGATAAAATAATAATTTTTTGGTGATTAAAAACATATCAAATCTCAAACTTTCTTAACATTTCACCGGCCAGTTTAAAAAAAAAAACTAGTTTCAACTCTTTGGGTAGGTGAATATTTTAATTATATCATATTCTAGCTAAATACCCGTGCTTCGCTAAGGAGTATTCTTTAAGCTCATTACATAATTTGTTTGTTTGTACTAAGAAATAGTAATGAGCTTGTTCAATAATTATAGGGGAAAGGAAACTAAGGAGTAACGTATATTTTAAACAACATTTTAAAGTTGGGATAAATCATTTTTTTATAAAACTTCATTGTAAACTACGTTTTTCGTTCGCCCCTGGTTGCAGAATCACGACGCTGTCAGGAGTGCTTAGACGTGAACAGGCTACGTACAACTGGCATGAGAGAAACAATCATTCCTTAAATCCACACCAGCAACTTTAAAAGACTGCCCCTGAGCTTTGTTTATCGTCATTGCGAAGAATAATTTGACGGGAAGTTGCAGTCGTTTGAATTGAAAGTGGTAGTTGGAGGGAATCAAAGGAATGAGGGGTATGAAAATGGTTTCTCCCATGCCACATCCTGTAAATATTGTTGCTTCAATTACGTTACTATGTAAAGACTTCACCTGCAACCTGGTGCCATTGCAAAGCTTAGGAGGTATTAGATTCTGTAGCAGCATTATTGGCTCTCCAACTTTCAGACAGAGATTGTGAGGTAGAATCCACAGACTGATATCTCACTATCTCATGAGGAAGTTTGTCCAATAACGAATCATTAATGCTTGCTGCAGTGTCATTCTTAGGCGTGAGAAATAAGAATAGCTCTCTCCTTAAGCCCATTTGGGTCTTTAATGTGTAAATCACTCAAATCAGAATAAATCGTGTAACTTATAATCTTCAAATCTTTAACAAATTC
Source organism: Timema monikensis (assembly GCA_902151445.1). Classification (NCBI taxonomy): domain Eukaryota; kingdom Metazoa; phylum Arthropoda; class Insecta; order Phasmatodea; family Timematidae; genus Timema; species Timema monikensis. The sequence goes on along the minus strand of CABFVZ010001389.1, from coordinate 128,350 downwards.
ATAGAGATTTTACGGAATGTGTATTTGACATCTTATTCCTTAAACCTTCCATCACCAATTTCTAGAAGTAAGTTTGAAAACTCTTCTGCCTTCAAATCGCCTTTGAGATGGACCCTCATATTGACTCGCAAGAATAAGACTTGGGCTTTAGGACACAGGTAGGATGGCTTGAGGCAGGCTTTTACCTCATCAGCACGTGCGCCTCGAGGCACAACAGGTAGTGTCTGCCGAAAGTCCCTCTCCCTCGGCAAGTAGTACAGTCATCCCACTCATCAGATGTTTACTAGTCCGAATGTTCTGGAGAGTCCTGTCCAACGCTTCTATTCCTCCCTTGTGAGCCATAGTACACTCATCCCAAACGATCAACTTGCATTCTTTAACTACCTGGGCAGTATCGCTCTGCTTTGAAATATTACACAGAGGAGTTTCAGAGTAATTCAAGTTGAGAGGTAATTTGAAGGACGAATGTATTGTCTTCCCACTGTCTAACTAAGTCGCATCTATACCTGATGAAGCTACAGAGATCGCTATTTTATTGTTTTTCCTTATACTAGCAAGACACAGATTAATCAAAAAGTGTTACCTGTTCCTCCTGTAGCGTCGAGAAAGAAGAGCCGTCCAGAATCTGATCCAACGCTATCAATGACTTCTTGATAGACATTACTTTGTTCGTTATTGAGTTTAGTAACGTTTTGAGCAAGGGATTCAGAAATTTGGACTACGTCGTAGGAAATTTCTCTTTGGTATTCATGATTAACACTAACTTCATTTAGATCATTAGACGGCGAAGGAAGGCCAAGCTACTTAAGTGGTTGGTTATACATTGAATATAGTACGTTTTCTAAAAGCACTAAACATTTGTTGTAAACAACGTCTATACGGTGTTCAATGCAAACCTCTCAAAACTCATTCTCCACATAAATTTTTATATCCTCAGAAAGACTGGCTCTGTGGTTTTCCCAAAGTTTTAAAGGATCTGACAATTGACAAAAAATCAACATGAAAGAAAATAGTTCACGGAGCTTGTATGATGAGTCAGAAATGGTGGCTTCCTCCAGAGGGCGGTACCAGTGAGTGTCAACCTCCAATAAACCCAACGCTCATAAGGCAGACTTATAAGTAGGATGAACCACACCTGACACTTTCTTAAGGTCAATAAAGCAAGTGAGTCCTCGAATTTAATGCAGTAGAAATCTCAAGTAATAGCATTCAGCATTGTTCGGATGTACAGTGTACACTCGACCAAGCACTTGATCCTGTCCAGGGACAGCCTTTCGCTGCTTCCTCTGGCTAAACTTATTGTTATTCCAAACATGGTACACCAGTACCTCACTGTAGAGAAGCCATCTTGAAAAAGCATCTACTTTGAAAATTTCGAAAAATGCTAAGAGAGTGGTTTTTGGAGGGTTCTGTACTTTACTTGTAGTATTATCAGTTGTAAAATAAACTCGTTTACCATTATTGTGATAGACAGGGGGATTAATGACGGGTGAATATTATTTATGAATGGGGAAGCATAAGATTCTCCAAGCAGCTTCAGCACTATTAATATAGCACCCTGCCTCATACTTGGTAGCTTCATCCCATTCGTTCTCTAAGCCAAACGCTGCTTGATCACTGACCTTGTTCACATATTTGCAGATACACTTTATGTACTTCACAGAATTACATAATTCCACGTTAATGTGGGTCATGAAAGTTTGGAACAAGACAGGGTTGTACGGCACTACCCAATTATTATTAAGATCTACTCTGTTTATATTGAATGCAAAACCGCCATCAGAAGGAGATTGTCTGCAGTACTGCTTGTGGATAGCCGTCATCTGCCGTCTGAGTATCCTTGGTTAGTAGTACACGTGGGTATCGTTTGCTACATTAGCCGCCGATCATACTTGGTGAATTTCTGTTAAGATTTCCACACAGCAAATGAATCATCGTAGACTTTACGATTTCATGAAGGACTGGATCATGTTCTGCATCAGGAATCTCTGCGCTTATGATACTGTCGATTTAGGCAGGCGTTATTCTGTTTTGAAGCCATAATAAAATGTGGGCGTGAGGAAAACCCGCTTATGCCACTCCACAGTGTACAGATGACACCTATTTTGATGGAAAATAGAGCCGAGAAATGTATTTTTTTAACTTTATATGAAAAACCCGGGCAATAATTTAATGTCTGAATTGGGGCTTTTGTCTGAAATTTAAGGCCTCTTGTGTCTCGGTCCACTTAGGGTTACATGGGAATATGATGAACAGATCAGGACGACCATATTGACGTACATATGTCATAATGTCCTGAGTCCAATGGGGCATTTAATGGGGGCCATCAGTAAAACTTGAGGCTAACACAACCAATTTACCAAGATCAGAAATTTGCCCATCTCCTTTGCACATGGCATACCGCAGGTGTACGTAGTTTTCCATTCGTGGTTTACTTTGGTTGTGTCTAATGAAATTCAGTCTTTCTGTTTATATATTTTCATACATGACAACCAAAAACTGATTAAGAAGACTGTGATGGAGTAAGTTGTAGTTATCTGGAGCCTTTCTTTCCATGATTCAGTTAGAGTAAAAGTCTGAAGCAGAAACTGTTTTCTTAAGAGGGGCTTTGGAATTTGAATCAAGCTGGGGATGCTAATTGAGTATCCATCTTCTCCAGGGCAGAACTAAAGAGGTTATTGAAGAGCGTCATAAGCACGGTGAGTTTCAATGATCCACACCAAATTAGTGTCTCTGCTGTGAAGAACGATGTCCCACTATTCAAACTCCTGCCCCACAATAACCAAAGCATCTCACTCGTTATAGGCGCGTTATATCGACCCCTGTGTTCATCTGAATGTTTTCAGTCGGCATTAATCGCAACTTTAAACTCTTGACCTTTTGAAGCATTTTCCATTGCTGTTTTAAAATATTATATGTAAGGATTGTGATCATTCAGAACTTTTTGAAGTTGTACAAATAACCAGGGCTTCACAACAGGGAAGATATTGGACCGAATTTACGTCTCTTTTTCATCATTGTCAACAAAATATATTTGTAAAAATGAGGGGCTTTGTTGTGATGAAGGTAACAAACTTCCTAACCTGTGGTAAATTTACCCATGAACCTTAAAATTGGTATAAAATTACCCTCATGTACCTCCTTAGCTCCAAAGGGCGTAATTTGAGAACATCTATTATACTTCCTAATGTTTGTCAATAAAATGCTGAGGATCGGGATGATCATTAGTAAGGAGACTGTGGAGAGGATCAGAAGCCTGTTCCCTTGGACGGATATTTATCTTGCCGTTGCTACAACATAGACCGGAGCTTTCTTCTTTTCACTATTTTGCGTGGAACCACTTGCATTCGACTTTCTGTCCAATAGAAACAACCTTGTCATTACTGTAGTTTGTATTGAAGTTATACTTTAATCCTGATAAAGATTTTTTTTCCACAGGACCAATCGTTTATTTTCATTGTACCTCATAACAGCTTCTTGATTGACTTCGGGATGTTTGGTTGCGTATCTGGATACGGAAGCTCTGATTGCATCGTGATTTTCCTCGTTGTATCTTTTAACTGCTGCTCTATTCACGTCAGGATTTTTCTCAGTGTATTTCCTGACAGCCTCACTATGAACGATAGGATTTTTTGCATTGTACTTATTAACAGTCTCCCTATTAAAGTCTGAATTTTTCTCGTCAAAAGCCAGTATTGACCACCTATGAAAATTGGGCTTTTTTTCAATATAATTTTTTATAGACTCCCTATGGGTTTTTTCTTTTTATTATAAAGGTTAATCTAGCGCGGCACTTTTTTCATATTTTTTTTCTCATTGGGAGGAGTGACTTTGGAACTATTGTCCGAGTCAGGGGGAGAATTCAGATAATCATTATGCACAACAAAAATGCACTAGTTTTTAAGAAGATCAGGGTAAGATAAATAAGTAAAAGGAAATTAACTATCGGTTTTGTCATTGGTAGAGCGCTGGACAACAATACTTGCAGAGCTGGTTATATTTAGTGATGTAAGGATAGGGTGAGCTACAACGGGTGGTTGTTGAGTAGGAGGAAAATATTGAGGTATGAACGGTTCAAAATTCGATGAAATCATGGGACCAGAACATCTAAAACGTAATATGGACCTTCCCTCAACAGGCTCTTCAGGCGGTATAATCACCTTGCCATCACGATACACCATCAGATGGCAAGGACATATTTCCTCAGCAGCCCTAATTTCACAGTGGGTGGCGTATGTGGTGCGGAGAGACATGTGAGCCTGGTACTCAACCATGGTTCTGTATATGTTACCACACGACATCATAGCTAACTCTTGAAACTGTTGGTGATCTGCTGGTCTATGGGTAAGGTGTCAGACTTCTGTGCTGGCGGCCGGGGTTCAATCCTCGGTCACGGCACAGATTTATCTGATTTTCAAACCCTTCCTTCACCTCTGACAAGACATCTTGTGAATGTGTGGAATGCCAGGCCTCCACCGTGGTTCGGATTCCACGTTAAACTGTAGGTCCTCCAGTTCATCTCACAATCACTTTACCATTACACATTAGCGTAAGTGCGTATAGCCCGAACGGGTAGTAAGACGCGGTGCTAATAATAATAATAATAATAATAATAATAATAATAATAATAATAATAATAATAATAGAAACTGTTGCAAGTTGTTACAATTAATGTGCTGTACGACACTGGTCCGCACCTGAGGCACCAGCGAGTCAGTGCCGAACATGAAGTATGATAGGTTATAGAAAAAATACGATCCATCCCCCTTTATAGGTACAATACGGTGAGGTACCATCACGCCGTCAATATCAATGAGCCCCATGCTTAATAATAAGCTTTGGGAAAAGAAAAGGAAAATATAGGTAGGTAGCTATGATTAATAATCTGTGTATTTTTAGGTATGTGGGAGATGACACAAATAAAAAATGTATCCGAAAATAAGAATCAGTAGAAAGTAGGCCTACCCCACTCAGATAATATCAGCGACAAAATTTAATGGCAAAACAGCTATAAATATTGAAAGCAGAGAAAAAAAGAATCTCGAGAGTACAACTCCTTCCTATCTTAAAATCAAACTAAACTTTATTGTTTGGTAGCCTAAAACAGAACTGACAGGAGCTCAAAAGACTTCTAAAACTAAAAAAACCCAACTAAAACACTAAAACTCCTTAAAGCCTCTATACAGGAACTCAAGGTAAATAGTTCATAAAAATGAACTCTGTTTATGTTAAAAAATATATTTTTTTAAAATCTAATACTAAATATCAAAGTAAAACCTGGTAGCACAAATATAGCATTGTGATAAATATTAATCAGAAATAGAAGTAGGTATTTTGAAGTAGAAAATATAAGTATAATCTAAATTGGAGACGAAGAGAAAATACAGCAAGAGAACAGGTGTACAGTAGTGGATTAGCGACTGTACTAAACCTGGAACGTAACTTTAGCGTTGTGATAAAAATGAATCCGAAATAAAAGCAGGTAGTCAGAGTTATAAATATCCGTACACTTGAGTATTTTTTTTCCCCATTCTAATTTGTGTGTGTACGATTTGTATTGTTTTCAAATAAATGTTTTTATTCATACGTTGATTTACATCAAATAAAACTTTATTTAAGAAACATGAACAGTTCATATATACTGTAAAATAAATAAATGGAATCAAAACATGCAGTCAAAAGTATTCGTGCACTGGACTTTTATCTGTAATCCTTACATATTAAAAACAATTGATAGATTTATTTCACACTTATTTCTAATTACGCAAAGATTAGGGCAAAGTTCATAAAAAAAAGTGTAAAACTACAATGAGACGGAAATCCAAGGAAACAATGGAGTCGGAAAGAAAAAAGTATTATACGCTTATATAACGAATGCCGGTCGCTAAGAGAAATAGGAAATAAAATGGTTAACAGACCCCACACTGCTGTTAAAGACATAATTGACCGATACGGGATAAGAAAAACTATAAATGGGTTTAGGCCTGAGGCCAGTTTTAGGCCGCTTGGAAGTAGAATTTTTCAAAAAGCGTTCTACAATGCACCTCTACAGTAAAACAAGAATCAGCGTGCAAAAAGAGAGTAGAAAACGAACCACCATGGGTCGATATGGGGGAATAAACGTGTTTTGGCCTTGGGACAATTTTAGGCCTCTTAGAATCTGAATTTTTGAAAACCCTTTCTTAGTGATTATTCAACATATGAGATATACAGCCATGTGAAATTTCAGCGCTCTATGTCTTGTTACCCTGGAAATAAACTGATAAATGGGCTTAGGCCTTAAGCCAATTTTAGGCCTCTTAGGAGTAGAATTTTTCAAAAATGTATTATAATGCACCTCTACAGTATAAGAATAATCACCATGCAACATTTAATTTTCCTAGGCCTTGTTCTTGAAATACAGTGATCAGTCAGTGAGTCAGTGGTATTTGATTTTTATAGATATAGATAAGTTCAAAATAGATATAATTTGTAGTTCTGTATATTATTAGCTTTTAAAATTAAACACCTTGAAATAGTATGAAGTGATAGCTTGCAAACTGATACTTTTTTTTTTGATGAAAAATTCATACCAAAACAAGGAAATGAGTAGCACAAAATATTGCCTTTGCTTGCCTACGAATTTAATGGATTTATGCCAACCTTTAGATATTTCCTTTTTCTCACCCAAGGAATGTTGCTTGGCCAACGCTAATATCAGCATGAAAAGCAAAATATATTAACTTTTCTTGTATTCCCAAAGCAACATTTCCATTAATATTGAACTAAGCTATCAAACTTACGGATGGAGATGAGAAGTGTTAAAAAAAGTCGTCCTCTTAGACATTGACGGGTACAACATCTTAGCTCAGTTGTTAGCGTGTTTGTCTATTGAGTTAAAGGTCCTGAGTACGATACTCGGTATGACCGATAAATGTATCACTGGGGAAATATGGGTTTACCCTTTTACAGTGATGAATTAACGACCGGGGGCTGTATGTTGTGTATGTTCTAGATTTAATTAAATTAATAAGTCGTGTGCTGCTTTAATCAACTGTTTCAGAAAGTACACGTTAAATAACTCAAATAAATTAAATAAATGGTACGGAGCTCTGCACGGACTTTCTCAATCCATTGTTTGAAAATGGATATATTTAGTCAAAGCACGTAAAATATGTGAAACGAATTAGTATACACTAGCAAACCCGAGAAAAAATTGCGTTATAATTACGTAAAACCTTTTTGACACTGGTTTTAAATTTTATAGTCTTATTTTTTAAGAATCTAAGTCCTCATTTGTATGTTTGGACCAATAAAACCAATAAAAAAGATCGATGTTGGGTCCAAAAGCATCAACACTTCTTATTAAAATCTCAACTGCCTCTTAAAATTTGTGACATTTTATTGGGGGTTATATATCTTATAGTTATCGCATTGATATTAAATTTGTCATTTATAAATTTAAACCAATAAAAAGGTAAATATAAATTATTGAGTCTAAAATTATGGAGCTAAATCATTTCTGTACAAACAATTCCCCTAATAGGTTAAAGAACAAATAACAAACTTGTTGAGATACCTACTTATTTACTTACTCGATGTTATCAGAGAATTATTGCGTTAAGACCTAAGTAGTATCTCTGTACACGTAAAGCTCACTAAATTATTGTTGCCAATATCTCAGAAACTATTTTTTATAAAGCCATATAGCAAATTAAAGTTATTTTATTTTTAATAGTACTACAGTTTTGCAATGATAAGTCATTTAGTATCTCAAATAATTGCGGAGAGACGGGAATTTCCTCTTCTGTAAGGTATAGTAAAATTCATTTTCATGGGAAAATGAAAATAGCAATTTTATTTATAGTCTTAATCAACGCATAGATACGAATAATTTTAATCAAAATCTTTAGAGCTGATTTTGAGATAATAGATTTTTTTCTCTTTTCTCCTTTTATTAAAGTAAGACCTACTATTAATTTTAGGGTTTAACAAACACACACAAAGACGGCATTGCAAAAAACACTTTTTATGGTTCGGGGTGTCATGAAACGTCGACATCCATCAACATCTCGGATTATATTATTTTTACGGGTGGAGTAATTTACCTTTAGTGTTCGAGAAGTTAAATATATATATATACGGATATCTTGAAAATTATTGGTTTTATAAATATATGTTCCAAATATATATTTTTATTATAGATCGACCTACATATTTGCAATGATAAGTAACTACATATCTCAAAGAGTTACAGATATAGGATTATAAAAATTATAATTTACGCATCAGACCGGAAACCTTAAAATCATTTTGACGTAAATTGTAGGCAGCCATTTTGTTTGTATTATTGATCAATGCTTAGCTATGAAATTTAATCAAAATCTTTAGAACTGATTTTGATCAAATTGATTTTTTTCTCTTTTCGCCCTTAAAGAAACTACCCTTAATTTTAGGGTTAGATAACCATTTCCAAAATCCCCTCGGGGAAACCCTATGAAAACCCTGGATACCAGGTCTTAGCTTGATCGGTAAAATAGTTTAGGCTCTACTCCGAGGTACAGACAGACAGACAGACAGACAAATGGAAATGTAAAAGCCACTTTTTCGGATACGGGGGGAACGTCGAAATTCATCAAAATTTGTATTCGATTATAATGACCATCTCAATACTTTCTATACCTGTAAGGTAGCGAGAAAGTATAAATGAAAATGACATAGACAATGTACTCGGAAAACTCTTTGGATATTCCCTTGAAGTACTGTACATAATGTTAAGGATATAATGGTGGAAAAAAAGTTTTTGGGGAAAAAATACAAAATTCAAAGTAATAAAAGAAATATTCCAACACCTTAGCTCAGTTGGTAACGTGTCTGTCTACTGAGTTAAGGGTCCCGGCTTAGATTCCCAGCATGGCCAAAAACTGTATAGTTCATGAAATCTGAGTTACCGCTTTCACAGTTATAAATTAACAGCCGGGAGCTGTATGTTGCTTATGTTTTAGATTTAAATTGGTTTATAAGTCGTATGCTGATATAATTAGTTGGTTTATAAAGTGTGATCTAAATACCTTAAATAAATGATTATGAAAATGAAGAAGAAAGCTATAAACGTGCCATCAAGGGCAAGTGCTACTGTTGTACTGCCACAATAATGCAGTGATTTAATCTATGCACACTTATCTCCTGATGCAATAAAGGATAAAGTGATACATGGGAAGATAAAGTTGAAGAAATACATTAACATAATCTTGTAAAGGTTTTATAAATTGTGAGAAAGTCAGTTTACTTCCGTTACTTAGCAATAATTCAAGAAAAGGTAGTAGCCGAATACCAAGTGATGGGAATAAAATTTATTGATAATTCAAAAACATTCTTCATAAGAGTTAATTAAGATTTTTTCCTTGTGTATTTCGCTGACATTTTGGTTAATTTACCAGTCAGTAGTAGAACAGTTAGGGATTAAAGTCAGGTATATATTTAAAGGGAATGTATATGTGAAACAGGGTTAAGAAACTGTTGAGTGAACCGTTTTGGTTTTAAAATTTATTTTACATGTTAAAAGGTAAATAATAAATTTTAGTTTTGATTCATATCATGTTTGATTTGCTTTTATATGCTGTTTTAAGGCAAGATAGAGCTCTATCAATCTCACTCACCATATAGAATGGTAAATTTCAAATTGTTGTTGAAATAAAATTAAAATATAGAATATTAAGTAAGGGGTGAGAATTCTCATTGTTTTTATCAATATCAGAGAATCTCATGGGTGGTATCATTTTAACCCCAAATTATAGCGTGAAATAGATACACCCATTAATACTTTTGCTAGTCAATCTGTTAACACTTTGCACAAAATTAAAATATTGGGGACCTGCTTCAGTGGCTGCGTTGTCTAACACGCTACACTCGTGTTGGACTAGACTACAAAAGATGGAGAAATTAGGGTTAAATCCTAGTCGGAGGCACTGAGGATGGTTTTATAAACGGTTATCCACCATCCCTCCACGAAAATGTGGGTGCATTTCCTCTAAATTTATCCTTCCTAATCCCTAACCCATTAGTGTACTAGTACACAGACGTATAACCCAAACGTATAGTAAGTAAGACGTGAGTCTAATTTTTTTTTTTTTTAGCTAATTGATAGATATTGCTAAATGTCACTATAAATGTGTGTTTATTCAAGTCAAACCATTTTCAAATTAATGAAAAAATAAATAAAAAATATCAATCCCATTTAACAAGGCCGTAGCCAGCCAATAATTTTAGG
>CABFVZ010001389.1:61977-117556 GCA_902151445.1 Timema monikensis | reverse complement strand
GGGGGGGGGGGGGGGGGGGGGAATGGGGCAGAAGTTAGTAATCGAGGAAAGATTTCTATGAAAGAAAATCTGGCATGTACATGTCCTACAGTAGCTTGAGTCAACATTATGAAGAAGGGGAGACTGACGTCAGTTACAAAGTAATTGCAAAGTACAGTTATTTAAAAATAAATATTGTCATTCTGACTTTAACTTGAACTATTTCAATAATGTTAGCCAATAATTTTTAAACGTAATTATTAAAAACAAAATATAAAATTAATGCTATTAAAAATGTGCCGCCCACAAAAGCCGCCGCTCCTAGGCCCGTGCCTAGTGGGTCTTTAATGTAAATCCGCTTCTGTTTGTATCTTAATTTTGATATTATTTGAACCATAAATAAAGCCATATATATTTTTCTCATAAAATTTCTCAGGGGATTTGAAACCCCCCACCCCCAAAGAAAACCCTTGGCCTTGCCATCCAAGATTAAGGTTTTTAAAATAAATATTTCCTTAAATCATTTCTGAGAAATATTTAAAGTCAATACGTGTTAAAATGGAATATAATACTTAGTGATTAAAAAGATACATTTTTTAAACAGAAATATTTTATATTCATAGATTAATTGATAAAAAATGTAATCTTTCCTCGGAAAAGGAGTGTCTTGTGACCAAGAATTTTAAACTCTTTAACAAATAAACCTTGGAATAAAAGTAAAAAGAATCTGAAAATTGTTGAGGTTATGGTTATGAATGGGTAAGGTAGAAAATTGAATAAAAGATAAATTGTAAAGTGTTCAGAAATCGAAAATCATAAAAACAATCATTCTTAAGGATATTTGACTTAAAATAAATAATGGGTGGAAAGGCTTAAGAAGCTTGTGAGGGATAATGTAAAAAAATAATTAATAAATAGGGGCAGTGTCAATTATAGCCATTACATTTTCTAATAGATGAGTGAAATGGGCACCGACCTTATTGAACCCTCATATATTAAAATATAAGGGGGAAGTGATAGTGCCCAATCAAAAGTGACTAGGAATTATTAAATTATGCATTTTGGTGCATTTAGGGAATAGTAATACCCAAAAGCTAAAGTTGGTCGCAGCATATGGTTTCATAATGGATCTCATATTATCAATTTATGTTAGCAATATACGAGTATATTGAACATATCAGAGCATATATGTCTTATGTTAGAGCTATAATATCCAAGGCTACTACATTCTAAAATGCTAATAAACTTCACAATAATATATTGTTATGGAATGAAATAAAATAAATCATGTATTAAAAAACAACTTTAAGCTGTCAGCCATTTTATTTATGTTAACAATCAACATTAAAGCTCACGATTCTAACATCTTTAGAAAATTATTTTTCAAAACATATTATATTAATAGATACAATGCTTAGTTACAAATCAGGAAAACAATTTGCATTCAGACATTTTCACAATTAAACAGCTGAACATCTATTTTTATTAAATTTGAGACAACAGATAATTATGTCTAGCTACTTTACTAATATAACATAGTTGTAATATGTTTATATATCGAGGTTAGTTGAATTCAAAACTATTCATATGCTTAGTATTTTGGATTGCAATAAGTACTCTTTTCTTATTAGGAATGATACTTTATTGACAATTAGGTTTGTTGTTATCGTTGTTCATATGGTTTCATCAACAATAATAAATATACACCGATAAATAAAGAACTATTGGATGAAAATATGGTTGAATTAAACATTTGATTTTCTTTCTTAGCGTTCATTTATATATATATATATATATATTGATAAAAAAGCATTTGTGAAAGAGAACACATTTGTGATCCAAATATAAATTTATAGCTCAGTCTAGGCCTACTGAGTAGAAATACATTTATCATATTTTTTATTTGATTTAGAAATCTATTTAGAAAATGCATATAAAAGGAATCCCCGTGTTGTCAAAAACCTATTTTAATCAAGTTAATGACTTACTTTTCTTAACGTTTATAATTGTTATAGAATGTTATACAACTATGTTGCTTAGTCTAAACAAGACATCTGTAACAAATACTTCTCTTTATAACAAATACATGAGTTGTAATTTTAATGTATTCAGCAATGTATTTAATAAAGTTAATATGATAAAAATCCAACTAAATTAGGACATTTCAGTATAATTACATTGATTATTTTATCTTGTAAACATAAACTACATTTCTAATACTCTGGCTATTCATAGATTTTGTATTTTATATTTAATGTTTATTTTACTCTTTTACCACCAATTTTTTACCTATGAAACATAGGTAGTACATCAAAACAGTTTTATATAAAGTGTGTATTATCTTGGATATTCTAAATAATATCATATATAACCGAAAGAGACAATACAACATTTCAAATTAATAAGAGATTGAACTTTTATTTGTGTATCAAGCTTGAAGGTAATAAATATATTGAGTAACATACAAGCTAGAGGTGTTTAAAATAATCAGATTAGGGTATATTTTATGGCATATAGTTTATCAGAATGACCCATGGCAAGCATCTTCCCATAGCACCATGCTCTATTTGGGAGTCAAAATCAAGTTAAAATAAGTCCACTGATTGTGCTATAAGGACAAAGAATATTAAAATTTAGTAAAAGGAATATATACGTATTATATTAATTTGATTATTATTCTAATTTCTGAGGAGGAAATGTCTCAGAAAGTGTAGCTCTTGCTATTCAACGGTGTGTGGAGAGTACGATAAAGGTTAAGTACACATTTGTAATAAACGCTTAGTTTGACCAAATTTGTATGGATCAAGTATTGGCTGGACTTGGTAGGGTAAATTAATGTAGTTGACTACGTGGAATAATGCCAAAAATGTATGGATTTTAATAGATTGATATCTGGGTATTTTATTGAATATGTAGTCATAATATGCTTAACAACAAACAAGCCACTATTATTTATAAATAATAATATTATTATAAAGTAAGAATAGTTTGAATATCATTCTAATAAAAATAATGCAATATTATGGAACTGTTTGAATGTATAAGTATATATAGTTTTGGAACTAATAATAAAAAAGTTGTATTAATAAAATTATCATATTTTTTTTATAAGTAAGTGGTTGATATAACTGTAAATAAACAAATGAAAAATAAAATTTTGGTAAAATTAGGATATACAAGGAATAATATGTTTTAAGTTTCAAATTCAAAAAATTATTTACTTCTTATATAGTATAGGATATTATAAATTAGATATTGTTTCACTATTATAAGGTATTTTGATGCTTATCGAGTAGCCATAATATTTACTGGAACAGTAAAATTTTTTCTTGATATATCTTTCCATATTATTAGGGCCTATTTTTATTCAAAAAATGTAAGTAATAGTATTAATATTAATGTATTTACGAGTGATACCAGTAAAATAAGTTGGTCAAGATGATTCCATTTAGGTGTCCTAAAAATATAAAAAATAAGTGTTTAAGCTAACCCAAATGATTGGTTTATAAATGAGTGCAAGTATTTTTGGTAGAATTAGATTATGATAGAGAACCCCTTTATAATATTGTTTTGCATAATATATATTTACAAAAACTTAAAACAAAATATAGGCCTCAAATCGTAATGTCTGTATTAATTTGCACTTGAAACTGTGGATTAAATCAGTTTATTTATTCATTATTTTTCTTTTTTTTGCTAAATACATGAAAGTAATTCTATGAAATACTTTGTTTCATAAATTTATTTTTTGGGGTATTAAGTTAACTTAAGAAACACATTTCTAAGAATGTAGCTACTAGGTACGCTATTGAAATTTATGTTATGTAACTTCTCTTCATTTATTTCCTAAACATAATTTAGAGAACATGTAGTCCAATTTTAACACAGGTAAAATTCATGTAAATATACTGTGAAGTGGTATTGGCAATAATGAAACTATACTGTAGATATTGCTAAGAAAGTTTAAACTTCCATTTGATTAGTTTTTTTACCTATATTTATATTTGACAAAAGTATTTTTTTATTCTATCAAAATTCAAAACACCCCCAATATATTAATAACATCTATGATGATAGAGTTTATTTATCTTAAAGCAAATAACTATATACATTTACATTAAGTTCCTGGTTGACAATATTATTATAAACATTACCTAAATATTTTACTATACTGCTCATATCTATGATAAATCTCTAACCATTCTCCAACTATTTGCTCATTAACAAATGGATGCTATACCAATTTATAATGTACTAATAAAATTTATAATTATCAAACAATGTTTATAAAATCAAAAATAAACATAAGTGGTGCAAAACTTGTTTCACATACCCAGTATGGCTTAAAAACTTGGTTTCTTGAATGTATGAAACCTCTTCTCATTCTTTCCATCCCACAGGCCTAAGTGTAAATTTGTACTACTAAGCTATTTTCAGCTTTGTTTGATTTCCCCCTCCAAAGCACATTATCACTTTAAATAATATTCACTTTATCTTTCAAAGTATATCATTTTGAGTATAATTATCACGACAAAGTTTATAGCTAGTAAGTAATTAAAATTAACTTGACAAAAACACACTTCTTGAAGGCTACCGTAAGAAAATACCATATTTTCTTGATGATTACATCCTTGAAAATATTTAGTAGTTTTAAAGTTGCATTGAGTAGTTTTTATGAAGGTTGTTTTAAAAGCTAAATTTGAATAAAATCACAATCTTGACCACTTTGTTGGGACTGAACACATAAAGGAGGTTCTGTTCTTCCTTTTAACGGGGAGAGTATTAACTTATATCGATGTAATTTCAGGGCTGACTCCACTCATCTTATCTCGCAAGGCTGCCACATCATCTTCTATCCGAACTAGAAGTTTGATTTTCTGAATAAACATTGAGAACATTTTATTATTTTTAGAGAAAAGACTGGTAGAAAATATAATTATTAGACAGTCATTGCAATTGAAAGATTCCTGTTATACGGTTCAAATTCCATCAGGGTTGTATAACCGAGTAAATAGCAATTTAAACCTAAATATATGTTGATGTAAGAAATTTGTGACATTGGTGTTCAAACACAAACAAATCAAATAATACTAAGATCGTCAGATTGTTGGGTTAGTGATTTTGTAGATACTATAACATCAATATACTCTCTACCAAAACTATATATAGTCCATTCAGACCCAACCAATCTAATTCTGTACACTCCATTTACCTTTAATTTAGCAAAATTGCCTCGAAAAACTCCACAATGTTTAGGTTATATGATGGGGTCATTCTATAATAGATAAAAGTGAAATTGCTACTTTCAGGGTAAATGAAGTGTACAGTAATAAGAAGCCTAACCTATATTAATAAATCAATAAAAATGATTAGGTCTTATTTTTCTCTCTTGAAAAATTAATGAATTACTTTTTTCGTCAATAAAAAATGGGGTAGGTACCATAGCAAGATCTCCTGGCGTTTTCATCCAGATATATATCATGTAGCCTGGAATGCACAGCATGGAAGAGAGAGCTGTGATCCAACCCAAGAAGTGACTCCACCATGGGTACTCATAGTCCAAATACTTGATAGGAGTCCACTGAATTATATTGAAGATGAACACACCCTAGAAATTAACATTAAATAAGGTAAGTAGATCATGGTGGGTTTGGCCTCAACCGTAAACCCCCCTCTAGAATATAATTATTGCTATGTCTCAAACAATGGCTCAGTTATAACATAAATGTTTATTTACTATTGTAACATTATATTTGACAGTGAATATGAATTTTCTAAAATAAAGTTACTAAAACAAATTACTATTTTATGAAAATTAGACTCAATAAATAACTTAGAAAAAAAAGTAATATTAAGGGCGCTATTATGAACTTCCAGCTTAATAAAGCGATGGCATTTCCAGGCTTTTGCAAAGTGGTAAATTCCTCTCATGTTGGCAATATTACTAGATATCCAGCCTTGTTGTATAGTGGTCAGAGAGCCTGGCTGATGACCTAGAAATCCCAGGCTCAATTTACGGCTGGTACCAGTGGATTTTCTCGAAAGGGGAGTAATTCCCATGGTCACCAGGTTTTGGTTAATTAGGCTTAAGTTAGGTTAAAATATTCATTGTCTTTGCCCCGTCATGTTCACTACCATCATCCCTTCATATCATTGAGCCATGGAAAGAAACTCAATGAAAAGGATGTTTGATTTGTATATTTGGGAATCCCCTGGGCAATGGTACCTAGCTAACCTATTCACAAAGTGATCTACAGAGTGATGTAGCCCAGTCACACTTTTATAATAAGATTACTGGATTGTTAAAACCACTTTAAGGTAGACTGGAACAAAAAATATAATTAATATTTGCATTTAACAATTAGAGTAAAAATTCAAACAATATAAAAAAAGTTCAACAAATTTGAGAAATATCTTCTGACCTCTTTAAAATATTTTATGTCTACAAAACAAGATACTTTCAGTTGCCTCTTCGCTCTCATTTCCGCTCTGTTTTCGACTTTGCCTCCTACCCCTTACTCTAAGCCAGGATGTTTAGAATATAAATAATGAGTAGCTGGGAAGTCGGGAGCAGTGTTAAGACGGTAGCTAGCTATAATTGTATTCATACAAAGATTGGTATCTATACATGGTTTCTTTGTTGTATTTTATGTTTCTCATGTGCCAGTGACCACATGAACAAACTTATTAAATCGATTCCAAAGTGATCGCTGTGTGATTTCCAAACGAGTGTAGTGAGCTTAAATATAGGCCTAATTAGAATTCAAGTATAGTGTTCAATTTTCGGCAATCTTAAATGCACATAATAAAATTCCTTTACCAAAAATAAAATATGTTTTGAGATGTTCTTTGTCCATACGATATGATTTGATATATTATATGTATAAAAAAGAGCTTACTTTTGTGATATAGACCTATCTAAGATTGTTATTAAGAAACCATTGAAGAAATTTGAAAAATTTATTAGATTCCTACTAAACTACAGTTACCATAATAAGCCTTGTAAGATATCTTAAATCCAAATGAAATCAAAACCACGATAACAATGTTGATACTTTTAGAAATAAAGCAACCCAATTTCTCGCATCACTGCCAGTAAAAGAGTTTCATTTTGTCAAAGATTTTGTGACAAATATAGGAAAATATCTATGATACAGAAGTATTTTCTTTACGAGTAAAGATGATCCAGAAAAGGCGCTTTGGGAAAAAAATGACTTTATTTAAACAGGCAAGTTAAAAAGAATACTAAAAAAAATCTAACTGACTGAGAAATTAGTCAAATCTAGCTACTAAACTATTGTTTCATCTGTTTAGCAAGATGTTGGCGTGATACCGACAAAGGATCGCTCAAAGTAAATTAATAAAAATAAAGTTATAAGAATTCCTAGAATCCCCATAAAGCACGTCCTACCTTCAGTGAAGTATTTCAAACCTCATTAAAATTAATAAAAAAAATTATATTATATGAATGCATAAAAGATAAAAGCTGAATAATAATATTTAGCACCGTGTCTTACTACCCGTTCCGGTTATACGCTTTAAGTACTAATTACGCTAATGGATTAGGGATTGGGAAAGTTGAAATAGAAGAAGTGAACCCGCATTTGCGTGGAGAGAGAGTGGAAAATCATTTAGGAAAACCACCACCAGTTCACCCGACCGAGATTCGAACCTCGATCTCCCCGTCCTCAGCAGTCGAGCTCACCACGACAAGCACGCTAGACAACTACGCCACAAAGGCGGGTATAATAGCTGAAGTCAAGATAAACAAACAAGAGATACACTAACATAGAACTGTTATATAACACATCTCTCCTGTTAATAAACAGACACTAACTTCTGGATTGTTGATTCTATTGCAAGAAACCTTTTGATTGTTCTTTTGAAAGCAAGCTAAACGAACTGATGGATATTGGTTCTGACTGCACAGCGGTAAATATAGGAAACCAAAATGAAGCTACTAGGTACCTAGAGCTAGAACTAAAACGTCCATTGAAGTGAACTCTTCCTATGAGAAAAAGTGTGTCCATATCTCAGAGAAGCCACTTAAAGGTCTTGTGAGTATTCTGGAAAAATTGTGAGCAGCTCCCAATTATTGTGAAGTTAAGTAAATTGACTGTCAATAATTAACGGAATTCAAAATTTTTGAATCCCCGGTTTGAGTCTAAAAACAAATAAAAACATAACCATGTGGTTTGTTTTATTGAACGAAATAAGTGAGTTCTCCATTTTATCTCCATAGATTTGCATTTGTCCATCTGTCTGTGGTGGATATGTCTCACCAAAATCTGCACGCATTTAATTCAAACTTGAACAAATTTGTTTTTATAATTTTCTTAGCACTGCGTCTTATTACCTGTTCAGGCTATACGCATATGTTATAATTACGGTAGTGAGTTAGGGATTAAGAAAGTCAAATTTATAGTAGGTTTACCCGCATTTGCGTCAAGGGAGGCTGGAAGACTGTATAAGAAAAAACACCCTAAGTACACCCAATGGGGATTTGAACCTCGATATACATGTTTTCGGCAGTCTTATCTGTTGTGAGAGTGACACCTTAGACCATGCAGCCACTGAAACATGTCACAGTTGTTCTTTGTATCTTTACACAGACCAAGCTCGTTGGGGAAGAAAGTCAAACTAAGTGTTGCGAAATATATATAAACACTGATTCTAGCATTAAATGCATATTTCTTTTAGGGCACTTAATGATACCACACACGACTGAAAATTGGTATATAGGTGCAAACTACTGTCATAACATTCAACAAAAGTTAAAATTTTAATTATTTATTTGTTTTGGGTGCGGGTTGAGGCAAATAACTTGGATCCTCTTAAGCAATACCCGCCTCGTTGGCGTAGTAGGCTAACGCGTTTGTCTTGTTGAGCTCGACTGTTGAGGACGGGGAGATCGAGGTTCAAATCTCGGTCGGGTGAACTGAGGATGGTTTTTCCTAAATGGTTTTCCACTCTCCCTCCACGCAAATGCGGGTTCACTTCCTCTAATTCAACCTTCCCAATTCCTAAATCCATTAACGTAATTAGTACTTAAAGCGTATAACCCGAACGGGTAGTAAGACACGGTGCTAAATATTATTATTATCTTAAACAAGGTTTGCTAGGGGCATTTCTGATGTAATATTGTAGCATTAGGCTACAAGAATAGAAGAAATATGTATTACTTACCCCGTTTCACTACCCTCAGCGTCGGTGCACCACACGTCGGGAGAAAACAATAACACAACTATGCATACCCGAGACAAAGTTTTGACTGATCATCACGGCAAGTTTCAAGACATGCCCACTAGAGTTGTATGTGTTGTGAACTTATGGCAAAGAGCTTGAGTTGCAAAGATATGATGCTCGTCGATGTTCTCGAACAATCCCGGAGTTCTGAGAATAGTGTAGAAGCAATTGTAGTCATGCGTATTTTCTTCCCGAGTGTTCCATATGTTTTCCCCCACCCAATATCCCTTTATCCAATGTGCTCTGGGTTGTTTTGCATATATAGTGCCGACAGGGCAACTTGTCGACACCCTTGGACTTGGTTATATTTGAGGAAGGAGAATCTACGGCTTAGTATAGACAAAAGGATGCGTCCAAGTATTATATAGCACATTTTAGGCTATATTATGTGCGTCTTTAGGTTTCATGTAAATTTCCACGTATTTTGCTACTTATCTATCTTCCTCTCTAAGTAACGTAATACTATTTCGTTTTTTCTTTAATATTTAAAGTTATTTCCATTGTTTGGTGAATACGTTTTTGGACATGCTAAAAGGAACGTGCATCATTCAAAGTCTTTGTAATATGTTATTTAATATTATTTATAGTTTCTACACAAGTTTTATTTGACTTGCTTTGAAATTTTATTAAAATCTGTTTATTTTACTTCGCTAGAATCAATCAATGCAAGGATCAAATTCCTAAATGAATCTGGTAAAAATTTTCTCATAATCTGTTCTTAAAAATGATAATAAATTTTACCTACAGTAATAATAATAATAAAATAAGCATCAAACGTGAAATTCGGAATTCATTATTAAAAACTATTACTAACTAGCCAAGGTTTAAAAAGTTTAACATAGCACTTCCCATACAGTTTTAATTAGTATAATTGTATCAAGTAATTTGGTAACTTTAATGAATATCAAAGTCTTTTATAATATTAAAACTAGAGTACGCGAACATATTTATGGAAACCTTTTGTTATGTTTTATTTTATCTGACTCTACTTACCAAACATATAAGTGGAGTTGCAATAGTCCAACAAAACTTCCACCACATAAACGGGTAGTATCCTATCATATCTTTTATTCCATCATAGAAACGGTTGACACCAAATGCCCAAGAAATTGCAATGCATTCAAAGAAGATGAGGAACAATAAGCAAAATCCACTGACTGCGTATGAATCCAGTATTTGAAATACATACATTCCTCCCTGAAACATTGAATTCACATAATTAATATATCATGGCTTATACTAAAGGTAGAATGTTTCTAGCTAAAACATTATTTTACCTTCAATACTCTATTTTTATTAAATATAATAGTAATCAAAACAACAACATTAATTATATACTGTATCACACAAAATATAAATTAACATTTCTTAATCGCTTTGATATAATGAACAAGAAATAAGTAAAAAGGATTCTGATATGGATTTATTTTGGTAATAATAGTATTTTATAAGTTGAATTGCTACTATAGATGTTGTATTATGATTGGCATAACAGAAATGTTAATATTATTGTATTAATAATGTTTATAGAACTGGAAACTATATTAGTATTTCCATTTATAATTTATAAAATCATCTCTATCAATATTCAAAATAGCATTTTTTTATATAGATTAAAATTGTTGTCAACATTAATTTTATTAATAGTATATGAAGCAGAATTTTCCAACCTCAAACATAAGATTCAATTTAGAATAAGTCATAGTTTAAAAATGCATTGAGCCCAAATATAGCTAACTAAATTTTTTCAAACAGAATTTTTAATCTCAACCAATTACACTACACACAGGAAAAATAGAATGAAACAAATGTAGAAATTTGGGCTGTATCTGAATAGTCTACTTCACGCGCCGTCGACCCTTGACGTTCACTCGATTGTTGCATTGGCAATCACGTGATCAACTGTAGAACCGTCCGAATAGTCACGAAGTGTGCCGATGCACCCCTTCCAAGCCCCTGAGACCAAGGGTGACGGTAAGTTACCCTTGACACGCCGTCGATGCGGAGTTTGACTGGCAACTGTTTAATTTTTCGTCTGCTAGAGTAATATGATCTCAGATATGTGATCGGTTATCTGTGATAAGAGTATTTTAACTATACTGGTACTGCTTTTGTTGTAATGTGTTTGTGTTGTGTTGGAAATGTCTAGAGAAAAGAAGCGGGAATGGATATTAAAACGTTGTATCCGTTTACATTCCCTGCTGATAGATTGCGTTTAAAATAGTTTATAAGATCACTGGTAGGAAGCAGCACTGCGGACTCAAGGGCATGTAAAGGGTAGCTTGTTGTTCGAAAAGTCTGTTGCAGTCTTCGATCTCAAGTGCGTGTAAAGTGTAAATTTACCAAGTCTGCATCAAGTCAAGTGTACTTGACTATTCGGATACAGCCTTAAAATATTCTCGTCACAACACGTGTTAAATTATTTAAACATTCTTCTAACCCTCACTTACAGATTAAGTGAGAAAGTGAGGAAAGAGTTGATCATTCATGGTTTGGCAGAAATATCTCCTCGATTTCCCGCCGCTGGTGGTGCGCTAGTAGTATGAGGCATGGTGAAGGTACACTATTTTGTAGAGAATAATCTGCCATTTCAGTTACCATCATGGCATGGAGTGGTGAACGTCGTGTTTGTTATTGAGATTTATTTTTAAAATTCTGATTATGTCATCACCCCACAGTGATTATTTTGTACAAACTTTTAGGCTAGGTCGACATGCTGCGGTACCCGAAAAGAAGATAATATTGTTGTGGGTGTCAAATTTTAGAGCTACAGGTTAAGTTTTGAATAAGAAACCACCTGGTATGCCACGAAGCGTTTGAACACCAGAAAACATCCAATCAGTGAGACCGGCATTTATATAATCTCATCTTCATCTATTTGGTGTTAAAAAATACTGTTTAGAGACTGTTATGTTAATACAATTTTTGTGTTGAAACATGTTATATATAGTGAGATGTATCAAATGTATTTACAATATGTATAAATATTCTTATTCTTCCAAAGAAGCTTTTCCAAATTAAAGCTAATAAAGACATATTTGAGATCTACTATGACACAAGAAAGAATGACAGGACTAGCCACTATTTCTATTGGGAATAAGATTGTTTTCTTCAGCTAAACATAAGCAGCATAATAGATGACATCACAGCAAGAAAAGTTAAATTATGAAAATGCAAGATGTTGAAACGCATTAAAAAATTAGTGGGAGAATTTGTATGAGCCAATTAATGTTTTTACCATATTTTAAAATGTTGTAGTAATATGTTGTTCTAATATGTCTTTAGCACATGCCATTTTATGACCTTTTAATTTTGTTAAATACTGTATTGTCCTTTTACTACTTGTTAATTACTATTCAACCAGTCTTCTGATTAGTTTATTTAATAATATAGGCTATCCAATGATTGCTTTAATAACATTGTAATAAAAATGTTAATACTATATTATATTTTATATAAAAACTATAATATATACATAATTCATCGTGTATGAGTAATTTATTCAATTCCAAAATAAAAAATTCAATCAATAGTTTCATTTTAAATAATTAATTCAAGCTCACATGTTCCTTTTAGTTTCAAGATCATAGATACTATAGCTACCCTAATATATTTTTTGTTTAGTTTGATTCATAATATGATTTAACTTGTTATATGATTGGACTGTTCTAATATTTTATATAAAAAATATGGTGCCCACATTCTATAGTTTGCAAGAGCCCCAAATTGCCTAGGACTGGCCATGCCAATAGGGATAGTCCTACAGCTTAGGGGCTGGGTGTAGGTGTTATGAGTTCTCACCATAAACAAAATTCCATCAAGAAACACCCAAAAGTTGGACATGGCTGCTCCTGGAGTAAAATACTCCGGATATAAAATAGTTCCCCAATTGTATCTCAAGGAGTGGACTACTACGGGAGAGTTATGGAATATTACAGCCATGGATTAGGACGTGGTATATTAGGACCTTATATAGACCAGAGGCACTACAGTCAATGATTGATGAAGTAAGTAGATTTGGATTAAATTTGGCTATGCAAGAGATTAGATGGTCAGGAGATGGTAAGGTAGAATCAGGCGAATACGATTTTTTTTTGTATGGCAGAACGTTCACACATGGCTTATGTGCAGGTTTTCTAACCCGCAGAAAGAGTACACTAGCAGTTATGGACATAATATTCACTAACTGTAGGATGTCAAGATTAGTGGTAGCAGGGAGGTGGCATGATACGTCCATCATCAATGTACATTATCTTACAGAAGATAAATATGACATAATAAAAGATAGTTTATATCATGAGCTAGAACACCAGTTTGACCAGGTCCCAGCAAATTAAATTAAAATTGTGATAGGTAGCGTTAATTCAAAGCTAGGGAAGGAAGAATTATTTAGATCTACAATAGGAAGGGAAAGCTTTCATGACGTCAGTGATGAATAAGGAATAAAATTTAAATATTTTTCCGCTTCACAGAACATTATTGTGATAAGTTCTTTCTTCAATCATAAGGATAATCATAAATATACTTAAACATCCCTAGATGGTAAAAGAATGGAAGCAAAATTATATTGGTTAGAAAGTCCCAGTGAATTGAAACTAAACACATTTAGCAATGCAAAAAGTAAGGCCAGTGCCATATCCAGAAACCAAAAGAAAGAGTTTTTAAAAGGTTAAGTTAGAGGGTTAGACCAAACAAGCAAAAGTAATAATAACAGGGAACTTGATTTGGGTATTAACGGATATGGGACAATTTATCAAGCCAGGACCATTTTAATGAAATATGAGAATGGTTAGCTTATGGCAAACCTGGGCAAAGTTTTTAGTATATGGAACGATCATTTCAAACATATTTTGAATGTTCATGAGGAATAATAATCGGGGGAGGCTAATAAAATTCATACTGCTGAGCCACTAGTCCCAGAGCCAAGTATTAATCAAGTCAAAGAAACTACTATGAACTTAAAGAATCATAAAGCTCCAGCAGGTATATATTCGATTCCACCAGAGTTTTTAAAGAGCGGTGGTGAAATGTTAGTAATAGAAATTCATGAACTGCAATATTCCATATGAATTACCACAAGAATATAAGGACGGTGTTATAGCACCTCTCTCTCTTTTTNTTCTCTTTTTTTTTTTTTTTAAAGGGAGATCAAACAGAGTGTAATAAATATAGATGTATTTCACTATTACCAACAGGCTGGAAAATTTCATCTAACACAATTTTAAAGAGATTGACGCCATATGCAGAGGAAATAATCAAGGCTGTAGCCAGGGGGATGGGGGGTTTAGGGGTTCAAATTTTATGAACAAAATATAAATAGCTTTATTTATGGTTCAAACAATATCAAAATTAAGATACAAGTACAATTTAGGGGGTTGCGTTACCATAAAAGAACTTCAGAGAGCTTCTAGAGGTGTTTAATATTTGGAATTTTTCCTAGCAGTAAGGGGGTGATTATACCATAAAAAAACACTTCAGACAGATTCTAGTGGTGTTTAATATTTAGGATTTGTCCTAGCCTCTGGCAGTTAGGGGGTTATGTTGCCATAAATAACACTTCAGATAGCTTCTAAAACTCTTTATCATTTAGAATGGTTTCTAGCTTCTGGAAATTGGGGTATGTGCCCACCAAACCCACCCTGAAATTATTGGCTGGCTACGGCCTTGGAAATAATTGGGGACCAGCAGTGTGGATTTCAACGAAATAGATCAACAACCTATCAGAATTTTACTCTTTGGCAAATATTAGAGGAAAAGTGGGAATACAACATGACGGTACATCAATTATACATATATTTTCTTGAAAGAAACTAATTATATGAAATTTTAGTTAAACTTGAGATACCCAAAGATTTAGTCAAGCTAATTTATGTTTGTTTGACTGATATGCTTGGCAGGGTACGATTGGATGTCACTTAACAGAGACTTTAAAAGTACTTAATGGGTTGAAACAAGGAGATACACTTTCCCAATTACTTTTTATTCTAGCCTTTGAATATGCTATTAGGGTAGTGCAATAGAGTAAAGAAGGATTGCCATTAAACGGTGCAATGCAGCTATTAGGATGCGTAGAATATTTATTTAGCTTTGTTGGGCATTAGCAAGGAAACTGCTGCAAGAGATATTGAAATTTTATCAGAGGGTAGTAAAGAGATAGGTTTAACAGTAAACGCCCAATAGAAAAAGTAGATTATCGCAAAAAAGAACACAGATTGAGGACAAAAATTTAAAGATTACTGAGAACAATACATAATAAGTTGACTTGGTTAATGAGGGTAAATATTTATGAAAAATTTTAGCTAGAAATATTGATATTATAGTGGAGATGTGGAAAATATTATAGTTGGGCAACGCATGTTATTAATCGGTCAGTAAGTTGTTGACATCTCGTCTACTTTAAAGGAATGTAAGACATAAAATATACAAAAAATGGCCTAACGGGTTGTTCTGTATGGGTGTGAAACGTGACCTATGATCTTATATGATGAAAACCAATGCAGGGTGTTCGAATACAAGGTGATTGGGAAGATATTTGGTCCAAAAAGGGGTAAGATTGCTAGGGAGTGGAAGAGGTTACATAATGATTAGTTGCATACCCTGTACTCATAACAATACATTTTTAGGATAGTCAAGTCTCATAGGACATTCATTACGAATGGTTAGTACATTCATTGCGAATGGGAGAGTCTAAAACCGTATTCAGGGTTTTGACTGGCAAATCCAATGGTATGAGAACATTGGGAAGACATAGACGTAGATAGGAGGATAAAATTAGAATGGACTTCAAAATATAGGGTGTAATGAGATGGACTGGATAGAACTAGCTCAAGACAGGTATGATTGGGGTACTTTTGTAAATGCGGAGTTGGATATATGACGTCCTAATGCCATAGATTAATTATGTATGTAAGTAATATAATTTGAATCAATCCATCCCAAATCCCCGGAACAAATTTGATTATTTTTTAATTTCTAAATTTGGATTTGAATGGTATGAATTTTACTATAACATCTGTTCCAATATGATTCCGATTCACATTCTAAAAACCATTAACCTTATGACGAGTTGTATTAATCTAATAAGTATTGGGGAGGTTAACAGGGATGATGGTAATATCCAAAAATATGACTATTGACTATTTGTGACTATTTGCTCATTTAAAATATGATAGATACACTTATTGTTCTTGCTCTATGGAACCTCTTGGTGAGGCTAAAGTAGCCATATAGATGAAGAGGAGACGATGAAGGAATGTATATGTGCAGAGATGTGTGTGTATGTGTGTAGAACGATTACATTATACTCGCATCATAAATAATATTAATAACCATACTAGTGATAGTATAATTATCATTATTAATTTTAAGACAACCTCAATATTTGATTTTATATTCAACCAAATATCTAATAATTATTCTAAGTAACATAGAAATAACATGCTAATGAACACAACAAGACATAATACATAAATAACAAAAGAAAATACTATACAAAGATATATTTTTAAAAATTTATCTCCACGTCATTATACCTGTTCAGGCTATACGCATATATGATCGAACGACAGTTCATCATTATGAGTCACCGCCTTTAATCTAGTTTTTATTTTATGATTCAAAGTAGAACACACTTCTGAAATAATCTGGAGCTGACGTTGGAACAAGAGAAAATTAGAGTGTTAAGCAAAATATACACAATGTTCACATAGTCCACCCTTGCATCTCATCAACACTACGCGTTTAATGCACTGGAGTCTGTTGGTCCGGTCACTCCGGTGTCGATAGGCGGTGTGATTTTAGGACAACGGCTTTAGCCAAAAGTAAGAGTTAGAAAACAAAAGTCACCCCACAATAGTGCTGCTACTATTTTATTTGAAATACTTTAGGTGTAATTTCTGAACCGAATGATTATATCGGCACAAGAGCTATACACTTAGTTAAATATTGACAGATACAACACCCAGCCCCCCGACGTTAATTCATCACTATGAATTTGGAAAGCCACATTTCAACAAATATAGATTATTTTGCCAAGCCGGGAATCAAAACAAGGATTCTTATATCAGTAGGTAGAAACGCTACCAACTTTCACATGAGAATTGTATAATCGTTGCTATTTAAAAGTAGAGTATACATTATGATTAATTTATATGATACATAGATAAGGAGGCACAATAAATGTACCTATTTGCTATAAATGTTTAGCACAATGTAATTATATTTACTAAACAGATTAGGAACTATCTTACATATACATTATTTATAGGACTAGCACCATTTTTAATATATAGGATCTTAAGAGCTTATCTCATGGCCGATAAACAGTAAAATTATACATAAGATTACGCTTGATAATATTCACTTTAATACCATGAAATTGAGATAATTTTAGTAGTTATTTCTTTTAAAAATTTAAAATAATCATTTTTCAATCTTGTGATAAGGTGACCTGGTGGTCTAGGGGTAAGGTGTCAGACTTCTGTGCTGGCGGCCGGGGTTCAATCCTCGGTCCCGGTACAGATTTATCTGATTACCAAACCCTTCCTTCACCTCTGACAAGATATCTTGTGAATGTGGGGAATGCCAGGCCTCCACCGTGGTTCGGATTCCACGTTAAACTGTAGGTCCTTCATTTCATCTCACAATCACCCTACCATTACACATTAGCGTAAGAGCGTATAACCCGAACGGGTAGTAAGACGTGGTGCTAATAATAATAATAATAATAATAATAATAATAATAATAATAATAATAATAATAATAATAATAATAATCTTGTGATAAAAGTCTTTATAGGGCTCAGCTCCAATATTTATCAATGAAAGCTGCAGAGAACTACAATAAAATGCGACGCCTGGTAACGGTCCTTTCTTACATGTTATGCATGTTGTGAAATAGACTCTTAGCTATGTTAAATATGTATTCTATTTTAAATCACTCTAGAGCTCGCCGAATTTCTTACTATGCATAGCGAATTATCATGTAGCTATGATGTTAAAAAAGCTGTCATGAATTGGATAATATTCTTTTTTTTCTAATATGAAGACTGCTTGGACTAGGAATGTATTTATGCATGTATATATGCATATATATATATATATATATGTCCTTGTGTCTAAGTTTGTGTGGCGATGTGGGTAATAATTACCTCTGATATACAGGACAATCCCACAAGATACGACAGGAAGCACACAATTGCTATGAAGATTTCTTTTCTCCGTCGAAGGAGTTGTGGCCATTCATCTACCATGGCGGTGACAAAACCTTCCATGGTGCAGAACTACAGAGATATAATAAAATATGCAAACACATAAACAGGTGTAAGAATCTGAGGCAAAAATAATAGTAATTAAAAAAATAACTCAAGAAAGTAATACTGAATATTAATAGATGAGGAAATATTTATTTAAACACTAGCAGAAATGATCCCCGGAGATTAGAATACATATTTTACACATAATACTGATGTGACCTGTTAAATGTTACACCAAGGATGTGAGTAATTACATTTAAATACTTTGGATATGTCAAGTACCGCTAATCCATTGCATTTTTACCTTTGTCCAACCCCATCTGTGAAGGCAGGGCCACTCTTGGTAGACGTGGGAATCTGGGCAAATTTAATTTTCGTGGCCCCTTATTAACTTCCTTCCCCTCCCGCCCTTCCCCAAAAAATTAAAAACTTGATTTTTTAAATGCCATTACAGTAGTTTGGACCTATAATCCTATTTTCAGCCGTATAAGTTACCACTAAATTAACTAAATGGTAAAAAAGGTAATAATTATTGCTGGAAGCTACATTTTTTGTAAATATAAGGGTTAGTTTCTATTCAAACCTTCGTTCAATTTTCTTTACCAATAAACATAATCTGTATACAGTTAAAGAGAACAACTGTGCCAAGTTTGAATTAAATCGGTTAGTGCGTTCAGAGGTTATCGTGAGACATATCCACCAAATACAGACAAATGCTAACCGGCATAGTTGAAACTGAAAACTCGCTTCACTCCTTCAATAAATCAAACCCCATGATCATATTTTCTTTTGACTTTACACTCTGACAGATTTTGATAGATCTCCTATACACACCCCTAAGGATGGACCTGGATAAGGGTGACGTATATTATGACTTTAGATGTAGGTAGGCCTACCCTAAACGGTGTCAGAAATGAAAATTATAAGTGAGTGTTATTTAAATGTTTCAATAAATGTTTGTTCTTTTCAATCTGCTAATTAATTTATTAAGTTTATTAAATTACATTTCATTAGCTTAACCAACAAATTACGAGTATTTTAATTAGTTTTCTTACTTATTAACTTAGTGATAGTTAAACCGTGCATAATTCAGCGTGTATCTTTTTTTTTTCTTAGTAATAATAGCCTTGAATATTTTGTGTGCGTTTTAAACCTTATATTTAACCAATAATAGATTCCAATATCCTTAAAATAACTCACGGTTCACTCTATGAGTTGTGACCAGCATGTGACACTCCATTAGTGTAACTTTATAATGAGGTAAACTGTTCAAATTTATCTAATAACACTCATACATATATATTTTTTTTAAAAGCACACTGAAATTTGACTTTATTTGAATTGATTTAATCTAACTAAATCTTGAAATTGTCCCAGAGCAGTTAAACGTTGGTCTGTATGTTAGTACGTAAACACGGTATGTACCAAATATCACATAGAATTAACACTAAATATTATTGTAATTGCTTTGAATATTATCAATTTATAACTATATTTAAACTAATATCTGATGTCCCTAACATTTAATCGATAAAACCAATATTTTTATTATTCATGCACTAGATAATTTCATATTTAAGTAAGTTTGGTGTCAGCTTTGGGATTGGATGGAGATATCTCTGGATATGTTTATGAACTTTTGAGCCAGAGAGTCAGTTACTAAATCAATATTGTTCTAAAATCTTACCCAGCAAAACTTCTAATTTACGTATAAATCGAATATAAAATAAATAGTTTAAAATACTTGTTATAGTATGCTATGACGCTTGATTTAAATGAACGCTCTATAATATTAGTATTTTATTATGGATTAGATTTGTATCTTATTTTGAATACGTTTTACGATGTAGTATAAAACACAATGAACAACAGGACAAAAAACTTGATTGCTATAGTTAGCATTTAAGATAAAATCCTTACTGTTGTTTTCAATAATATGATTCATTTGTATAAACTTAACTAATTTCTTTTTTTACTAGGAATGAGAAATATAATTGTTTATGAATGTCGCATACCTGACTGTCCAGCCCAATACAGAGCAGCATTAAAAAGAAAAGACAGGACCATACTGGGGCTCCTGGCAACTGAAGCACCGCCGAGGGATAAGCCAAGAAAGCAAGACCTGGTCCTGTACGTATAACAAACACACGTTACAGTTTTATCATTGTTCAAAACATAAGACCCTATATTATTTTTGCTATTTAATAACTCACCAGATAATTGAAGCATAAAATAAAAGGAATCGTATGCAAAAAGTAAATAAGACCAGCTACATCAACATTTATTTGTAGAGATGATGGTATATTTAGTGAAACTGGCTGAGATTAAAAATGGGCTGGTCGATAAAGAGAGCGTAAGGCATATTTAAACAATCACTATAATATATATATATTTTTTTTCAAACGATTTTTATGATAGACCCTTAGTGAATGCACCTTAGACTATTTTTACTATGTTTCTAAGTTTCTTATTTTCCGTTTGGGCTTCTCTAAATTTACATTTATTTAAGGACTTATTATATGATGTATCTTGATGAGATTCAAATAGGCCCAACGGAATAGGATGGAAAACCTATGAAATTCATAATATTAAAAACAATTTCCAGTTTTCCCTTTTGAGATTGATTCTTAATCTCATCTTTTAAGACGTGAATGAATTTGACAGTCTAGCTCGTTGTGCTGAGTACTGCATGTTGGTAGTACATCCCCGTCTTTGAGTGATTGAGCTAGTGTTAGCTTAGGCCTCATTTTTAAAGTTTACTTTAAACTACAGTAATTATTTGGAAGCACCTTTATGTAGCAAGCAGATTTTTAACGTTCAAGTTTTTAAAGCATTCTAAATCAAGAAATCAAACTAAATGAAGACATACATGTGTATGTATATTATATTTTACTATATATATATATATTAACATGTTTGTTCTTTATTAAAGGACGTAAGCCTACCTCAGTTTTAAATAGAAGTTTAGGGGAACAGGATTTTGAATACTTTATTTTAGGTATTTAGAAATTTTGTTAGGTTATTAAATACACCTTTATTTTTTCGGAAATGTACCCTTATTTTTCTCATGCATGCAACACCTATCATGGTTCCACTATGGCGTGGTTATAGGACAGCGTAATAGTGTAATCCCTCAAGGTAAGACTGTTACCTTTCTGGGTAAACCAAGTGTACTATACATATCATTATTAACTATTTATGAGACTAAATATTTTTGAATGCCTTATACCTGAGGCTGCCACTTCAGCTACCGGCTTCTGTTGTTCATGAGCCATGAAGCCAACAACAGAAAAGATAACAAAACCAGCAAATACACTGGTACTAGAGTTGACAGAGCAAACAATTAAAGCATCCCTGAAAAAAAAGAAGAAGAATTCAGGTTATTAATTTTTATTTAAATTATAAATACCTTCCGTTTATCCTGAAAGGTATATTTAGCTTACTCAGTTCCACAATAGTGTAGTTCAGAGGTTGGAAACCTTATTTGGGCAAAGAGCCACATTTTTGCATTTTAGAAAATTTGTGACACTCATATATTATACTTATATGATTGATAAGTGTTATTAAAGCATGCATTTGTTATAGAATAAATCAAATTTATTTAAGCTTAATCCTACACAAACAGCTTTCATTAGAATTTCTATACTAGATAAGTAGGTAGGTAATTGATTTTATTTTTGGCTCTAGCTTTGGATTTTTGTGACACAACCAAAATAAATAATGTGAAATCTGATCCTGCATTTTGTTGCAAAACTGAGTGATATCTGGTGCGCAGTTAATAACTTTTAGTTTTAGGCAAGATTCAAGACTATAGTCATGAAGGCTGCTCCTTAGATTACTTTTGATCAAGTTCATATTGGAGAATGTTTGTACACAATAATATGTTGAGCCAAAGATGGTAAAAATTCTCAATGTCTATATTTCTAACAGGCAATACGACTCTGGCAGACTGTTCCAAGTGTCGAATATCACTTAATCCAGCCGCTGTAAACTTGATAATTCATACCACTTATGTTGTAATGTCCCAACTTGTAAACCCCTATGTTGTTTCGAAAAGGAAGAATGAGACTGAAATTTTAATATTTTATTTGCATTTTATATTTAAATACGGGGATTATCTTTATTTTATAATATTATTTTAATCATTAATTTGCATTTTACAATATTTAAGCCATTCAGGCAGTTTGGAAGGCAATACATTTATTTTATTTTAAATGTGCTTACTGGATGCGTTGGAAGATGAAACCAAAAGGAAAGAGCTGATATTGCACTCAGTTTCCGTTCTGAGAGAAATACACCTTTTACTTAGTACGGAGCGGTTGCATTGTCCAGCCAATCCGAAATCCAGAAATAAAACTACTCTCATATGATAGGTCGATATTGTCAGTCCACTCTGGTGCAATCGTCGATGTCCTCAGAATTTGCAAAATACACGCGGGAGGAACAAACTCTGACTGTTACACCAAGAGGGACGCGCAGTGACTGGGGTGGCGACAAGACGTGTGTTGCTTGTCGCCTCATATTTAATTATGATATAGGTTACGGTGACTGGTGTAGGGACGGGTCAATAATAAAAGATGTAGTTGTAATTTATTATAATAATAACGTATAAAGGAATACATTATAATAATAAATTAATATAAAAGTTATTAAAGTATATTTCTTTTATAAGTTGGAATTTCCCTATATGATAATCGCGTCGATAAGAGAAGCTGAGCTAGCCAGGGATAGATGTTAAGATAATATGTCGTCGTTTCTTTACGTAAGAGACTTCAATCGGCATCCATCGAGGGGAATTTCTTGAATGCTACAATTGACGACCCAACAAAGGGCTTTTAATTTAGAGTTATACAATTGACTACCCAACGCGGGGTAGTTAGAATATAATCATGTCGGGAAGATAACAGGCTTTGTCGTCTTTCTAGACTTTCCAGAGATGCATCAAGAATCTTAAATTTGTTACTCCACAACACTTTTGATTTAAGATCCACTAATAGAGCTGAAAATCAGCTTGTTTTACAATGCCAGAAAATTCTGATAAATGAAAATCATCTATTTATTCCAATGGTTTTAATGAAACCGACAGAGTAGCTTTTTAATTTCTTAACTCCTCAAATAATTTTTTGAATGATTCAATAATTTGTTTGACTGCATCAGTGAAAAATTCGTAATAAATGGCACAATTTGTCTCCTCTTGATATTTCTTCAGTTGCGTGAAGTGAGGTTTTTCATTTCAAGTTCAGGTGGAACAATATAAGTTTTTTCTCGAAAGAAATAACGTCTTCTAAAAGAGAAAATGCTATGTTTCCTTAGCTTAACATTGAGTTTGTTTAAGTGTGCTGTCATATCTACCATAAATATCTCTGAAGCCAAAGATCATCAAACAGTTTGGGATAATGCAGGCCTTTATCGTTTATAAATGTTTTTATTTCAGTAAAGCAGGATGAAAATCGATTAAGCACCTCCCCTCTCGAAATCCAACGCACTTTATTATGCAGAAGAAGGTCAGAATATTGGCAATATACTTCACGCATAAATTCTTGGAACTGCCGATGGTTAAGTCCTTTAGCCATTGTATTGTTGACAATCTTCTTAACTAAATACATCATTTTGCGTGTTCCTTCAGGGAGCATTTTGGCATATAAATTTGCTTGTTGGATAATGCAGTGAAAGGAAAATACATCTTAGTCAATATACTTTCTAAACAAAGTTACAAACCCTTATGTTTTCCTGTCATGCTTGGTGCTCCATCTGTAGCAATTGTTAGAATTTTAATTAAATCTATACATCTTACTACAACCTATGTTATGTCTTCACCACGGGTTGGATCTTTCAAAGGTATCAAAGCAATCAACTATTCCTGAGGGCCTGTAGAAGTGATGTATCTGCCCAGAAAACTCAGTTGGGCTGTTTCATTTATGTCACAAGACTAGTCCAGTGCTGTAGAAATAAATGTTAAGCCTGAAGTTAGGTCTTTTATTTGCTTAAATAACATTTTCAGCCATCTTTATGGATCAAACCCACACGATTTTAGCACGATTTGATTTTTCATATGATTTCTTCTTTTAAATCAAGAAAAAGTTCTTTAGACAACTTCATAAAACATACTTTCAAATATTCACAGTCTGTGAAGGGTTTTCCCCACTGTACTATTTCGCGCACTGCTACAAAACTCGCTGAACTTACAACGTTTGTTGAATTCATCCACTTCTTGAACATTGATGATGATTGTTGCATTAGGGACTGAAGTTCCAGCACTGATTTTGCTATCGCATCACCTTCTAGATAGGTATCGGTAAATTATTTGTGTTTCGTAGGAAAATGTCTTTCAACGTTAAAAGTGCTATTAATTGACATATTTTCTTTGCAAATAAGACACTCTGGGGGTCCATCCGAATTTCGTACAAACGCTAAATTTTGAGTCAACTCTGGCATAAATTTACGATATTCGTCACTCAGTTTTCTTTGTTTATTTTTATGTAGCCATTTTAAAGTTTAATCACTTGACTTGATTGACATATAGCCACAATCACAAAGTAAAAACAACAAAAAAACAACACAAATACTACGTGCACAATGTTCGACACTATCACAAAGAAAAAAACTTAACCGACTAACTCCACCGCTGCACATCGCTAGCGCACAAGTGGAAAGGTAGAAAATATGGGAACAAAACAAAAAACACAAACGTGACGCGTGTGTTGTTCGACACTTTGTTGGTGGAACGGATAGGAGAGGGGAACAAAACAAAACACCAACGCGACAACGACGCGACACGTGCGATGCTCGACACCAGTTGCGTGAATATTTTCTGTTTGCCCAAATGTGTATTTTTGTTTAAAAACTAACATTTATTGAACCTTGTAGAGAATAGCCGCAAAATCAGGTTAAAGAGCGACATATGGCCCATGGGCTGTAGGTTGCCGAGCCCTAGTATAGTTTATTAGATAGGGTCAGAGTGTAAAATCTAGTTAGTTTGGTTACTTTTGAGGGTGAACGTAGTGTACAAACTAGCATTATAAATACTTTCAAAGATATACTAATTTATTATTACAATTTATTGATTCTCCCACACGATTCAAATCTATAACTAATTAGAGGATTATTAATATGAATACATATTAATGGCCTTGGTTAATTATTGGCAGAGTCAAACGACTATATAATAACTAAAGTGGGGCCATGTGGGACACTAATTGCTAAAGGTCCTAAGCTTAAATGTCAAAATATTAAGTGTAAAAAAAAAACACATTTATATTATGTTAACATAACATTTATAGCATTATACATTGTTTAAACAGTGCTGTACTGCAGAAAATAATATGTTATTGTTAGCACTGCATCTTACTTCCCGTTGGGGTTATACGCCTATGTACTAATTACGCTAATGGGTTAGGGATGAGGGAGGTGGATTTAGAAGTGTACCCGTATTTGTGTTGAGCAAGAGTGGGAAGCCACTTAGGAAAAACCATCCTCGTACATCCAACCAGGATTGAACTACGGTCTCTCTGTTAGCAACGGTATATTCTATTGCGAAAATGACACCTTAGCCCATGTGCTCACTGAAGAGAATAATAGTTTCTTATACTATTAAATTTGGTAGGAAAAATATATTTGACCTTTATGGGAAGAACCTGGTTAATTAAACAATACAATAAAATTTAAACTGGAATTATGAGAACACGAGTAGACCCAGATATGTTTATTTTGTGTGTGTTTTTTAATAGTTAACATATATATGTGCTAATCGTCAATAAATATTAATCTTGTGTTCGTATACTCACTTGTAAACATTGTTGGTGAACTTATTGTAGCTTCCCAGAGCTACTAATGTGCCCAAACCAAGACCATACGAAAAAAATATTTGGGTCACGGCATCGATCCACACCTGTATCAAAAATCAAAATTGTTATAATTAAATACATTCAAAACATTTGAACTGTCACACATAAGGCAATGGATTGGACATATAATTTACTGAGCATTTATTATATTCCAACATGTAAATTGGTACTAATCCTCTACCTAACTAGGTCATAGCAAATTAAAATAACAGATACACTTTATTTTAGACAGGGAGACATATAAAAAACTACAAATCAAAACATTAAAAGAACAATAAAAATTACTTGTAGTGTCATAACCACTGAGCAATGTTTGAATGTTTGTTTTGATTTGCATAACTCGATTGGACGCACGTGATAAAAAGTGCTGGCTTATTATATATGACGTAATGAACTTAACAGGTTGAAAGATAGTGCTAACCATGCATAACAATATTTTATCTAGTTGGCCAGGAAAGAGAACATAGCGGGCTATAAATCCTTTAATATTTTTTTACATCGGGGCTGTCACAATTCCATCAAAATCGCAGGCAGTTACGCTGCCCGACGATGTACCATATCAGACTAGCTACATCATCGAGTCATATGTAACACTTGTCTTATAGGCTATCCGTTGAGCTCAGGGTTAAGATATCAAGCTATGTAGGGGTCACGCGCAATTTAAATATAAAATGAAAATAAAATATCAAAATTCCATCGGTGTAAGTTTCCACGAGCTAAGCCAGTTCTTCCGCGAGTGTTCAGTCTCATTATTTCTCTATCTTTTATTTAACATCACCAAAATATATTTATTTAACATCATCAAAATTCGTAACAAGTATTATTTATAACCCATACAATTATCTTGCCTGTAACCTAACCCCTCCCGCAAGCTATCCTGACAAATCAAACCCACGGGTGGTAGGGTGGTAGGTCACGACAATATTATATTTTACAGATGAAAAAATAAAAATAATATATTTTCTAAATGATTCTTTGTTCACCGTGTCCAACCACCTGTTCGGAAAAATACTCTTATATATTAAGGGTAGGGTTGAAGAAAGTAAGCATTTAATTTTAAAGCATTATTATTGTGTTTTTGTGGAATAATAAGAGTGGGGAACTATTTTGGGTAAACTACAATCAGCATGTTCAGCCGGGATTGAAATCCTTATGTTCTCATCACCCATGAACCAGAAAAACATGAGTTTAAAATTTAGACCTCGTGTCGACCGATGCAGGCTTCTAGATATTTAAAAAAATGTTTATGTGAAAATAAATATATTCTTGATTATACCTGTTTGGAAACTAATGACTCAAACTGCACATTAAGTTTGTTTGAACCAAAAGTTATACAAAATACCCATACACTTACATCCGGAAAGATATGCTAGTAGCCTACCACTTATTATTATTACTATTAGTACCACGTTTTACTACCCGTTCAGGTTATACGCACTCACGCCAATGTGTAATTGTAAAGTGATTGTGAGATGAACTGGAGGACCTACAGTTTAACGTGGGATCCGAACCACGGTGGCGGCCTGGCATTCCATACATTCACAAGTTGTGATTAATACACATATTATCAGAGGGGAAGAAAGAGTTTGACAATCAGATAAATCTGTGCCGGAACTGAGGATTGAACCCCGGACACCCAGCACAGAAGTCTGACACCTTACCCCTAGTTCACCAGGTCACCCCTACCATTTAATTGTGTCTAAAGTTTCATCGTACAGCGCCGGGATAGCAAAGCTGTTCAAGCATGCGTATACAACAGGTTGCATAGGAGTTAGGCGCGTGGCACTACACACCTCGATATATTTCAGCACGGCAGCAGAACATACCACAATTAATAGTAAACAACACACCAGTCCATCTAGTAATGCGAATACGTTCTGAGGGTCATCATTAACCGTTCTACATCACAGAAAATGTTTTCCATTATTACATGTGCAGTGACACGTGCCCAACTCCTATGCAACTTGTTGTACATGCATGCTTGACAGCTTTGGTATCCCGGTGCTACACGCAGAAACTTTGAACACAATTAAATGGTATTAGCATAGTTTGCCGGATGTAAGTTTATAGGGATTTTGTATTCACTTTATTTGAAACAAGCTATATGTGAAGTTTAGGCTGTGAGTTTCCGAACATCCTGTAAAATTATTAATGGATATATAATAATGAAGATATTATCTTCATTATTATATGGCAATATTAACACAACTTTTACTAAATATACCTAATCAAACATATTTTTGAAGGATAAATATTTGTTTTATTTTATAGCTACCTCGTTAGACCTATATGCTGGGATCACAATCAACTTAACGTTCAAGTAATGTTCACATAATGTTCAAGTAACGTAACGTAGCGTACAGGTTCTCCACATGTTTGTAAATAAAAGCCATCAACGATGCAGTTAACTTGACATTCACTTACACGTTCGAGTTGTCCAGAGGAGAACTTTCATGTTGCGTTTATGATCTGTGAAGGAACCAGTCATTGTTCTAGCTAGCCAACTATTTTACGAACAAGGTCAGCAAGACTATTTTTATTTGATTTGTTTGTTTATAGTATGCAGACGACTTCTTCGGTAAAGTTTGTCCACGTCTCGCAAACTCTGAAACGTCGTAGCTTCTTGTTACAATCTATTTTGTATCTTCAGTAAGCTTGTATTGCAAGTACTTGCAGTCAAATCACCCCTAATTTTCATTTTTAACCTGTTTGAGATATTTAACATACATTTTCTGAACCGACTGATTAAATTAGTACAGTATTTATTAAATAAATTAAATCTAGAACAGTCACAGCATCAAGCACCCGGCCTTTAATTCATTAGTGTGAAAGGGTAAGCCTACATTTCCCCAATTATATTTTTTCAGCCACGTCAGGATATAAACCTGGGACTCTTAGATCAGTAGACAGATACGTTACTGACTAATCTAAGGTGTCGGAATCTCCCCTTAATGCTTGGACTTTATTTTACTGATCCATTTGTTTTCAAACAGTCCAAATTAATTGTTTCTGCTTTGCTTGAGTTGTAACATTACGTTACATGAACCCTTATCCCATACTAAGTGTATTTACAATAAGTGAATGCTACGTGAACTCTAAGTGAACATTACGTTACGTGAACA
The DNA here is from genome assembly GCA_902151445.1 of Timema monikensis. NCBI lineage: Eukaryota > Metazoa > Arthropoda > Insecta > Phasmatodea > Timematidae > Timema > Timema monikensis. Next base: position 88,111 of record CABFVZ010001389.1, on the reverse strand, counting down.
TTAAGTTTATCATGATCCCATAAATAGTCAAAAGTAATTCTCAGCCAATCCTATAAGTAATTTATTCTGAGGTTTAAACGAGGATAACTTAATGTTGGTATCCCGAATGTAATTTTTAATTGAAATTTTCGTAGTCAATATACGAGTGGTTTTAAAGTTTATCTAATCAATAAGTCCAAGGTATTCGTAGGACTACTACGTGCAGTATTTTTCCAGTATAAAATTAACTAAGGAATATAACGTGATGTGATTTTACAGTCAATTAACATACGACTATAACGTGCTATGCGTTTCCAAGAAATTAACCTAGGACATATACAAGGAAATACCAGATCTTCAGCCTTACGGAGGTTTCTCTGTGCTCTTTGAGCAAGGTTGAATCCGTAAACACTGGGTTTTGCTAGTATCAGTGATAAAAGCCATCCTTTTTAACATTTTCCTCATAAAAGGACCATTGTATTCGTAATGGGTAGCTTGCTTAAGCCCTTTTTGTCGTAGGATTATGTGAAGAGAGGGTTGGGTCATTACCTGAAACTAGCTTTGTGGAAGCCAGCCGATTGGCTCAAATAAATATTTGTGTTTTATCTTAAGCACAGGGGTTTTCAACTTAAAATTTCCCTAAGGTCACAATTGAATCCACGAATCTAGTGGTAGGTCGAACAATAATCGGCTAAGGCATGGAAAAAATAGTACTCACGCAGATACACAAGTTATTATAAAAATAGATGGTAATTAAGTTTATTACTGAATGCACATCAATTGGAGCATTCATGGACTTTTCCCACACAAGTTAAAACATTCCGTTTCTCGGCTAAAAATGTTAATTTTACTAGACAGTAGATTACTTTTCCAAGAAACTTCGTAGGGCGCAAAAAAAAGGCATTATGGGCCACTAGTTGGAAACTCTTACTATTCTTAATGTGATGTGTGTTTACAGGAGATTAACTTACTATTCTAATGTGATGTGTATTAAAAGGAAAATAACTTACTATTATAGTGTGATAAATGTAATTATGAGGATATTATACCAATTATGTAATATATTTCTAGGATAATATAACTATACTAACCAGCCCCCTCGTGTAGTAGTCAGTGCACCTAGCTATGAGCCTTGTGGTTCCCGGTTCGAGTCCCAGCTGGTATCTTGGATGTTTTTCCCGAAAAGGGAACTACCGCAATGGTCACCAGGGTTTGGTGAATTAGTCTTAAATTAGGTTTAATAGTTTCTACTGGTTCTATACCCTCGTAATCACCATCATCGTCACCTCATATCATTGGGACATGGAAAAAGTATCCATGGAAAGGATGTACTATTAGTATATTCGGGCGTTCCCTGTTCAACAGTATATTAATACTGGCTAATCTTTACACTACTGGAATACGAATGTAACCCAGACGCGCTATCTCTCTCTCTCTCTCTCTCTATATATATATATATATATAAATATATATATATAAATATATATATAAATATAAATATATATAAATGTATTCACAGACTCCACTTCTAGTCAAATTCTTTCTAAATATTTTAATTTGAGATTTAACAGATAAGATATGAGTTATTCTATGTAAATTATTATAATCCAAGCCTCTTGGAGGAAAATAACACTGGTATTTTGATTATTATCTTAAGGCACCCAAAGAGATCCATATATGAAGTCTTACCTCGGACTCTCGTAGTTTGGATAGATTAGGACTGATATAAAAACGTATTCCTTCGGCCGCCCCTGGTAGTGTGACTCCTCGTATGAGCAAAACTGTCAGCAACACATATGGAAACAAGGCTGTGAAGTATACCACCTGTTAAACAAATACTTCAATTACATTTATGCCAAGCGGTTAATTGCCACATCTTCTTCATATTTTCCGGAAAATGTTCCTGTTTGGAAAAAATTTATTAATAATTATTTTGGAAAAAAAATTGCTCATTTTATTGAGAATAATGTTTTGAAATAGTGAAAATCCCTGTCTACAGACTTCACAACCGTAAGGCGCTAATTCCGTAAAACGTGGTCCGTAAGAGATCATGTCAAAGAAAGAGAGTGCTTTAACCAGGGAGTCCTAATCCTATAGTTAGAACCCCGATATTACTGTAAATAAATATTTGAATTATCGTCATAAAAATATTCAATTTTAGTTCAAAAATTCTCAAATAAAAAAATCAGAAAAAAACATTTGCACAAAATTTTAAAAATAATTTCATTAAAAAACTTTTTTTAGAGTGTCAAACACTTGAAAAGTAGCCTATACTTTTTAGAGGCCGACAAAATAAGGCTTTCGATACTTAGTAACAAGAGACTAAATTCATGTCACAGTAGAATAGCAGTAAACAACCTGCAACAATCAAAAGTCACTAAAATATGTGTAAAATGTAGTAGTAGTAGTAGTAGTAGTAGTAGTAGTAGTAGTAGTATTAATAGCTATAGAAGGAGTGACTATTTTATTCTTTCAGACATTTTGGCTTAAATATAGATTTTACTATTAAAGTCAAGCAAGGTACAACTATTTTTGAGAAAAACTTGATTTCGCGTATAAATACCTTAATCGTTTTATTCCGTAAACTCAAAACAATTTAATAATTATATATTTGAACGTGAAACAAGTTTTAGCACTTTTAAAATGGGTTTTTCAAAGGTTTCGTGTAAACACTTTTCGCAAAAAGTATGTATCCATAACAATAGTCCGCATCACTCAATAGAAGTTTGAGAAACTTAAACTTTTTAACGACTAGGCCTTATGGATAGAAACTGAGAACCAATCACCGTTGAGTAAATATGTGATAATCGTTGCGCGTATCGAAATGAAAGTACCAATGGCAGCGAAAGGATGCGTTGCTATGGAAACATAAACTAAATGAAATTAGTATTTTACGTGTAGAGATATTTAAAAAATATTTTTCTTAAAATCTCAGACACCTGGGAAGCATAGCATCTCAAAAATATTTTCCTGGGAACTACCAAGTTTTCAGAAAGAATTTACAGTATAAATAGTTATATTAGTTATTATAAAACTTAACCAAGATATACATTAGACATATAATAGGAAGCATGAAAGTAATATTGAAGTTACAACTATTTGCTTTTATTACTAGTACACATATTTATTTAGTATTTTCAAGTGACAGCAAAAACCAATTATAAGTTTGTTAGTTAAACGCGTGACATACATATATTAATTGTGATTGCACTTAACCCACATTTCAAATACATATATCCTGAATGTTTTCTCATAAAGGGTTGTGTTTTCAGTCATTTTATTAATAATTATTATATGTGTATAGTCTTTCTCCTTGCTGTAGATGATTTTCTTTCAAAGTGTTTTATTGTAAAAGTTGACTAACTTTCTCATTGGTTGGAACGGTCATGTGATTAAGGATACTTATTGTGTAGACGCGATTAAAATGGCGATGGTACAGGGTGGCCCACGGAAAAGTAGCCCGCCTCCTATATCCAGCAGGCGCCTCACTCTGAATTGGAGGAGGTCAATCCCCTTCCACCCATATTGTTACGTGAAGAATGAGCAAATAGACTGCTTGTCTAAAGCTTTATTGACTCATTCTTCATGTCATAATATGGGTGGAAGGGGATTGACCTCCAATTCAGAGTGAGGCGCTTGCTGGATATAAGAGGCAGGCTACTTTTCCGTGGGCCATCCCTTATATTAAGGAGATAAGGGCCACAGATGGATACTGAGCTTACAAACTATGTAGACGAGGCTTAAATTTTATCAAAGCTACGTTAACACTAGAAACATTATCAGTTTAGTTACAGTAAAGCAATAACAGCGAATTCACATTTGGATTGAAATTTTAAATCGGACACAAAAAAAGTTTCATTTTCCAACCACAGTTTAATTATTTATTTGCTACCTCTATTCACCCTAGTAAAATTAAATGCTGAAAGTGTTATCAAAATATCTCTTGTGGTTTGAATAAAATATTTTAGAATTTGTTTGGACCTCTTATAAACATTATCGTTAATTTATAACTATTTGACTTTGATATATGTAGTTTAACGTTTCATTAAGTTGCTTTACACATTATAAACTTTGACAGGATTGATAGTAGGGTATGTACTGTACATGTAAAACAGGGGAAACCTGAAAAAGTCAAGGAAACTTGGAAGGACGGAAAAAATCCAGAAGTCAAATCAATTATAAAAATTCGCTAGAAACCGTAAATATTTTTACAATACGCTCCGACATCCAAAGTAAAGAGCATAATCAAATATAAACGAATGGTTTTATGGTTGAATGTATATATATATATATATATATATATATATATATATATATATATATATTATAAAAGTCACCAAGCAATGTTAAAAATTCTATGAAAACCAACAAAATTTGGACTTGTGTCTTTATTTTGGTAGTTTTCCCCGTCTGGGAGGTCCTTTTTCTTACCAGAATATTACTGCATATAAGGATTCATATAGGAAAAAAGGCCTTCCAAACTATAAATTACTGCCTCTAGTTCCATATCTCGGCAAAAGAAAGCGCTAGTACGATAGTTGTGCTGCCATTCAGCAAGATAAGATACCATTTGAATATTATACTTTCCTCTCGTTTTAAATAAAGAGAAAGATACAACAATGGAAAGGTGTGCTGGTGGCCGGGGTTCAATCCTCGGTCCCGGCACAGATTTATCTGATTACAAAACCCTTCCTTCACCTCTGACAAGACATCTTGTGAATGTGGGGAATGCCAGGCCACCACCGTGGTTCGGATTCCACGTTAAACTGTAGGTCCTCCATTTCATCTCACAATCACCCTACCCATTACATATTAGCGTAAGTGCGTATAACCCGAACGGGTAGTAAGACGCGGTGCTAATAATAATAACAATGGAAAGGGGAAGGGGCTGGATCGTAAAAGTTGGAAGAGGGGGTTGTAAAAGCTGGATGAGCTTAAAATGAACCGGCTCAAGGATGCACAGGGAATTACCGTAATGAAGGTTTGTCATTCATAACCTCTCATTAAAAACGCATAGAACACGGGGTGGGTTCATCCAGAATCAACGGAATATCAAACATGTATGGAGGAAAATGTCAAATTTAAAAGAACAGTGAAACTATCAACTTTTGGTTTTGGTGCTAGTGAGCAGTATTAGATTAAGTTTTTATAGCATAAACATTTTTTAGCCAAAATAAATCAAATCCTTCTATAATATAAACATAAATTTAGTTTTCTACATATGCTAATCTCAACAGCTGTTCTTGAATATCTGTCAAGGATGTTCTGGAATGTTGTGACATTTTCTCTTTATTTAAAAAGTTTGTCACCAAATGCTACTATGCTCATGACAGATATTCAACAACTGTTGAGATTAGCATGTGCAGAAAACTAAGCTCTGTTTCTGTAGAAGAAATATTTGATTTATTTTGACCCAAAAATATTCATGTCGTAAAAAGTGCAAAATTAATTTATTAAACTCACGCAATTTAGAGGTAATCCACCCACGTTTGCGTGGAAGGAGAGTGGGAAACATTTTAGGAAAAACCGCCTTCAATGGACCCGACCGGGATCGAACCTTGATCTCACCCTTATCAGCAGACCAGCCTAACACGAGAAGGACGCCTTAGATCATTCGACCACTGAAGCGAGTCAAATTTATTATTGAAACATGGTTAAATTCAACTAATATATTATAGAACCTGAATATTCTTGTTATGATTCTTTTGTTTTCTATTAACTAGTTTTCAACTTTCACTTGACTCTCAACCGGGTTCACTAGAGTTAGTTTTATAAATGTGGATTTTACATTTTTTCTCTACTCTTATGCCTTTGCAATTCATCCTTAACTACTCTTCACATCCTTACCCCTTGGATTAAGTAAGGTTTTCAGGCGTAAGTTTTAACTTATCCCAGGCCGCCACCGTGGTTCGGATTCCACGTTAAACTGTAGGTCCTCCATTTCATCTCACAATCACCCTACCATAGCACATTAGCGTTAAGTGCGTATAACCCGAACGGGTAGTAAGACGCGGTGCTAATAATAGTAATAATAATTTAACTTATCAATATATATCACTGACAGATGTATATGTATTGTAAGTTTATTACCATCTCAAAATAATATATGTTTAAAATATTGATACAATGGATCGCTGTTACGATGACATGGAACCTATAAATAGCTAACATTACCTGTTCTTTCTTTCACCGGGAATCGAAATAGATATATTTGTTTCAGAGCTGTACCACGTAATTGAACAGCCACTGTATGCACATTTTGGTCCCTTTATTCATTATTATAAAATTCTAAAATTAACGTAGATTGTAGAATTAGCTCTAAATATGATATAAATGTAAGCTTTATATACAAATATACACATGCAATTTAACTAAATTATTAGGCTCTCACACCCGACTCGGTGGCGTAGTTAGCAAACGAGATGGTTAAGTGAGGAGCTAGACTGCCAAGGATGGGGAGATCGAGGTTTGAATCTCAGTCGAGTGTTTTCTTAAATGGTTTTCCACTCTCCCTCAACGCAATTGCGGGCTCACTTCCTCAAAATACATCCTTCCTATTTCCTAACCCCGTACCTAAGCGTATAACCCGGACGGGTAGTAAGGCGTGGTACTAAAAAAAAGCAACTCGTGCAAAAGGCGTGAAGCAAGGTAGCGACTCAGTGCTCCACAATCACAGCTTGTGAATATCAAGGCAAAATATGTTTGTACTTTGCGGGATCAACAAACTAAAGAGAGAGTCGCCATGGAAACAATGCCCTTACTTCTTCTACTATCGATATTAGGAAAGGAGAGAAGGTAGGGAGGAGGGCTGGTTTAACTCACTCATCGAGGTCGCAGGTCTAGTGATAAAAATGAAGGCCTTCCTTCAAGTTGCTTCTTTCCCTATTAATAAAAGTAGTTGGGAGGGGGAGGAATGCATTAAAACTCACCCTTTGAGGTCACCTGTCGAATATGAAATAAGAAGGTTGTTAATGCTTTCTAGCTGAGAGATATGGAACTAAGCGCTTGAGTAGTCAAGGTTGTTAAGTCTGGAAGGTCTTTTTCCTTACCAGAATAATTCTATGTAGTAGAATTCTGGTAGGAAAAAAACCTCCTATACCTGGATTTCTAACATAATAAACGCATAAATCCAAAATTTGTTGTTTGGAGTAGACTTTTTAACATTCCTTGGTGACTCTTATAGTATTCAACGGTTTTATCTCCAATTCATGCATTTTTTTTATCACCTTTGTGCCAAAATTTAGTAAAAAAAAAAAGGAAAAATTAAGATATTGTTATCTATAGATTTTCACATGAAATACCGGGAAATTATATGTTCTTTGGTCTGGAAAACCTGGGAAAGCTTGGGAATTTTAAAATTTTAAAGTGAATCAGCCCTGTTTGAATGTACTTAAGAATTTAGGTTGTCTTAGCAGAAATAAGCCGGCTTTAAACATTTTTTAACTATCCATTACGGTTGAGAATATATTTTGAGGTGAAAAGATGTTGAAATGTAGGGTCAATGTTTAATTATTAGGCTTACACATTGTAATAGGGTTATATTATCTGATAAATACTAAAGTTATTAATAACACATAAATATATTTCTGCATAAATTCAGATGATCATCTGATCTTTGATAGAAAGTGTTAGTTGTGCTGAAACCGGTTTGGCGCGAGGAGGAAGTGAGTACAAGAGTGGCATTTCCCCCGCTGGGAAAATATGGCCCTCCACTATCTGTAGTAAGCTTTTTACCGTTTGAATTTATTACACTCCCTCTCATATTAAAGGATATGGAGCTGAACGAGGGCCTTGCATCAAAATTTATTAAAAAAAAAAATACAAAATATAAAGTTTGTTTAAAATTACTAAATTTATTTCATAATTATAGGTATAAAGGTGTTGGTGGGTAAATGATATGATGACAGTTTCTCAAGATCTTTATTTTGACAAAAAAAAAATCAACTGTCGAGTAAGTGACTCAGGATAAATTCAAAATGCAATAGAAAAATATATTTAAATTGGTTGCTTTGCGTCCCACTCTTTATTCAAACCATCAAAAATAGTGTCTTTTCCTAAAACATTTAAATGAACATTCTCTGTATTAAGATGACTCTTCCTTCGTCTAAACATAGGAAGATATTTTGAGAACTGTTGTAATTTGAATGATCTTTATAGTGTGAGCCATAAAAAGCTTATAGAAGCATTCAAATTTCGAAAATCTTCTAGGGGAGGACCACTAAAAATAATTTCTAAAGGATTTAAACTTTTGAATTTTTTTTACTCATTAGGACTAATAGTCTATATACGACTTAGAAAAACATCGAAATTTTAAAAAAATCTTGGGAAGCCTCCGAGCATTTCTTTGGCTTGTGTGTCACAATAAACAAATGTTTTTAACTGTCTACTTCCACAAATATGGTTCTACAACCTGTAAAGTATAAATAAAGTATAAATTTTCATTGTTGACAAACATTTTATTTTTATCATCCTCTTTTTCTATCTTGTCATTTCTATATTGAATGAAAAAGAAAGGCATATAAAAGTACTACCCATGAAAAATAAATCTCCTTCAAATAGCTTCAAGAATCATCGAGAATTTAAAATTTCACATGGAAAGGACTCCCGAACACCTCACAGTTGATTCCCCCAATTCGAAATAGCTTCCGGAGTCCCTGCTTGTATACACTTACAATTAAAAGTATTTTTAATATATTGTAGAGTTTGAAATGTATTAAGAGACTCACTATTATGCTATATTAATTTTTACTGATGCCTTTAAAACACAAGTGTTGTTGACTTTATAAGAATTGATAACTATCAGAAAGGTAATTAAGAAGAATTTGTCATCATTATGTGAATAAAGGCTGATTGACATATTGCGTTGAAGTCATATTCCCCATGATCCTAGCTGAGATTCAAACTTGAATTCCAAGTCCAAGGTCAGAGTCAGTCACACTGGTTGGACAGAATAGTGCTATCTAAATCTAATTTAGCATATTTAATTTATAATTTGTGTTATCCAATATAATGTGTGATGACAACGTTTTTGGCTACTATAAATGTTCTAATTCCTCAACTAGCTATTTTATTCTACACCGTAAAAAGTAAAACAATTAGTCATAACAGAAAAATAGAAATGAAGTAATGAAGGAATTATCATTTTTGTGAATATTTGTCTAATGTTAGGTCTACAGTTGTTAATAAATATTATGAATGTGTCTTTGTATCTTTTGAAATCTTTTCATGAAAATACTAGTAGTTGGTACTTCTTACAAATCACACTCTATTGAAATATGGAAATGGATATTGAACCCAAGATATGTGTGTCTACTTTCCATTTCTGATTTCTCTGCCACACAGCTGTTATATATGCTTGTACTGTTCCCAGAAACATTTTTCACTAATTTAATTTAGAAAATAATTTTTAAATACCAGTTCCAATACTCAATGTTTAAATAGTCCCTCTAGCTAATCCAAGTAATAATAGAATATACCCTGAGAGATTTCCAATAGCAATATTTATTTGTATTCAATAAATAAAGTATTCAGCCAATTGAACATTCTAAGAAACAAATTATTTGTAAAAGTTATTTACAAAACATAATGAGAATTATGAAATTATTTGTTCAACACATACCCTACCAAATATATTGTTGAATCAATAATTAAAGTGTTGAGTGGCTCTGTTTATAAATACAAAATAATGTTTTAGCTTCTATAAAAAATATCTGATGATGGGGAGATCAAGGTTCGAATCTTTGTCAGCTGAACTGGGGGTGGTTTTTACTAAATGGTTTTCCACTCTCCCTCCACACAAATGTAGGTTCACGCCCTTTAAATTCAACCGTCCCAATTCCTAGCCCATAGCAACAAAATGCTAATTCACTAATCTAAAAACTAGCATACAATGTACTTGAGCTTAAAACTTATTAATGTTTTAATATCTTCTTAGAACTTTTATTGAATATTTTTAATTAAAATATTAAAAATTCTGTATATTCGATAATGTTAAAATATGATCAATTCACACATGCCCAATGCCACGCATACTTAGTAGGTACCTTTCCTGTCCACTTGACTCCTTTCCAGATACAGAAGTAGCACATAATCCAAACCAGCAGAAGAGTTCCTGCTAATTCCCACCGTATACCACCAACATACTCCACTCCCTCAGAGATCTGTAGAGCACGGCGTCTGAAACAACATAGCATGACGTAAATATTGTTCGCCTTTATATCAACAATCAAACCTTAGATTTAATTTATGTTTTTATTAGTTGATCCACCAAATCACTCAGTTGGTAAATGCTTTAAACAAAAGAAAATTATTCATTCATCTATGAATGATTGATTTGATTAAACTTTTATGACAAATTTGAATGAATAGATATGAGGGCTACCAGAATCATAACCAAACATCATTTGTAAAGATAAATGGTGTCATAAAACGTATAGCCGTCCCATATGTGTGTTTTTATATTTGTTTAGTAACAATTTCTTTTTCAAAACTTAAAATAATGTGTTTAGTGCATACTAACTGCTATTCACTATTTCTTCTACACACGTGGCGTATGAAAGATCATTTTATAAAGATGACTATATTAATAATATACTCGCCTTGTTAATTACGGTCTACCCTTTAAAATAATGCATGCTCATATTAGTAGAAAGTAGAAACTGGTGCTATATGTGGACATAGCATTGACGAAATAATTGATCACGTAGATCCAACCGTTTTGAGTGCGAAAGCCCCTACTGAACCTAGTCTAAGAGTTGTAAATTTAAAATAGTTAAAAATGTATATTAACACATATATGTTAATGATCAGAGATTGTTATTATTTATTTTCAATCTTTATTTAACACATTTTATTAGCAACCAAACTTACATATTGTTATTATATTTTTAAACCTGAATGTAACAAACTTAATTGGCAACAAAACTGACACAATAGTAGTAGTTAGTAAATTAATCAAAATTACTAGTCAATTGTATACCCATACTAAGTCAATTTTGCTGTTTCTTTACTTTCATAAATAATATTATGAGCCATTTGAATCGATGATAGTTTTGACCTTAGATCTGGTTCTTCATTTATGTTGTTTTGGTACTTAGACGTCAATGCAACAAATGTAGATGGCCCCATACATAGCATATAGTATGGGAGTGCACGTATTTTAAGTCCTTTCCAAACATTTAAAATACTCGATACAAACGTGTGTCCAAAAGTCATCCAAGTCTTTATTTGAAGACTAGTTTTAAAGAGTGATTTGCTATATTTTTTCTTAGTTCCTGGAAAAATTCTCTGGCTCTCCAATGGTCCATGGCTCCCAAATTGAGAAGGAATGATATAGCTGATATTGTATTTACAATACTAAAACTATTGTTTGTATTATAATTATAATTGGCAAGTCACGTTATAACTTAAATTAATCTATTATCTCTAACATATGTAAAGACGATTGTTTGCGTGTTTGTTTGTATTTTCTTGATAAACTTGAAAACTTCTGAACCAATTTATACAACATGTTCACTCATGTGTTCCATATACAATCCATACGGACAAAGTTTATAATGATTCCAGACCAATTAAATTTAATTGATGGTTTTTCAAATATTATTCCTTAAACCAGACTGTCAATTGTTATATTCTGCTATTGGATGAAGAATTAAACTTTTCCCGTCTTACATGATTGCCAAATCAATTTTAAATCCAAAGTGTAGTTTTTTAATAAATTTCAACCTTAAATCCAAAGAGAAACTATATTTTTGATAAACTTTCGAGTTTAATGCCATAGAGTAAGTAAGTAATAATTGTAATTATGATTTTCTTAACAAATAAAACTTTTAAAAAGAAATGCCATATTTTTATTTGATAATAGCTGCCAAAATCTGGCGTTACTCAGGTGAAACTGGCAGTTTTTAATACATTTATTTGGATTAATTACTGGAATTCCTCCTTTCAGAAGCGTTTCAATAGAAAACGAATATATCCAACAGCACATATGAATATCACACTTGATTGGATACATTTTATACATCACAAACCGCTGGTTGCATAATTAATTTTTACGCTCGTAATATAAAAATAAGTAAATAATGTTTATATTTGTGCACACTCAGTTTACCCTTAGTACGAATTCTAAGTTTCAGATTTCTAGGTTTATTGGTTTTGTAGTAACCCGCGTAAATAGCTATGAAGTCTAAAGCATAGACTCGCAATATTTAATTAAGTAAACATAAACTACTTAGGTGCCCACACACTAGATCCCTAAGTAGGTATACCATTTTAAGATTTTCATTGTCAAAGGGGCTTACCCTAAATATTTCACTAACTACTTTTTTAAGGTTTAAGATGTATTTTTTAATTGAGTTAAAAGAATTCCTAGTAGTCATGTGGTAGAAGGAATTAGGCTTGACATATTTATTTTAGAATTACGCTCAAGGTGGACACAGATGGTTTTACAAAGTATGCATGAAAAGTATAACCACACCATTTTCCTTGGTTTTGAAACTACACAAACCAGTGTTTACAGGGTTCAAGGCATCATTATCTCAATATACATTCAATTCCACTTGTAGTGAACCACTATGGACTCAAATATTTGGTTCAAAATGCATGTAGTTAACTAAAACCAAAATGGGTTCACCCTTAACCTTAAGTGAGAGGGGTACTGACAAACAAAACAAAAGAACATAAACCTATTAGGTTTCATTCAAATCTATTAATTATCATTCAAATAATCGTTTATTTGCAATCGCTCACTGCATACTGTTTTAGATAATATATATTCTATGTAGTCACTAGAGTTTGTGTCTTTTTCACTCTAGTCCACACTGTACACATATTCAATAAACATTCGAGCAATCCTGATAACTTTCAACACATATTTTACTGTCTGGAGACATTCTTCACTCTCATCTTTGTCATTTTCACCCTCTTTCGTTTCCGTGGACGAAACATCTTTCACAGCCTTAACGGTGGCTTCATTTGATAAGATTTAATTCGTCATAGCTTCATAGTTCAAATCTTTACATTCTTTAGTTTCAAAAGACTTGTCAATGACATATTTTAGCAGTTCCTTAAATGACACTTAATCCTTTCCCTCAAATGCAACACGTCCAATAGTTAAACCAGCGTACCAGACGCAGTTTTGTAAAGTGGCCACTGACTAACTCCTTGTCCTGTAGGTAATAGGTATCTCTTTCAGTAAAGAAGCCTGTCCTCATTGATTATGAAATTATAACGAATTTATCTCAATGGATGAAGCCGCCGTTGAAGTTAGGAAAGGTGGTTCTAACACGGAAACAAAAGAGGGTGAAGATGTCTAAGACGAGAGTGAAGAAAGTCTCCCGATATTGAAAGCAATGTTAGAGGGTGTCAGTATTATTTTAATATTTATTGAACTTATGTTCAGTTTAGTGTGGAATCGAGTGTAAAAAAAAAGCACAGACTCTAGAGAATAATCTATAAAAAAAGAGTTAAAACTGTATACAGCAATAAACAGCACATAACCGACTATTTAAAGCTTAATAACTGCATTTCAATAACATTGATTTAGTCTTTGATAATTGGTTTTGTTAGTCCCTACCCTGCTCAATTAAGATTTAGGTTTTAGTGAGCTTCGGACATTGCGAAATTGTAGACAGTGTCACTAACTCTTTATTAATGCGACTTGAGCAATTTACAGGAACATAGCCAATTATTCTTATTTGAATAACCATTTTATTTATTTAAGGTATTTAATGAACACTTTCTGAAGAGACTGTATAATTCTATGAGCGAGAGTGAGAGGGCATACCAATTTTTGCCAGGAAAGGTAATTTCACATACCTTCCAGTGGTCTTTTACATGTTACAATAAACATGGGACCGACGCGATGACTTTACTTCCCCTCCGAAGAAAGTTGTGGTATGGATTTTTATCGCTCAAAATATAACCCGTCATACACGGCTGTGTTTGAACTCACGGTAATTGGGTTCTAAGATGAGAACATCACCCTAAGATCGCTGAGGTCGACTCATTTGAATAACATTAACTATGTAATCAAATTTAAGTTGAAATTTTTGTTGTGAGTTATCACATAGGAAATATTTATAATTTTTTATGTCAAAAAGCAAACAATCCTACTCTTTGGATGATGAGTTATTTTGTGTGAAGAGGAGTTAGGTGACGAGAGGAAGAGGGAGGTTGTAGGAAAAGCTCAAGGCAATACTTTTGAATAGGCAGATTCTCACTTCCCCACCCTCACCATATGCCTTCAAAATATAACCTATTAATGATTCTACAGTCAACGCTTGATAACTTGGACCTCAATATCTCGGACCTCGGAGCTATTTATAAGTATAACTTGGACAAAATTATGTTCCAAATCTACTATATTTTTAGTGTTATTTATGAGTATAACTTGGACAAAATTATGTTCCAAAAATAAAATTTTATTTAAAAACACACCAGCCGCATGCTGCCAGGCTAAAGATGTTACAGAAGCAGTGTAATGCAGGGGGTTGGCGGAGATCTTGCAACGCAGCGCTACTAACCCTCCCATCTCCCACGCTTGAACACAATAAGCTTCAATTCCCGCCATACCAGTTGAGAGAAAGCCATGGTCAAGTGAACCTACGTCTAACAATGGCGTCGAACAAGAGAAAGTGTGTTTATTTGAGTGTTGTAGAGAAACTGAAACTTATTGAACAATTAGCGTCCGGTGTTTCTGTGGCAAATATATGTGTGTGTGTGTGTAAGGAATATGGCCTCACCAAACAAAGAGTTTCAGGCATAAGAAAGAACAAGGATAAGTAGAAGACGTTTGATTTGCAGTGTGATGTCGATAAAACAGTTTCCAGTTGAAAACTACTGACTTTGCCTAGTGACACAAACCTGGAAAAGGCTGTACATAAATGGTATATGCAACAACAATCTAGTGGGGTAGTAGTTCATGTTCATGGTGTGGATCTTCAGGCAGCAGCTGAGAGACTTGCTAAGCACATGAACATTGAATTTAAAGCAAGTGGTGGCTGGCTATATCGTTTCCGCAACCGGCATGGTATTGTTAACAAGATAATGTTTGGTGAAGTGCTAAGGGCTGATAAAGCTAGTGTTGAGACATTTAGAACACAAATTTTCACTCTAATAAAGGAAGAAGGATTAACTCGTGCGTAACTATACAATACAGACGAGACCGGGATGTTTTGGCATTAGCTACCTGAAAACACGCCGGCATACAAACATGAGGGCACTGTAACTGGACAAAAGCATAGCAAGGAAAGACTTTCAGCCTTATTAGTGTTAGGATATTTTTATTTTGTTGTAAAAATACATAAGATATGTACACAGATCAACATAGAGAAGATATATAACGAACACCACAGCCCCTGAGGGGCTCTCAAACGTTGACACGACATAGAACATGTATATTAAAAAACAGGAAAACATGTAGCGCCCTGATGGACTGATAAAACAATTAAAATAGGTAGAGGGGTGGGAAAATAATAAAAACCCGTCCCGTCGATCATAAAAGGTCAACAGGGACCTTAAAAATATAATGTAGTACTGTAGTGGAGGAAGTGGAAGAGAAACTATAGAAAATTAAAACAGGATTTAGAATTACAACAAAGAAAATAAAGTTTGAAAGACCCCGGTCGAGCGAGCCACTTTATTGTGTGCAAATGCAGATGGAAGCCATCGCCGTAAATCAGTTATAGTTGGCAAATCACGCCAGACTCGTGTGCTTAAGTATATGCTGGATAACCTGCCTGTGCATTATACTAACTCAAAAAATGCATGGTTCACACAAGAAATCACGCAAGACTGGTTTCAAAAACAGTTTGTTCCTGAAGTGCGACGATTCCAAATTGAGATTCTGAATATTGCCCTTAGGGACGTCAAGGCAGTTTTACTTGTAGACAACGCTCCATCCTATCCAACTAAGAAGATGTGTAACAGTGATGGAAACATTAAGTGCCAGGCATTGCCTCCCAATACTACCTCACTTATCCAACCAATGAATCAGGGCGTTATTTTGACAGGCAAGAGATTGTATTGAAATAAGTTTCTTGTTGAAGTGATGGTGGTACTAGAGGAACCTCAGGACAAAGAATAGGACATGTGAGGGCAGAGAACATTGCAGAACATCTGCAACTACAGTATCAAATCAGCAATTTTAAACTGGGCCTCTGCTTGGAATGAAGTAAAGACATCCACGCTTGTTAACTGTTGGAATAAACTCCTTTATGACAGAGATGTAGAGCATAATTTAGAGGGTTGTGAGGTCAGTGATTACCATCAGATATTGTTAGAGGGTGGTGAAACTGGGCCCACCTTACAAAACATTCACGAGTGGTTAAATGGATAAGATGGAGACCCTGGATACCAGATCCAGACAAAGGAAAAGATCGCTCCCGATGTTCTGTCTCCTACCACCGCGGACCAGAATACAGACAACGAGAAGGAATTACAGCCCTTGTCTAAGTCGAAGCTGTCAAGTGCTCGTGAAGCTCTAGATATACTTATTGGTGTCATAGATTCGACTTCAGACCCTGAACTACAGCCATTCTACAGACACTTTAGGACTGCATTTGAGCTAATTGTTCGGAAGCAACATCAAAAAATTCACAGAAAAAGATTAACAGTTTATTAAAACTTACGTCTGCTGAGCAAAATATCGTCACAGTTGCACACCAATAACCATCATTCTCCTATAATAGGCCTAGGCCTACTAAAAGAGGGTGTGAATCATACTCTGACTAAAATATTGAGGTCAGTAAGTTAGTGTCAATTTTATTGTTCCGCATATACATTACAGTATATAGATAATTTGCCAGTAGTACTATAGGCCTATTGTAATCTCAACCTTCCCCATTTAAATACCTAGTTGTGTTATTTGTGTATGTGTTTTATCTGATATGTATATTCTACCTCTTCCCATTAAAGTATAATATTACTTTAGATAGATATCAGTTTTCAATATTTAGGCACAATTTTATTTCCCCTCGATAAGACGGACTTTTCATAACTCAGACAGACCCCCGTCCCCTTTAGTACGAGTTATCGGGCGTTGACTGTATCTCCAAGACCTAAACATGAATATAAAATATTAAGGTGGGGAAAGAAAACTCAAGTTAAAGAAAGTATTTTTTAGGTTTTTAAGTCAAAATGTTATTTTCCATTTATATATAGCCTTTTAAAGGAAAATAAAAAGCTATCAAATTCCAGGATGCCCTTGCCAAATATTCAAAAACTGTCGATAAAACTCTGGTTACAAAATCCATTATTTAATTTTCTGTGCCCAAACAAATTGATTATAAAAACTGCATAAATACTGGCCTTGACTTATTTTCTGTTCCATCGCCTTTAAAAGCCGAAACTGACATGAATCTACGAGTTGATGAAAATGAAATGATCATTTATTTAATAAAACTACAATCCATCACATCCTTGTTTGATACTTACTATAATGCATGAGGTATAATCCATTTACCTTGATGAACTACAATATAAATTATAAATTCTCTATATTGGAATAATGCAAGGTAAGCTTGATAACGAATCCTAAACGAAGGACGCAGTATTTCAACAAAAGTGATGTAATGTTAGCATCTAACGATTATATTACGTAAGTTTAGCGTTCATTAAAATTGTGTTATGTCAGTTTATTATTTTATCCAATTAGTATGATATCTAATATTCATTTTATGTATATACATTTGATAACTAAGACTTTGGAGAGCAATTTTAAATTAAATCACGTATTAAGAACACGCTTTAAACAACAAAAACTATGGTCACGTGATGATAAGCGAAGGTAATTATTTTTAAACAAGTGAATATTTCTTTCACTTTGTAGGTGATGTGTATTGAAGTTTTAATATTCGATGTTTCAATATCTTCTGAATCTGATTACTCCAAATATCTATTTTACTAATCAACAAACATTCTCAAGTGATCTACTCACAAAAATCACAATTCTGAGAAATTCAAATGTGTATTTTCATAATATTTGCTTGTTTTTTGGTTTCATTGTAATGCCAGGTTTTTCTTCTCCAATATAAAGAACGATATTGCATCTACTCTTTGTCAAACACGTATTATATTTTCATTTTAAAGTAAATTTGTATCTTTTTTAAGTTTGTAAGGAGTAATTTGTAGCCCCGTTCAAGTACAAAAAATGTTTAATTTTAATTAATATATGGGTGTAATAAGTGTATAGATTTCTAACCAATCAATTCATTTTAGTGATGTTCTAAGAATAAAATAACCTTTTAGAATGTTCTTGAAAGCCAAACAAATTACTTTGAAACATACTTAAGAAATATATAGTATTTAGTGAACTAATGAAACTTTATATGAACTAAATGTTTAAACAAAGACTCACTCCCAGAACTCTTTGACTGGATCAGAGAGTTCCTTCATGGATATGTTGTATTGATTGACGGCACACATCCGATTGACGGCCGTGGAGTTGTAAGCATGATCCCAGCATGTTAGATTTAACCTTTCGTAGGCATTAACACAGTTGGGAGTGTTCCAGTAGTTATTACAGGTCCTCCAAGGAACATCTTTAACCGAGAAACAAATGCAACATTTAAAAAAAGTATATTTCAACAAGAACATAATATATACATGCCAATTTTCATAAGAAAGGTCTTCTATAATATAAAAAATACTTTTTGGAGTGAAAATTGGAAACAAATCTACTATATTTTTAGTGTTATTTATAAGTATTCATAGTATATATAAAAAGTGACAATTTCAGACCACATGAATTTTTGTCTGATTACGCGAAAGTTTATCAATTAGCTTTTATAGCTGTCAGATAGAGCTATTCATATAAAACTTGGACTGTAGTAACAAAAACAATATCAGGATTTATAAAATTACTCTGTAGATTATATACACTTGTAGATTAAACTTTAATTTTAAACATATTTGACTAAAATACTAAGATACTCCTTTTAGGAAGAATTAAAACTAAAATGAGAAAAACACAACATTTCATGCTAAAAATAAAAATCATTTTTAAAAATATGATTTTTAAATACATATTTGTTAAATAGATAGTATACAAACAAATTAAATAAAAAAAAATATTGCTATTAGATCAAATATTGTTTGGATGCGACTATAATCGGTTCATTAGACCACAGGTTCTTAAACTGTGGGTAATCACCTCCCCTCCACTCCGAGGTCACGAAAAAGATTCCGAAGGCTTCAGAAACCTGAGTAAATTAAATATTTATTATATACATATTGCAATTATATTACACTACTGCATTTAATTATACATTTTTTAGTTTATTAAAAAAATAATCAATTTTAATAATCATTCGCACATTTAACAAAAATAACCTAATGAACTTCATATCACTCACTTGGGTGGACGCATGGTCTATGGCACTACCCTACAAGAGACTAAACGATCGATGACAGGAAGATCGTGGTTAGATTCCAGTCGGGTGTAATAAGAGTGTTTTATCTTAAGTTGTTTCCCACTTTCTCTTCTCGCAAATGCAGGTCTACTACCACTAAATTCACACTTACTCAGCCCTAACCCATTAGCGTAAATAGTACATAAGTATCTAGTATGAATGTATAGTAAGATACGGTGCTAAAAAAAAAGCATTATCCCCATTGTCACATTCAGAAGCATCATTCCCAGAAGTCTCACTCACAGCAGTGTCATCTATATTAATATCCATCACAAAATTGTCGTCAAAAACAACAGTGTCATCGTCAATGTCTGTACAGTCCTCCATAAGGGCAGATCCAATCTCATGATTGACACTGGTACGCTGAATCTTTTGGAAATTATCTGTACTTACCTGACTTCTCTCCAAAGCATCAATTGCAGACTCATATACAGATTCCTGCAGGACTCGAACTGAAGACTGAGTCATTTCAAGGGATGTTTCTTGATATTTCTCCCAAGCATCAATGTCAAAGTCCACGAACTCTTAGGTCACGAGCCCATCTACGGACCTTTTAAGATTTGCACTACTCTTCGTCTTGTCCTCACTATCTGATAGTGATTGCATCATCACTGTTTCAACATCAAACTTAATTGAGTTCGCTTCTTTTTCAAGAACAAAATTACTTTCATTGATGATAAGGATGATTTTATTTATCCTTTAATGCCTTTTATTTGTTCCTTAATATTCTGTTGATTATTTCTTTCACTAAGAAAATCTATTCCATTTGGGCCTAGATGAGATATGTTAATTCTTTAATACCCATGGCCATCTTTCTTGTTATCACAAACAAAATCACACACTACAAATATCTCACTTCTTACACCAATGTAACACGACCATGTGGTCGTGAGACGTTCACACGTCATCGTGCAAACTACAAATACCTTAAAGTATATTGTGGTGTTCTGTGTTACCTTCTCAAGCTGTTTAAGCTGCTCTGCTTGAAGTACACTGTTACATTTTGAAGCTTCTGAAGAACTGCAGGAATAATTTTATAAAATACTCCTATTATTGATGATCACACGATAAACAACAACTAACTAGACCTTTTCAGTAACTCTGAGATCTAAAATAATTCAACAATGACTCTACAAAATTACATAAGCACCATCTTAAAACAAATCAATACACTATGTCACCATGGTAATGACTCCCAAAAACTAAACTGCAAATAAAGATATTGCGTGGCCATTTCTATTATTGTTGTATTCTTGAACCTGATAATATATTTTTCCCCAATTATATGGATCAATGATTAGTTGATTTATCAAAGAGTCCTCCTGATAAAGTCTAGCTATAAGATTTGAGCTTAATGCAGATGATTTGGTTTCTTGAGGACAAAGTGAGCCCCACATACAGTCTCTTGTGTCTGACCTTTTCATTTTTAACTATGAAAATTTGATATTTTAAGAAAAGTGACGAATTTCAAGGAACTTAAAATTCAGATATTTCAGTGTCACATAATTGCTCGAAGAAAATGTTTTTTTACTTACAAAATTGATGTCTTCTGCCTCTGCTTATTCAATAGATAAATATATTCATTATTATTCTGTATTCCTTAATGTGATTTTCATCTATATTTCCATTACAAACAGTAATGGTAATTTCATTAGCATCATCACACACCAATACAAGGGTTTTATACAAAATATTGGTCAATTTTGATAAAAGAGTAGTTTATATCTGAACCCACCTAGCACATTTTATTTTGCTTGAACCTCTTTAAAAATTATGCTTCATTATTAAATTCAATCTACAAAATAGATCTTTTAAAATGTGACCAGTTATTAAATTATGACATTAACCATAATATACATAATAAATTCCCTTCAATAAGCTATCAGCAAAGAATTACATATTTTCAGTATAGTTAAGCTTCACTAGCTATTCATTAGATGACAAATTTAGCCACTAACCTAGTATAGCTATGTCACTGTGTGTGTAAACAAGAAGTCAGGCCGAGACAAAAATACTTTGGAAGGGGGGTGGGGGGGGGGCGGGAGTGGAAGGTAAAAAAATCAGACCTACTACTGTATTTAGCTTTTCATGGCAGTGGCCTTATCTCTCAGTCCACCCTGCCTGCCACCTGGCAATATGCTCGGACGCAGTGAAGTATCGAAGATCAGCACTCCTATTCACATCTATCGTATGTAAATTTAGAGAAATTTGGTTTATTCACTCCTATTAGAAATCGAGCTATATCAGAAATACTTTATTTTCCTCTTCTTTATACATTCCTCACTTTTTAGTTTTTGTATAATTATTTTTCTCCCAAGATCATAGACAACTAAGTGAAATAAGAGCTTAATGCCACAAACTGCACAACTAATGGGGTGTGCATTCTTTTTGTGAACGTTGTATAGTCAGAAACAAATATTAATTTCAAGGGATGGTTGACAAAATAATATCTTTTCTTCAATTATTGAGGCTTAAATGAAACGTTTCGATAATTAAATCTACCATACTAAAACTCTAATATAATCAAATATAATGCATAAAAAAATCGTCACAACAGTTCAATTTTAGTTTCATTTATTGTATTAGTGAATAAATGTCCATATAAAATCTTTATTGTTCTCATTCCTAATTAATTATATTAAGAGTAAATATAATTTTAAAATTAATTGTGTCAAATCGTTAATTTAATAATAGTCCACGAAAATAAATGTCTAAAAAGGATTTTGTAATTAATTAGCATTAAAATAATTTAGCTAAATATAATCCGCCTCCGTGGCGCAGTTAGCTAAAGCACTGGTGTTGTATTGAGCTGGATTGCCGAGGGTGGGGAGATCGAGGTGAGCTGGAGGTAGTTTTCCTAAATTGTTTTCCAATCTCCCTCCACGCAAATGTGGGTTCACTTCCTCTAAATTCAACCTTACCTATTCCTAACACATTAGAGTAATTAGTACTTAAGCGTACAATCTGAATACGGGGTGCTAAATTAAATTAAAAAAAGTAAAATAAATGATTTATGTGAATAATGCACATATATTATTTAAACGTGTTCATTAGTTTGTTTTACATTAGTCTTATAGCAAGAGTAACACAATTGATGTAATCTTCACATAATTCAATAACATTTTTAAAATGATTAAAAAGTGTAGGTTAATAGAATAAATAATGTCAAGGTTCACACATCTCCAAATTGATAAGTTATTTCTTTTTCAACATTAAAGCCTTCTTAGTCGAATAAATGTCAGTTTTTATTATTATTTGTTTATACGGAATGGTTTTAAATTTAGCTATCCACACGTTAAGGTAACAGAGGTATTTACAGTAACTATATTAATTTCATTGTTATAATAATTTAAAATTTTTGCATAGCTTGTGTGTTACTTACCTGATCTAAGTGACATGAAGAAATAAAAGATGGCCCATGACAAGATGACAATGTAGTATATGTTCATCCAACAAGACATAACAGCTGCGGCATAACCAATACCTAAATATAAAAACAAATCAATAACTAACTATTTATAATTTTTGATCACTTTTACAGATAAATTTATAAAATAAACTGGCCAAAACAGTATTTAAAAACTAAATTAGGGTTTCTCAAAGCTTTCTATAAATCATGTAATGTAATGCATGCACATGACAAGTTTGATAAAAATGCATCCCTTAGTTAAATTATAAGCAACATACAGATATTAAATTGAGACTTAAAATGTTTAACTCTTCTGGGAAATTAATGAGTTGTCATTATTATCTGAGTTTTATCCTTAAAGATGGTTACTCGTACATTATTTATTTTAATGTCTTCCTCAAAAGTGTAAATGGTAATAGCTCTCACGAGTTTTGCTGTATTATGTTTTTTTTTTCTTAAGAATAAAATTAATCTATTTCTATGTCGAATTATATAATATTATATAAGTCATTTAATGTAGCCTACCTCTGTCAACTAAAACATATTGCAGGCTCAAACTGTTCTTGAATGGAATACATCTAACTTGTCTAAACCAACTTATGGATATACGGTAACATTAAGTATAAAGAGTCGCTCTTCTTAAATTCATAGGAGGGTTCAATTTTTTTAAACTGACGCAATAGTTTTTAATAAACATAAATAGTGGCAATATGATAGGTTTTTTCAAACATTGCTTTATAAGGTTTTGTATTTTAATTGGCACTGTGAGAGAATAAGTCTTGACTACTTGTTTCTACTCATGTGATTTAATATTTAGCAACTACTCAAATATACTTTGATAAATAAATATTACACAGGACTTCTAAGCTATAACTGAAGCCCATACCTCTACTGAAACTATAGTTTTGCTTTATTTCAGCTTTATAAAGCAGCATTGATGATAATGATAATAGCGTTTCTGGGTCACATCGATCTGTAGCTCAATTTGTGAAAATATTAATTAGCCAGTACTGATGACTGTTGCCCAGGTGACACCCAAATGTGCTAATTGTACATCCATTCATGGAAACTCTTTCCATGTCTCGATGAGAAGAGGGGATGACAGGGTGAAGCAAATGAAGATCTTAACCTAACTTATGCCTAATCAACCAAACCCTGGTAACGTTGGTAACCATTCCCCTTTAGGGAAAAATACTTTGGTACCAGCCTGGACCTGAGAGTTCTAGGTCCACTATACCAATTGGACCACTATACCACGAGGCCGGTCATAAAGCAGAATTAATAGAATAACACTGGATATCAATACAGGTTGGTAAACATTTGGCCTCAATAAAAATATAACTATTTTGAGAAAGTTATTCAACTTGTTTAGTCTTAATTCAGACTCATTAAAGGTAACTATTGTTTGCAAATGTGATACTAAATAAATTTGTATAATAAAATGCCTAAACCAAAATATTTAGGTAAGAGATATAGTTTGTTGAAAGTATAACATTTTCTGTTTGTAGTTTCAAACGAATTAAACCTAAACTCTAGTTATCAATGACTTCTGCTACATGTTGGAATTGATTTGATTTATCAATACTAAGAGATCACGACATTAATCTTTGTGAAATCTACATTTCTGGATAAAAGTAACTCAAGATGTAGCTATTAAGCTTCATAATTAGTTGTATGCACATGTTTATATTTTAATTAGATTTTTACAATGCTTGGCAATTAAAAGTAATTATTCAATGTAACAGTACTTTTACCACCTGATCTTTATGATTGTGAAACATGGTGTCTTACCTTACATGACGAGAAGAAACTTTGGGTGTTTAAAAACTAGGTGCTTAGGAAGCTATTAGGTTCGAAAGGGGTTGAAGTTAATGGAGAGTGGAGGAGTTTACATACAATGTCATCATCAACAAACATTGTCAGGGTAATAAAATCACTAAGGACACGGTAGGTAGAACATGCAGAGTGAATGGAAGAAACTAGAACCACATTCAAGGTATTTACTGGTCAACTTAGGGTGAAGAGACCAGTGGTAACAGTTAGATGCAGATAGTAGGAAAACATTAGATTTTAATTGAGAGGGCTAGGGTGTAATGAGATGTACTGGTTAGAATGAGCTCAAAATAAAGATGGGTGGCCTATATTTTAAGTACGGCAATCAACTTTTGAGCTCTTTGTACCATAGGTTAAGTAATTAAAGGCGTGTTATACCAAGTGAAAAGCTTTGATTTTAATATTAACACCATTGTATTACTTCCCCTCTATCGAAGCAATATCCCCTCTTCCTTGGCCGCTCAGCAACGAGTTGATTCCTCCAGAGCTACCCAACCAGGGGGAATAAAAGGAGTGGACGAGCAGCCTGCTCATTTCAACCACAATCAAACTCCCATCATTCACAAACTCATGTCACACCATTAAAAACCTTTGTCCCCACTGAAACCCCTAGGTAGGCGTGCATCTGTAATTCACAACAAGATCAAATTCTTGCTGCAACCGCTGATACAGAGGGTAAGGGCTGATCCATTAATTACATATTCTAAAAATATAAAATCCTGCCAAACCATATTCCCATCCTTAAGGGAAAAAAAATCTACCTACTCCGAGAAATCCCTCAATCACATTTCGCCATCACCCACAACACGAGCATTCCTTAAATATCAACCCCCCTCATCCCAATATAAAAAAATCCTTTAAATCTGTAGCATCAGATGGTTTACGAAAGACACTAAACAACAAAAATAGACGAGACTGACCCCGTTTGCTTGCTGACTGGGGCTGCGTGGGAGAACGACACAAAACCGTCGGACGCACCTTCGCGGTACCGGGAAAATAGAACACTGGCAGGGTAAAATGTGACGTGAGTGCAACGAATATCTTGAGTTGATTTGACATGCGCAGTGAAGATATCCCCTTCGATAATGTTCCCGAACGGCCACGGACCTTCCCGAAGCTGTGTTGGCATGCGCTAACTATGTATTCCTTGGTGATCTAGAATGTGGCCTGCCCTTAATTTTCCCATCTCTCCCTCTTCTGTGCTTTATGGTATATATACTGGCACCTGTGCCAACAGAATTTACAATTGGGCCTAAGTCGTAACTGAGATAGGATAAGCTCCGGCTTTCTTTTACTTAAAAATGTAAGGTCAAAATTCACTCTAGGCAAATTTAACTTCTTTTTTTTAATTGTAAGACGCTCCCAAAATTTCTTTTCGACCTATCTTCCTAAGATTCAAAATAATTTAGAAATAAATCAGACTGTTAGAAAATTACTTTATTGTTCTTTAGATGTCGCTTCGTTGCTAGGTGATGGCGTCTTATCGCCAGTTGAGTTATAATTA